>JADLZL010005262.1:0-88913 GCA_015844335.1 Chrysopogon serrulatus | reverse complement strand
TATACGCCACGATCTCCTCTTCGGCTTATAAATAAAGCCCTTCTCCAGCCTTCATCGTCATCCTCAATCATACACCTCCATCGCATCTCTTCACCTCTCTGCTCAGATCAACCCAGAAAGCAATCTAGTTTCTAAAGGCATCAATGGCGAGCGGCGATGACCCGAAATGAAGCGCCTGCCGAGGGAGCGGCGTAAGGAAGCCGAAGCGCCGCGCCTTGCCAACGCCATGGGTGAGAAATCAATCGTTACCTCCTTGGTGGTTGTCTCTTCTGTTCATCTTCTCTGAGTTCGATTCATTCTGCTTACTCAGGGCGAGGGTCATCACTGGCCAGTACCACCTTCTTCCCCCAATGGTGGTGACTCAGCCGGGCACCTCGGATCAGCCGGTCCCTGTCTCCGGTTCCTCCAGTTCATCGAGCTCGTCGGAGTCCGACAACTCATACAACGCCAACCCCTGGGTTCCGGCGGAATCAGAGGGAGAAGACCCTCTGTACATTCATGGAGGCGCCCGGTTCCGCAAAGAGGAGGGCGAGGCCCGGAACGAGCCGGGCGATGTCTTCCAAGCAGTTCGGCATTGCGCAAGTTTTAATGGGAGGATCACGCAAGCAGCCTTTGTGACGCCATCACCGGTTCGGCATCCCGCACGGATTCCTTCCTTTTCAATCTTCTTCATGTACTGACTCATCCTCCTTGTCCAAAGCCTCTCTCTCAAGAATGAGCGCCCCAAGGTGGCGGCGAATAGGTGGCCGACAAGGTGAACGCCTGAGGGGAGAGACTGCCGAGGCACGCCTTGAATCCGGGATGGCCGTGTTGATCGGGCTGTCATCCAAGGTGTGCACCTTGGTGTGTCTCTCGATCTGGTGGCGATGACCTCTCTGGACCGGCGAGGACTACTCCTTCCGTGCCCACTTTGGATTCGCCGGTGGCCCTCCTCATGAGATTTGAGGATATCAACGAGCGCCTGAGCACTATAAAGATCATGCCACGCTGCTCTCGCTGAATCCACCAATCCTCAACTGCTTTTAATAAGTTATTCCAAGAGTAGTTTGTAATTAGGGGACTCCGACTGTGAATAATGAAATTATTTTCTGAGATGTGTTTGTTCATGACCCTTGTGTTGAATGCCGAATAGACGCCTTCAGTGTTTCTGAATCAAAACAATTTTGAATGATGTTTCCGAATGCAAAGACGCCACTTTAGTCGATTAGATCTTAGTCTTGCGTTGCAAACCGACGCGGACGCATCACTCAGTATTGTCATTCAACGCTTCACTTTTCTCTTCTTCCGATAAACCAAAACAAATCAGAACAATCAAATCAATTTCAAACCATTCGGCTAAACACGTATATTTTTGACTAAAGGCGATACGAACTGTATCGGCTATGTGATTTTTTAAGCTAAAGGCGATGTTCCTTCATCGGCTATATTTGATTTTAAACTCCTTTTATGAACCAACTTCAACACTGGAATAATATTTCTTAAAAAAATCTTCCATTGATAGCTCGTAAACTCTTCTCCGAATAGAGTTTTTAAAATATATGCATTGCCCGGCACACATCTCACCACCCGAAAAGGTCCTTCCCAATTTGGAGACCACTTGCCGAATGTTCTGTCTTTCGTTCCAATCGGCAATATAGTCTTCCAAACCAAATCACCTTCTGTGAATTGCTTTACTCTGACTTTCTTATTGTAGTACTTGGCAACGCGTATCTTGTTTTTCTCAATATTTTCCAATGCCTTGAGACGAATCAGATGCAAATCTTCTAACTCATCTATCATCAAATTTGTATAATCTTTCTTTCCCAAATCTTTTTGCAACATAACTCGTCCTCGAACCCGATTGCAACTCCCATGGTAAAACAAAGATGATGTCCATAGACCAACTCATAGGGAGATGTTTGGGTCGACCATGACAAGCCATTCGGTAAGCCCATAATGCTTCATTAAGAACCAAATGCCACCTTCTTGGCTTTTCATCAATTTTCTTCTGGATGATCTTAATCATAATCTTATTTGATGCTTCTGGCTGGCCATTGGCTTGTGCATAATAAGAAGAAGAATTATACAACTTGATTCCCATATCTTCGGCAAAGTCACAAAACTCCGAAGAAGTAAACTAAGTACCTTGATCAGTTGTTATAGTTTGAGGGATCCCAAACCTATAAATTATATGCTCTTTAACAAAAAATCGATCATATTTTCTCGATGTGACCTTCTTCAAAGGAATAGCCTCAACCCACTTGGTAAAATAATCCGTGGCCAAGAGCACAAACTTATGCCCTTTGCTCGAAGGAGGATGAATTTGACCAATTAAATCTATACCCCATCCTCTAAATGGCCAAGCTTTGATTATTGGGTTCATAGCAGATGCTGGAGCTTTTTGAATGTTGCCGAATTTTTGATAATCTTGACACCCCTTATAATATTCAAAACAATCTTTCTAGCATAGTCGACCAAAAATAACCTGTTCTCCTAATTATCCACTTCATTCGGTAAGCGGATTGATGTGCATCACATAGTCCTTCATGTACTTCATACATCACCTTTCTGGCCTTTTCTTGATTCAAGCATTTAAGCAATATTCCATCTATAGATTTATAATATAATTGATCATCAAGAAGCACAAACTTAAGGGCTTTGTACCCGAAGCTTTTAAAAACTTTTCGTGATGGATTTCTTAGGTAATCGGCTATCTCACACCTCCAATCATCAACCACTTGATCGGCATCCGAAGCACCTTTGTCTATAGTGAGAACTTCTTGATTTTCACGATATCCAGAAGCAGTTTGAGCTAGCTTATTTGCTTCTTCATTGTGCCCCCTAGGGATATGATGTAAAGTCACCGCTCGAAAAGCTTTTCAAAAGTTCTTGGCATTCTTCATAATACTCCCTTAATATATCATTCTTGCACTCATATTGGCTACCAATTGGTTAATCACCAGCTCGTAATCCCAAAGATCTCAACAAAGCAACAACTTTTACCTCTATAAGAAGCCGAAGCCCTCTAAGCAATGCTTCATACTCTGCTTGATTATTAGTAACATAAAATTCTATGGGAATAGCATATTCAAAGGTTACTCCCTCGTGGAGAAATCAAGAGAATACCAAAGACCACCACCTTTGCTACAGGATGAACCATCGAAGAATAAAGCCCAGGGTGCAATGCTTATCATCTCTATAGAAAGATCACGATGTTGTGTAATAAAATCAGCAATAATTTGACCCTTTACCGCTTTTGCCGATTCATATTTTAAATCAAACTCTGATAAAGTAAAAATCCACTTGCCAATCCTTCCATTCAAAATCGGCATCGATAGCATATGCTTTATTACATCAAAACTAGAAACCACCACGCATTCGGCATTTAACAAATAGTGCCGAAATTTGGTACATGAGTAATACACACATAAGCAAAGTTTCTCTGTAGTCGAATATCTTGTCTCTGGATCCAATAGTTTTCAGCTAAGATAAGCTATTACTCTCTCTTTTCCTTCAAACTCTTGCATGAGGGCCGATCCTATTGTTAGACCATCGGCCGCCACGTACAACCTGAAAGGCTTATCAAGTTGTGGAGGTACCAGCACAGGTGGCGCCTTCATGTATTCCTTGATTTCATCAAAAGCCTTTTGTTGTATGTCACCCCATACAAATTCTTGATCTTTCTTGAACTTCAAAAGTGGAGAGAAAGGCAAGACTCTTTCTAATAGATTGGATATAAATCTCCTCACAAAATTAATCTTGCCAAGCAATGATTGTAACTCCGTGAGATTAGTTGGAGGAACAACTTTATCTATTGCTTCCATACTCTTTTTTCTGACTTCAATCCCTCCTTTATGAACAAGAAATCCTAAAAACTCACCAACCGAGACTCCGAAAGCACACTTATTTGGATTCATTTTTAAACCATGTCTTCTAGTACACTCCAGAGTCTTCCTCAAATCAGCTAAATGCCCTTCATGGTTTCTAGACTTGACCACCACGTCATCAATATAAATCTCTACGATTTTACCGATCAACTCATGAAAGATGTAATTCATAGCCCGTTGATAAGTTGCACCGGCATTCTTTAACCCGAATGTCATGACAATCCATTCAAATAAACCAATATGCCCAGGGCATCTGAAGGCTGTCTTTGAGATATCTTCTATTGCCATGAAGATCTGGTTATAACCAGCATTTCCATCCATGAAGCTAATGACTTCATATCCAGCCGCTACGTCTACCAGCAAATCGGCAACTGACATTGGGTACCCATCCATCGGAGTAGCCTTATTAAGATTTCTGAAGTCTATGCACACCCTCATCTTTCCATTCTTCTTGTATACAGGAACTATATTTGAAATCCACTCTGCATACCTGCATGGCCGAATGAAATTCGCTTCCAACAATCTTTCAATTTCCTTTTTTACATCAGCCAATACCTCCTCTTTATAAATCTTTCGTGGAGGTTGTTTATAAGGATGATATCCGGACTTAATAGGTAATCGATGTTCAACAATAGAACGATCTAATCCGGGCATCCCTGTATAATCCCAAGCAAAACAATCTTTAAACTCTTTCAAAAGGTCTATCAACTGTAATCTGTACTCTGGATTCAAATTTGCACTGATGTACATCGGCCTTGGCTTAACATCATCACCAACATTTATCTCTTCTAACTTGTCGGCCGACATAAAACCATGCCCTAGTTTTCCTTTGTTGCCATCGATTGGATTACCCATTAAAAATTGCTGTGATAGCCGACTGCTTGGATCGGCCGTTGATCTCTGTTGAAGACATTCACAGGACCTTCTCCCCAAACCTTGCCGGAGAAACAATCAATGTCATCATACTCCCAATAAGCGGGCTCCGAAGCAGCAACACTTACGGAATCATCAGCGTGAACAACTTCAATATCATCTCCAACCCACTGAATAAGAATTTGGTGCATGGTCGAAGGAATGCAACAATTGGCATGTATCCAGTCTCTTCCCAAGAGCAGACTGTATGCCCCCTTGCCATCGATGACAAAGAAGGTAGTGATCAACGTCTTTGACCCAATCATCAATTCAACATGCACGGCTCCTTGAGTGTCAGAAGGATTGCCGGCAAAGTCTCTGAGGACCATGTCAGTTTTCAACAAGTCTTCACTTGTCATCCCAAGCTTCCTGAAGGTAGTATATGGCATGATATTGATAGCAGCCCCACCATCAACAAACATCTTGGTCAGAGACTTGCCGTTGACATATCCTTTCAGATAAAGTGGCTTCAAATGGCGATATTTGGCTGGCTTGTCAAAAACCGCCTACTGTGTCAAGATAAGCTGAGCCATAAAATCTTGAAACTCACTTTCATTAAAATCAGAATACACTTCTTCCTGGATATCTTGATTTTCAGGAGCTACAAATTCTGATGGGAGGAAGAAAACCATACATGCATCACCCGAAGGTCCATGCTCATCGGGTTTCTTCTTAGGGCGCCATATCGGCTTCTCCTCAGCATCTGATTGTTTTAATTCTTTGTTTCTCAAACACTGGACTCTCCTCTTTTGACTCTTTCTCAGTCCTGGAGGGCACCACTGTCCTTTTTGCCAGACGTATTCATGGGGACCTTCCCCTCCGTTGTATCCTTTATAATGAGTCCAACGTTGATCTACAAACCTCTTTCTTGGCTGATTTTCAAAACTGTTTATTTTTAAGCGCCGATCGTCCTCAGGAAATTGTATTCCAAGTCTTTCATGGACCGGACGGCGGTTGACTCGAGACCGCCTGCATTCGAAATATCGATCACCGCATTCGGGCAATTGTTTCTAGCAGGCAACTTTAAGCCTTCATTCCAAAGAATGTTTAAAGAATGAACACCCCCAATGAGACTACTCCATCTCTCTTATGTGCTCTTCTTTGCTCTCTACGATATACACTCTTCTTCATATCTCCTACGTTCTTCTATAAACCTTTGCTCTTCATAGTATTCCCGTTCTTGCTGCCTTTGCCATTTGTTCAGCAAAATACGTGATGTTACCCTAGGCTTGAAACTTTCACCTCTTTCGGTTCGGCTATTCTTGAACCGAACTTTTTGCTTCAGCTCTTCACTTGTGATTTGCTGATCGGGATCGACAAGATTACCGTTCTTCTTTGCTCATCGGAGGTTAACACTTTCACCTTGCCTTTACCTTTAGGATCATCTACATAAACCATGTTCACAGAGAAAAGAAATCATATTTTGTGGAAAAGGCTGACCATCAACCTTCATTTTACCATCGAACTTCGATGACCCTCTTGGATAGCCTTCTCGATCCGAACTCAATAATACTCGGCGGTCATTGATGGAGTCGAATTAGTGTTATGATAGCCGCAATACTTTTTGTCTTTCACTCCTTCAGGGCGCAGCATAGGATGTCCATCTGGCAGTTTGATGCGTCCTTCCCTTACTAGCAAATCGAAGAGCTTGTCTGACTTGGAGACATCAAAGTCATAAGTTCCTTTTTGTTGCCTTAACCAGCGCTGGCTAACTTGAGTAGGCTCCTTCGCCCAAGTCAGTTCAGCTGCAGCTATCTCGTCATCATCGTCATATTCAGCTGCTTCTTTCAGAAAACTTTGATACATTTCACTAGCAACATTCCCTTTTTGGAAGCGGTTATCTCTCTTGAACCCCTGAGCTTGATTACTCATGGCAGCCAGCCGTTGTGAAAGTTGACCAAGGTCATCAAACTCCATGCCGAACAGCTTCTCTCTGACATTCGGCTGTATGTCTGCTATCGCCATCCCAGGCAACTGATCATCTGGTAAGTTTAATGAATAGCAAAGGTTCTTGGTTTTTCTAAACCTGCGAAGATACTCCTGCGGTGTTTCATTAGCTCTCTGTCTCAGACTCATGAGGTCGACCAGCTTCTTCTCATTAGTACCGGTGAAGAAGTACGCATGGAACTTCTGTTCTAGTTCTGCCCACGTACCAATGGAATGGGCTGGCAATGAGGTAAACCATGTAAAAGCTGGCCCTGTGAGAGACAAAGGGAAATACCAAATCCTCCAAGTTTCATCTGTGGAGGCTTCTCCAAGCTGCATCAAGTACCAACTGATATGCTCCAAGGTGCTAGTATCATCTTGACCAGAAAACTTAGTCAAGTCTGTTGGAGGCTTCACTCTTGGAGGAAGTGCTACTCTATTATACCATTCGGATAAGGAGACTTGTATGAATAAGACTGATTCTTTGGCTTTAGGCCGAACCGATGCTTTACATCATATCGCCCATCCCATCGTGCATAATAAGATCAACGCCCCAATTCGAAGTTCCACGTGTTTGCCTTCCGGAAAGGTATTCTGATGCACTCTTGTACCACAGGTTCGGTAAAGCATCCGATCGGTATAATCAAGAAACTCCCCGATATCCATCTCCATACATATTCCTTTGCAACCTTGTTTGAGGCCGAGATACTTTGAAAGCTGATGGGGGTATGCCTCCCGTTGTACCAAATGTCACCCGCCATAAGTAGGAGGTCGTTGTCTCTCATGGGGTGTCAAGTTTCACCTTTATTTGAGCCGATGCTCCCTCATCTCCAAAGAGGCTTTTCTTGGTACTTTGGCGGATTGAAAAGTGTTGGTCCGCGGATTGGGCCTGCATGTTCTTCAAAATACTTATCACCAAGGGCGAAAGTACTAACCATGATTGCACGAAAGGTGTTCAAGAAAGCCGTGTTATGATTTGTAATAGTCTCTCCCTAAAGCTTTGTGAACCAACTCGACACCTTTTGGGTCTCTTCTTCTTCAAGTGTAATCGTATTGATGTGGAAGAAGAACCCTTGGCAACGATTGCTTCGAAAAACCTTGTTGCTTTTATTCTTAGAGAAGGACATCAAACACTTCGTTGAAACCGCTCACATGCTTGTTGGACTATTGCCTTCAAAGGGTTTGACAAATTCATCCGAGTCACATCCGAACATGATCATTGTTGATTTCAGGCATCTTGAACGACGTGGTCCCACCGGCGTGCCAAAAAGTGTGTTGACACAAAACGTGACGCACCGTGTCGCATTACACGCCAGTTTAAAAGCGTGGCTTCAATCGGGTGCCCTGACGGTTTGAAAATCCGAAGCGTGCCTACCAATTTGACCTGAAAACCGACAAGGGATAAAGATTGTTAAATACAAAATCGAAACATGTCGGATGAGACCGCATAGCCTCGTATATACGGCCCCCGAAGCCACTTTACGGCGACATACGGCTATATAGAGTTGCCCGCCAATCATGCACGTGATTCATTCGGTTAATATGAAGATAAAACACGTAAAGCATTGATTGCCGATCACACGTGCATGAGAAGACATATTTGAACAAGTGAAAGTTGATTACAAGTTGAAGCATAACCAAGCTCGGCAAACTAGCCGACTTCGGGGTCCATGAAGAAGGAACATACAAGCTAGTACGAGCAAACCTAATAAAAACTTGTATCCGCCCGCACGACACCCAAATCTATTAAGATTTAAACGCACTTGACATGTAAGAACCCGAACATGTAACAACCTAGATTGATCTAATTCGGTTGTATAAGCATATGATCTATCTATCACGATGACATGAGAATAAGAACGTTTAAGAACAAATAGATCTATAAAATAAAGAGCCGAAACCAACTAATCTAGATTGGGCAAAAGAGTGTTACAAATAAAATAAAACATGCAACACGTGATAACTTAATGAATCTATCGATCTTGCCAAATCTAATAGAGCCGATAACTATCTTGCTTCGCTAAGCTATCAAGTTTTTTGCCGCCGCACGGCCATCTAGTAGTCGAGATAAACAAAGCATAAGCAAAGACTTCTTGATCGTCAAGCGGACGCCGCCGCACGCCCATCCAATCGAGACAAACAAGACTACTTGCATCGATATCTAAATCCACCGCATGATACTAGACATGATAGCAAGGTTGCGGTACTTTTCACGGAGGTCGACGGATCGATGGCTCCTCTCGAAGAACTTCGACGACACGACAAAGGACTCGAAAACCCGCACGGGCCGATTGTATTGATTTGATTGTGAATGTTCTTTACAATGGTCGAGGGTTTATATTTATACCCCTGACATAACATGAATCCTAAGGGATTACGATTACACAATATATTAAAGGTAACTCAAAAGTATGGCGACTCTCAGCTCTAATCCTTTTCGGAGTCCTCGATTATCACGTTCCTTGCCTTCTTTTCGGCTTTCTGCTCGCCACCTTTTACTCCCCGAACGGAGTCACCGCCTCCAAGGATAGCCGACCGCATCGAATGCTTGCCGAATCGCCGTGAGTCACCGACCGCATGTACACTTGCCGAATTACCCAGAGTTAGCCGACCGCATGTATGCTTGCCGAATTGCCCAGAGTCAGCCGAATGGATGCTTGCCGAATGTTCTTGAACACTTGCCCCTTGCGCACTGGCCCACCTGTCATCCTTTCGGCCTTTACCAAAATCCAGCGTTAACAAGTGTATTTCACTCTAAAATAGTAGTAGAATGCAGTGCTTTAACAAGAATCAGATTTGACCAGTACAGAGAAGCACATCGCAGTTTCACAAACAAAACAGACTTCTCACTGGTAAAAATGATAACTGTTCATCTCTGCATACTGTTCATCTCTGCATACTAACTCTGTCTCAATCATGACCAACACAAAAGCATCATCATTATCGTTGGGTGAAAACTACAGCTCATCACATACATCTGTGCCAGCCAATTTGACACACCCATCCTGGTAGCCGCATGAATATACCCTCCATTCATAATGCCAGAGAAAGCTGGAAATCCCCACTTGAAACTTCCACAGGTTCTTGTTGTGGTTGAGGGAAGAAAAGAACTCCTTGTCAACTATACATCGGAGAGAGAATCGTGGTCACGTGACGAGATCATCGACTTCAGAGTTAAACACAAAGCTGGGGAATGTTGTTGTTATGTCCCTGAATTATCAAGGTAAACCGTTAGCAGGTATATTTGTTGATCCAAATCAAAGTACATGAAAAGTACAAAGCAGAAATTTTATATTGGACAGTTCTGGTTCAGATAAATGTAACACAATATGATAGTAACATTGAATCTCTAAACAACTGTTTCAAAAGGAAGCAGCACATAGAAAGTAGATAAGTTTTTTGTAAGTTTCATATTTCAGCCTTCAGGTGACAGAAAAATAATTGCAGATCAAGTAAACATTCTTAACTCCTGGCAAATAAATTGTGTAAGTAGCAGCGATCTTCTCAGTTATCTTAGATATTTCATTTTTGCTGGCAGAGGAATCAGTTAGGATTTAAAATGATACATCATTCACTTATTTAGATATGAGGAGATAAAGACATCTATATTCTTCTGAATCTCTATTTTCCACTATATTTACTGTAGTCTCCATAAAATGCTCCTAAAGTTCTATTTTGTACATTCTTACTTGAGGTATGGCAGAGTCATTATCTTCATCAAGGAAGGATTTCTTGTGACAAAATTCTCCCACTCTGTTCTATCTATTTTCCCATCCTGATTTGCATCAGCATCTGAAAATGTCTGTCATCACCACATAACTTGCTGTAAGTCTTAATTCCAGTATAGGTCACAGGAATAATTTATGACTCAAGTAACCATTTGATTTCTGATGAAATGTTTAAAAGAACCTTATCCAGGATTGTCTCAATGATCTCATCAGATAGCCTCATTTCTGATTCTCCTAGGAGAGCAATTAACATCTGCTTAACCTGCACCAGGAGGATTACACAAGTTTTAGCTAGCCAAGAGAGGACACAAAGCTTTCCTTAGTTTAGCAGTAAATGATCGTGAATCATTTTTCCTTGGTTCATAATTGTCTATGCCACTGGCTAATCAACCAAACATAAAAAAAAAAATCTTCTTACAGCTATTTTTCTAATTTTCACGTAGAAACTAAAATTCAAAAAATATATGCAGAAGGGTCCAGAAAAATTACCTCCTTCCGTTCAATAAACCCTGTGCCATCCATATCGTATAGCTTGAACGAGACTGTCAGGTAGTTCAAACTTTTTAGAAAGATATGACATAAAAACAAATCATAATGAAATGAAAAGATAAGAACCTACAGTCAATTTTTTCTTCCATTGGGATATTTGGATGAAACACGTTTAGAGCTCGGACAAAGTCACCGAAATCAATGACACCCCTTTTCTTGACATCGAAAAGGTCAAATATCTGTGAGGCCAGTTTCATGAAAATTTAGCTGATGGCAATAGTGCTTAAAGCACAATACAATAGTGATGAAATTCAACTGAGTATAGTTGTCGAGCAGAGGTATACCCGATTAGCGAAAAGATTTTCTTTCCTCTGATTCTTAAATAATGCTAGCTGGAATTCTTCCTGTGCAATACAAAATGATGGCAAAGATTAATCATTCTGAAGTTTTTATGCCCACAAAATTTTAGTTCTCAATGGCATAAAGTGATAATTCCTCATGACTTAGCATGACAGTTTAAAAAACTACATAACATGATGTTTGAAATAAATATGGAACCAAAGTACACTTCCTCTAGTTATGCAGTTCAAATTTAGCTTATCCAAAATATGAATGGCACAGGATACAATAGCTTATTTTCAAACAGGTATTTCATTGTTGTACGCCCATAACCTGAGATGGAACCTCACTCCAACCTAGACAAATAACTTATGAGTATATTTTGACTATTGCATCTTTGATTGAAAGAAAAATGTAGTAGAAGTGTGAGATCATTTGATATACAAAGTAGAGCACTTCATATATCATTGGGTCTTCTTGTAAAGAAGGAACATTTGGCAAGGAACAACCATGAGCAGAACGAAAACAAACATTTGAACGTAAATCTCAGTGCCTACAAGCTACAGCTAGGAAAAAGGACATAAAAATGGCATTGCGCATAATTTCTGCAGCTGAAGGGATTAAAAATACAAAGCGTAGGATTACAAGTTTCACTTTCCAGTCTTACAATCGGCAAGGAGAGCTAACTAGAACATGGCTACTTGGCTAGTGAGCATATTTGATGTTCATACCCAAAACTGACAATATGATAAGGAATACAGAGATGACCAATAGAATATACCTTGTTGATTAGGCCATCATCAATCACCGAACCACTTATGCTCTTGAACAGCTCGAATAGAGCCTCAACCTCGCTAACGCTGACTACATATAAGCAAAACAAAAGCACGTACTTAGCAAGATCTAGTGAGGACAATTTAGAAACTACAGAAAACGCAAGTATCATGCAGCACGCATCCAGTGCTCCTACACAGATATCTAAGATAACCTAGTACATAATACCGATATATAGACGAAACATTTGGCATCCCCAATCCCATTCCAACCACGGCAATCATTGAAAACTAAATAAATAAGCCAAAAAAAAAAAACTCGAACTCACGCAAGTAGCTCGTACGCGTAGCAAAGGGATGGGATCGGCGAACGAACTCACAGGCGGTCTGGGAGGCGAGGTGCACGGGGTCCTCGTAGCCAGGGTGCTGCCGCTTCGCCGTGGAATTGAAGCACCCCATCGCCGCGGCGGGGCGTTTCGTAGAACTGAGCCAACCACTGAAACCAACCAATCTGCTAGCTCCGACGCCCGCGCTCCCCCGTCTAGAAATGGCCCCGCGGCTGTCTCCGCCGCGGAGCCGCGGCCGCGGAGGAGGCGAGGGAGTGAGGGGCACGAGGGCGGCGGAGGCGACTGGATCTGGGCCGTCGAGGCGGGTCGGATGACGCAGACTGGGGTTTCGGCTGCTGCTGCAGCTGGTGGGGTTCTCCTGGCGAGGCCGCCGTCCGGGCGGGCGGGGAAAAGGAGGCGATGCGGCGCTACGCGACGCGGCGGCGAATGGTTGGTCGAAGCGGGGTGCGGAACGGACCAGGAGGCTCGCACAAACCACGCGTCGGAGCGAGACGGCCGAGGGCGAACCGACCCAGACCGAGACGAGGCGGGGAGCTGAGCCCCTGGCCCGCCCCGGGACCGGGAGGCAGGGGGCGGCCGCCCTTCCCCGAATCGGCCTTGGGGCGGCGGCGGGTCAGTCTCTGCCACGCCGGCGCATGTGCGCGTCCCCTTCGACGCTTCTTCTACTGGAAAAGGGCCAAAACGTGCGGCGAAAAAGGAGGCCGAGAGCCCGAGACGAAGCCGCACGACGGCACGAGCGATTCGGCACGCGACAGCGCACCGTGCGGCTATTCCTCGCCTCGCGCGTCGCTCGCCATGCCCACAATACAACGGCACTACGGGAGGGTGGTGGCTGGTGGCGCACGCACCAACCTGGGAAGGGTTACAGTCGCGCAGCCGACTGCCGCAGCCGGCGGGCGGCGACGGCGACGGCGTCTCAGATTCTGGTCGATTATTCTGAGTAGCTCCGGTATCCAGAGACGGAATTCGCGAGACCATGCATTGTTTATTGACCATTCTGAATTAGAACATATTTGATTGGCATCGTTCAAATCGGCCCAGTCGATTTTCTGTCTTGGCGTTCTTAACTTGTCCCATGAATTCTTTTCATTTAATCTTGTAGGCTTGTAGTTAGCTTCGCTTCATGAGAAACGTGGGAGATGACCAACACGGTGAAAAAAGCGCACACAACTTGAGATATAATCGCGTTAATCTCCAATCAAATCAAAATCACGTGCAAGGGCAATGATCTAGTATAATGATTATCTACTCGGCCGTGATATTTGATTTTATGGGGTGTTTGGGACTTCTTCTATAAACTCCACTATGAAGCATCTCCACAAAAAATCTAGAATTCGTGAAGCTTCTTTTTAAGTGCTCTCACAACAGCCATTTTTTTTAAGCCGCATGCGTGAAGTTCAAAACCGCTTTAACTAAAAAATATGAAGTGGAGCTGAAAAACATAGAGTAAAAACAGTCCCAAACACCCCCTATATATATAGGACAAAAGCCACAAGCATTCCTCCGCCCACCCAGATAGCATGGAGAGCGGCGATCAGACACAACCACAGTGGCACTGACAATGTTGTTAACAGACCGTAACACAAGTCCTTGACCATGCTACCCATTATTAATTATATTGTTTAGTTAGCTAAACTTTAGTTAAGAGTATTTAGATCATCTAGCTAGTTTGGTCATTGAGACCTTTTAGCTGCCATTGGTTGAGTTGAAATAGCTAATAGAACCTATATGTTTAGGTCTCAAGCAAAGGTTTAGCTAGAGAGTATTTAGATCCACCATAGCTAAATTTAGCTAGCTAAAATTTAGCCGGTGAATCCAAATAGAGCCTTGAAATAGCTAGATCCCTCAAGGAAATATATATACTAAGATGTTTAGATTGTCTAGGCTAATATTTAGCCACTAAAGTCATGTTTTGATTTCATGAGCAATAAAAATTTAGCTCATCCACATGCTAATAGATGGTTGGATAGTATGTTGCATGTGCATATAAATTATTAGCAAACTTTAGCAAATTTGTTTGGATGCACTAGCACTAATAATTTTAGTTGCTTATTTTTAGTACTAACTAATGGATCCAGATGCACCCGAAATTACCTTTACTGAATCCAAACACCATAACCAATAGCTAATTAGCAAAAGGAAAATTATTAACTGATTCGTACAAGCTAAGATCATATTTGAATATAGAACTAATAGTCTAATCAATTATTTGAGCCTCTTTAGATCCCTATGACTTAGTCAGCTCATAGTCTAATTAATTATGAGCCTGTCTGGATCCCTATGACTCAGTCAGCTACTAACAATTACTGAAGAACATGTTTAGATTCTCAGCTAATGTCTTACCTACTATTAAACCGACAGTTAACTATTACTCATTCCATTCTAAATACATGGCATTTTTTACTTTTATACACTTTGTTTGATTGTCATGTAATTCAAGTTTTTATATAAAAATTATTTATTTTTATGACATATTTTATTATTAGAGATATTTTAATACTAAATTATTTATTTTATTAACTACATAAACAAGCTAAATAAGTAGTAAAACATGATATCTAAAAAGTCAAAAGTGTCATTTATTTTGGGATTAAGGGAGTAGTTGATTTCTCTCATCTAACGCAACTAATAATTAGCTAGATAAGTCCAAGCAGGACCTAAATAGCAACTATCTCACTAGTTAGGTCAAATCAGCTAATATGAGCTATAGGCTATTCGAGCAACTCTAAGAAATTTTTTATATTATTTCTTATTAATAGGAATAAAAACTTTAGTGATAAAATATCCTTGAATAACTTCTTTAATTAGAACCAAATGTAGCAGTCCTTTTTTTTGGATTTTTCACGAGCTAAAGTTGGAGAGCGGGATTGGCTCTATAGAGTACGCACAAGCTATGGAAAATATGTTAGAAGGTGAAAAAACAATGAGAGTAATTTTTTTAAATGATTATACATGATGATTCAGAGTGTGAGTTTAAGAAAAACTCTCGGAGATGGTCTTAGTCAGCTAAAATGCCTTTGTTCAAAATGAATTACAATTTAGCTCATGTTATAATCAGTTCAGCTCATAGTCCAAACAATTATGAGCCTGTCTGGATCCCTATGACTTAGTCAGCTACAAAAAAAGATTAGCCAAGAACATGTTTAGATTCTCAGCTAAAAAAGCTACCTAATGTTTGATCTACTACTAACAATTAGCTATTACTCCCTTTATCCTAAAATACATGACATTTTTTACTTTTATACATCTTGTTTTACTATTTGTCTAATTCTAAATTATTATATAAATATTTATATAAATATTTTTATTTTGTTATGACTTATTTTTATCATTATAGAGATACTTTAATAATGATTCATTTATTTTATTATTAAAAATCTAAATAAGATAAATGGTCAAATATGATATCTAAAAGTCAAAAATACCATATATTTAGGATTGAGGGAGTAGTTGATTTTTTCCAACTAACACAACAAAATAATTAGCTAGATTTTTCTCAACTAACACAACTAATAATTAGCTAGATAGATCCAAGCTAGACCTAAATAGCAAACTAATAACTATCTCACTGGTGAGGCTAAACTAGCTAATATTACCTATGGGGAGAGTGATTTTGTTCAAATGACTATAAATAACGATTTAAAGCATCTTCAATAGTTCTTCATCTCAGATTGTTATTCTTATTTTTTTTTGGTAAAAAAAGAAAAACCTTCTCCAAAAGTTCCTCATCCTAGGTTGTCATTTATTCCAAATTGGGAAAAAAGAGCCTCCGCACGCCAAGATATATATGCGCACTCCACTCCACGCGCGCATTCGACCGTATTAGAAGAGATGGAGGGTATAAAAATAATTTTGTTTCTGTCTCAGGGTTCCTGACGTAAGTTCTCAAGAGGGGGAAGGACATAAACATAATTTTATTTTTGTCTGAGGGTTTCTAATGTAAGTTTGATATGGATTTGACAAGTAAATTATGTCAAATTATTGGAGAGGGGTTCTTTTTTCACTTGCAATATATTTTAGAGAGTTGCCAAATCATAAGATTTACCAAGTGAATTTTGACAAACTCTTGAATATGCTCTTAGAGTGTGAGCTTAAGATAGTCACTCAAAAGATGGTTTTAGACTATTGTAGTAATACTCCCTCCATCCAAAATGAACTACAGTTTAGCTCTATGAATCTAGATAATTTGTCCAAATTCATAGCTACAGTGTCATCTATTTTAAGGCTATGTTGATCCCCAGCTAAACTTTAGCTGCTATAGATATAGATGGAGACAGCTAAAAATCAACTAAACTTTAGCTGGGGGTTAATATTCCTTTAGTGGTTTCAATCTAGCTAAAATATGGTTAGCGATGAAATTGCTCCTTTTTTCTGCATCCGTTTCAGGCTCAATAAAAATAAGGCAACATAGTAAATAACCATTCGCAACCCCCGTCTCTCACCGGGGTTTATCCCCAAATAAATTTCGTGGCCTCTCACGCGTGGAACCACAAAGGGATTGCGACGCCCCATCGCCACGGAGCCATGAATGGTTTCGGTGATCTCACGAAGGACGCCTTGGTTCGGTGATCCGAGTGTAGTTGTAGGTTTGCTTGTGTACGCGCGTGGTGTGAGTGTGGTGTGCGTGAGTAGCGTTGGTGTGAGTTGTACATGAGCGGATACTACAGCGTATCCGATGAGAGGCGTAAAAAAATTGGGCCTCAAGCGCCGCACCGGGAGAATGAGAGGGACCTGCGGTGGAAAAAAAAATTCTATGCAGTCGTGCTGCACCACGGCTCTCGTGCAGCACCGAGCGGCATGCTTGCCACGTATGCGGCTGCAACTGCAACCCAGCAGCTGAATGCACGGAGAAGGTTGGCCATAGGGATGAAAACGAAAATGATAATTTTCGATTTCCGGTAATCGTTTTCGAGTTTTTTTTGATTTTTAGGTTAAAATGGAAACGATAATGGTAACTGAAAAAACGGAAATGAAAGTGAAAGTGATTTTGTCCTCTTCCGACCGTTTTCGAAGATTTCCGTATTTAGCCGGTAATTTACCGTTAGTAATTACCGATCAAAGGCTTTAAATTCTAATTTATTTATAGACTTGTTGATTTGCACACAATCTACATTGCACCTGTAAGCACATGTTTTATGGAAAGAAATTATACGGCAAGAATATCGTCCGTATAGGAATAAGAAGCTAAAAAGACAAAAAAGTAATCAATCAACTAAGCAAATCACGTATTGCATCTGTAACTCTGGTAGTCTTTTTAAATGTGACTTTATTTATTAATTATTATTTGATATAGGTCAAGTTATATGGCTCTTTTCGTGTTATATAATTTGACGTGTTTATCGCTTTTTTAGGATATCGCTCTCGTGAATTCGATCGTTATTGATGTCTTCTCCGATCGACTATTATCATTTTCGAAATTATCGAGAATATCGATACCGTATTCATTTCCGACAATATCGTATCGATTTCGTTTTCGAAAAAGAAAATTAAAAATAAAAATAATTTGGCCTCCTCTCAATCGTTTCCGATCGTTTTCATCCTAGTTGGCCACGTACGCGTTGCAGCCCACCAGCGGAAGGAACGCACGTCCCTGGTTTAGGCTTGCCTCGAGATTCGCATAGAAGAGTAAATGAACGGCGTGCGCTCGGTGCTGCACGGGAGCCGTGGTGCAACAGGACTGCATAGAATTTTTTCCGACCCGCGGCGGAGGCCACGTCGCACAGTGGACGTGCCACCGAATCCCGCTGACAAGCGGCCCACTAGGCCACTAGGCGCTCGCCCACCCAAACCTGCCGACCAGTTTTTTTCTGCTAAAGCGACCCCACACCTCGCGGGCCCGTACAACAGCGAATGCGATGCCAGTATGCCACTCCGACTCCGGGCCCACGCGGCGTCGCCCGCCCTTCAGAGGGACACCGCTGTTTCCGCCACGTGTCGCGCATCCAGCCCTCGCTCCGCCGCGTCGCGCCAAGCAGCTCCTCCCACGGCCACGTCACCGCTGCCATCGCCGACCTCGCGTCGCTTGGCCTCCAAGTCCAAGTCCAAGAGACAAAAGAACCCCGCCGCCGGTTCGTCGCTTTCCCGTCGAGCAACGACTGCCGACTGCGACCGAGCGAATTCTCTATCCGGTCCCGTCTGGTTTGGTTAGAGTTGAGCTCGCACTTGTGATTGGGGGGTTGGTCTCTTGGCTCTTCTCTGCTGGGAGATTCCTTTTGTTCGGTCTTGGCCTCTTGGGTGTCGCCAGCGTCAATTCGCCATTCTTGGGAAGGTCTAGGTCGGGACCGCTGCTGATGGAGGAGAGGTACGAGGCCCTCAAGGAGCTGGGGGCCGGCAACTTCGGGGTGGCGAGGTTGGTCAGGGACAAGCGGACCAAGGAGCTCGTCGCCGTCAAGTACATCGAGAGGGGCAAGAAGGTACGTAGCAGTAGTCTCCCGGCTTGGGCTTTTGTCTCCCGTTCCATTCGTGCTTGAGTTTGGGGATTGCTGGTGCTGCTTCTAAATTCGGATTGGTGGGGTGTTGGACGTGGTTTCGTCTTTCGTGATAAGAAAAATGGGACTTTCAGTCCAGAAAGTGGCTCTGACTCGAGTTCTGTGTGTTTCTTGGATACTTTCGTGAGTTGTGTCTGTCTGCGCAGATTGATGAGAATGTGCAGAGGGAGATCATCAATCACCAGTCGCTCCGGCACCCTAACATCGTACGGTTCAAGGAGGTAATTCGGAAGTTTTGGACTCTCCAATTATATTGTTTGCTATCTTTATTGATTGTTTCTGTCGAATTTGATTGTTTGATAGTACTGATGATGCTCCACTTTGTTCTGTGAATTTATGGATAACAGGTTTGTTTAACACCCACACATCTCGCTATTGTCATGGAATATGCTGCTGGTGGAGAGCTATTTGAGAAAATCTGCACAGCAGGGCGATTCAGTGAAGATGAGGTTTGTTTTGGCACTATATTCGCCGTATCGTCAACCTATTTTCTCACCCCGATCCACGTCTAACTAATGATATGTGTTTCCTATGTTGTAAATGTCAACAGTCCAGGTATTTCTTTCAGCAGCTGATATCAGGGGTCAGCTACTGCCATTCTATGGTATGGCTTTGCTTCGAGAAGTGAACAAGTTCATGAATAGTGGAGAGTAAGTTTTAATGAACTGCATCTGCAAATGCAGGAAATTTGTCATCGTGATCTTAAACTTGAGAACACCCTCCTTGATGGGAGTCCAACACCTCGCGTGAAAATTTGTGACTTTGGTTACTCAAAGGTGCTGTATATGGATGCTGCGCCATCAATGTTATGCATCCTAACTTTACCAGCAACTTACTTCTCTTGTGTCGTTGAATCAGTTACAAACTTTGCTAGTGTGCTTTTCAGTCTGCTTTGCTGCATTCCAAACCAAAATCAACAGTCGGAACTCCAGCATACATAGCGCCCGAGGTTCTTTCTAGAAAAGAGTATGATGGAAAGGTGAGTTACTATTTACTTCACTGTACGTTTGACCATTCTCAGTTCTTTGCTGTATGTGTATCTTTTTTTTTTTTTTTCCTAACATCAACCAACGAGGTAAAAGGTTGGCAGCACTTAGCAAAACTGGAACTTGTAGTTCCTTCAGTTCTTTTTTTCAGGGAATTTGGTATTTCTGCTACAAAATGGGGGCATAAATGCTTAAGCCCCTTTTTTGTATCATGTATTTTTACGACTTGAAGTCGTCATCCGTCAGACTGACATGTTTTGTTTTCTAAATATACTTCAGTACTTTCTGCAACTCATAATAAGCAGCCCTTGAAAGTACTGACTACTGAGTTTGATTCAGGATGTGTTCCATATAGAATTAGCATTGGGCTTTCTTTTTAATATTGTGCGGTCACAGTAATTTACCGTTTGGGTACCAGTTGGTTTCTTGCCTTGTTTTCACTGAAAATGCTTGTACTGAAGACAAGCAGAGAATAGGAAGCTGTATATCCTTCAAGTGCTGCTTTTAGGCTTCTGAGTTATCTGATACAACATCGGTAGCCTGCAACACTGCATGTTCTGAGAGAACTCATTGTTGTCATCCAGGTAGCAGACGTTTGGTCTTGTGGTGTCACACTGTACGTGATGCTTGTGGGATCATATCCATTTGAAGATCCTGAGGATCCAAGGAACTTCCGGAAAACGATCAGCGTAATCATCTCCCTTTCCCTTCTGTTGGTTATCACAACTTGCTTCAGTTGCTTGTTTGGGGAATCTGAAAGCAATTCAAATGTGTCTCTTGTGCTTGACAGAGAATTCTTGGCGTGCAATACTCCATCCCGGATTATGTGAGGGTGTCTTCAGACTGCAGACGCCTTCTGTCTCAAATATTCGTTGCCGATCCTTCAAAGGTACTTCCTCTCTCAGTTCAGTAAATCCAAGTTAACCTAACTTCAGAGTTCAGAATACCGCCACCCCCAAAAGGCAAATGTTTCATGTGCTGATTAGACTGAGCTTTGCATCCTGCAACCCTGGACTTACAATCTTCAACGTGATAACTGACAAAGTGAATTCTTCTGAAACTTTGTCTATCTCAAGAGGATCACGATCCCGGAGATAAAGCACCACCCGTGGTTCCTGAAGAACCTGCCGAGGGAGATCTCGGAGAGGGAGAAAGCCAACTACAAGGACGCGGATGCCGCCGAGCCGGCGCAGGCCGTGGACGAGATCATGCGGATCGTTCAGGAGGCCAAGACTCCCGGTGACATGTCCAAAGTGGTCGACCCGGCGCTGCTGGCCGAGATGGCTGCGCTAGAGAGCGACGAGGAAGAGGCAGACGCTGATGGCACCTACTGATCGCTCCTGCATGCAGCTCAGCAGCTGCTCACTCATGGTGTCGAGTCCTCTGTGCTGCAGATATGGCGCCGGCGAGCCTAACCCGTGCGTGTGATAACGGATGTTGTATTCTTCTCTTCTCTGTATAATAATAAGTCTGTATAGTGGTGTACAATTGCAGATTGCTTGTACTACGGATCAACGTGTGCAGTGATAATAAATAAATATAAAGTGAGTGAATAAAGATGTTTATCAGACCGTATGCGGTATGTGCTTAGGGCGTGTGATCGGTTGCTCTGGGCCTACGGTGATGAGAAGCCGGGATGGAGAGTCATGGTCAAATCGTACACCTAGTTATGTTTAGTTGTCTTTATCATTGATCTAATATGAGATAAGATCTTATTTAGTTGTCTGCGTGTATTAGAGTTGTGAATGTCTATAGATGTCTAACACGTGGGTTCTATCTTGCGTCACCCAACGTCGCAAGGGAAGACCAAATCCAGAAAACAGACCATGCAGGAATGGAAGGAAGCAGGCAAACGCTACGAGGCAAGGAACCAAACAAGACGTAGGATGGTCCTTTAAATAACCTTATGCATGCAACCAATCACCCCTAGTGTCGATTCGGCTGAACGTCATTGGGTTTTTCGCACACATGGTATTTCCAAAAATTATTTGCGAACCTCAAGGTATTCTATTCCTCACGTGCGCAATGTGAAAGCAAATCAAGGCTTAGCTTAGTTGGTTAGGTTTCTTGTGATGGAATCTTATCTACCCAAATTTAAGTTTTCGACTTGGTACTGATGCTTGTATTTTTTCTGGATTTGTTCTGAGATTTATAGGATTGTGCTTTCAGTGGTAGCCTGGTAGGCGATGTGATGACATTCCTGTCAGCAGCGAGTCTCTCTGATGACTTCGTCAATCTCAAGATATGTTATGGTGATTTTTTTCAATCTCAAAATTTGTTGGCGTAATCTTAAGAAGATACTCATAATAAGAATAAAATTTATGTGGGTCTGTTCATATAACGCTCTATGTCTACATATTCTAAAAGGTATAACAAACAACATGTTTTATGGGGTTATAACATGTTTCTTTAGATATTATGTCTATCTTTATTTTTGATAGGCGGCGGACAAATTAATTTGCTAGCGAAGACGAGATGGCAAAATTCTTGAACTATCTAAGCTACTAGTAAAATTCTCGTGTTCTAAATCAGACTTTTTTTTTTAGAATCATATTCAAAAACGGTTTATATACTATATAGATAGATGAAAATAGGTCGAGTTGATCTATTGGATAGTTGATGATACAACTCACAAAAATAATGCCAATATAGATTATAGGAGCGCCGTCTGTAATTTCAAAATGAGTTCATTGTAGATCTTATAATCTCCATCGCATAGGGTAGTTTAATCGTAGATACATAGCAAAATAGATGAATCAAAAAAATGGTATATCTATTTTACTATTGAAAGCATCTAGGCCCCTAGTGGGTTTCGGTGATTAATGACAACGTAAGATTATTGTGACTAACGTGTGTTTTGCGTAAACAATTTGAGTTAGGTCACGATAATGGTGATTGATTGGGCAATCAATGGCATTCATGCCCCGACGATCGAGATCGTTTTTCGGTTTTCAAAGGATGGACGACAAGGTTAAGGGACGGCTAGTTCTAAGTGTCGCTTTGGCGTTGGAGAGACACTTAGAGTAGCTAGGACTTTGTTTTTTTACCTTTGGCCGCACTATTAAGAGGGGTTTGAATGGGTAACTTGACCTAGGTGAGTCTAGTGAGTTAGGTGTGGTGCACACTTGTTCATTCTAGTCCTAGACAGCCCCTAGAATTGGCCCAAAGATCGGTAGAGTCAAAGCCATGCGAGAGGTCGCGAAAACGGAAGTCTTTCGAGAGTGCATGTGGGGTGCCAGAGTGACCGGACCCCCGCCTCGGCAAAGGGGCCGGACGCCGGCAAGTTCGGCTTCCATGCGGTCCATGCTTTGACCGGACGCCGATCACCGAGACCGGACGCCGGGGTCGGGCGTCCGGTCACTACTCGAGAGAGGTTGAAAACGTGCAAAATCGGACCGACGCGTCCCCCGGCCGGTGGCCACCGGACTCGACACGCGTCCGGCCGGTGTGACGTCCAGCCAGTGCACGCTTAGCCGTTAATGCATTTATCGGACGCGTCCCGTCGCCGCCTGACGGACGCCAGCCGACCTTAAAACCGCCTCAAATACCTCTTCATATGGGGGTTTGTGTGGGGGTATATATACTCCCTTACCTCATTCAATTGAGGTCTCTTGCTCATTCCTACTGCTGAAGAACACCTTGTGAGTGCTTGAGAGTGCAAGAGCCCTGGTGAGGTTGAGAGATTTGCTAATCAATTGCTTAGGACCTCATTAGTGGAAAGAGAGTAGCAAGTGTGCATCCACTCATCTCATTAGGCTAGTCTTGGTCAAGTGAGAGTTCTTGCTTATTACTCTTGGTGATCGGCATCACCTAGACGGCTCGGTGGCGATTGAGAGCATGGTCATCATCCGGTGGTGATTGTGGATGACCCATCTCATCTTGTGAGCGGTTTTTGGGGGATTCACCGCGTCGAAGTGACGAAAAATCATCCCATAGAGAGCACTTGGTTCTTGCGAGGATCAAGGGGGAGCTACACCCTTGCGCGGGTGCTCCAACGAGGACTAGTGAAGAGTGCCGACTCTCCGATACCTCGGGAAAACATCGCAGCGTTCCTCTCCCTCTCTTTACTTTGAGCATTTACATTCTCGTATTACTTCTTGTATTTACATTGCTAGAATTGCCATGCTAGAGTAGGGTTTGGAACCTAGGGAGCATAACCTTTGTGTCCTAGAGTCTTAGAGAACACACTTAGGCACAAGGGGTGAAATGGGCTAAACGTTAGGCTTTTACCGTTGCGATTAAATTTAGAAAAGCCCAATTCACCCCCCTTCTTGGGCATCTTGATCCTTTCAATTGGTATCAGAGCCTCGTGCTCTTGATTTAGGCTTAACCGCCTAGAGAAAAGATGACCGGAGGGAATGGACCTCCTCCCATGTTCGAGGGCGATGACTTTCCTTATTGGAAGATTCGCATGGAGGCGTATCTTGAGGCTGAAGATCTTAACGCGCTTCGAGCCGCTACTCAAGGTTTTCCAAGACCTAGAGATGCCGCACACCTCACACAAGATGAGGAAACCAATGAGAAGTGGAATGCAAAGGCCAAAAACATCATCTTTAGAGGTCTTTGCAAAGATGTGTTCAACCGGTCCGAACCACAAAAATGCCCATGATCTTTGGGAAAATATTTGTGCGCTCCATGAGCGAACCAAGAGTGAGCGTGAGGAACGCTATCATCTTGTTATGCAAAAGCTTAATTCATTTGCCATGCTTCCTCATGAGAATGCTAATGAAATGTACTCTCGCTTGAATGTCATTGTAGAGGAGCTCAATGGACTTGGACTCACACAAATGTCACCATCCGATGTTGTGAGAAAGATCTTGTGTGTCCTTCCAATTGACAAGTATGGCCACATTGTCACCGTGCTCCATCAAGGTGATCTTTCCACTGCTATACCAACTCAAGTCTTGGGGAAGATCAATGCACATAAGATGTACATGCACATCACTCCGCAAGAAAGCTCTTCTTCTGCTAAGAAGAAAGATTTGGCATTCAAGGCCAACCAAGAGAAGAAGAGCAAGGGCAAAGCAATTGAGATTGTTCTTGCAAGCTCAAGTGACGATGAAGATGATGATGCAAACATTGCACTCATGGTGAGGAAGACCACAAAGATGCTTAAGAAGCTTAACAAGAGTAGCATCAAGTTTGACTCTAAGAAGAAGAAGTTCTTCACAAGTAGCAAGAGGAAGCCTATCTCCGAGATGAATTGCTACAATTGTGGTGAACTTGGCCATCTTGCTCATCAATGTCCGAAGCCCAAGAAAGACAAGCACAAGAACAAGTTCAAGGGCAAGAAGGATGATTCAAGTGATGATGATGATGATGATGAGAAGAAGAAAGATAAGCCATACAAGAAGAAAGATTGGAAGAAGAACAAGTTCCACAAGAAGAAGGGTGGCAAGGCTTATATCGTGGGTGATTGGCTCACCGATATTAAATCATCAAGTGGTGGATCATCCGACGATAGTGATGATGAGAAAGAGAAGGTGCCCGCTCTTGTTATTGGGACTTCACTACCTCCACCGCCTTCACCACCATCATCCCCTACATACCTATGCCTTATGGCCAAAGGTGATCGGAAGGTACAAAACTCCCATGATGATAGTGATGATGATTGTGGTAGTGATAGTGACAATAAATTTGAAGCACCTTCATATGATGAACTTATCACCTTGCTTAATGATTACTTTAAAATCATTAGAAAGACAAGAGCTAAAAATAAAAAGCTAAAACTTGAGAATGAGTCTCTTCTTGCTAAATATGACATAGCCGAGAAAGCTAGTGATGAGCTTAGAGAAGAAAACAAGGTTGTGTCATCATCACTCAAGGAGCTCAAACAATCCCTAAAAGAGCTTAGAGCAAAACATAATAAACTTGAGGAGATACACAATGAGCTCAACACTAGATACAACTTGCTTAAGGAAGAGTACACAACTCTCAAAGTTAACCATGATAACCTTGTGATTTCATATGATCTTTTATCCGATGAGACACATGATGCTACTAACCATTTTGTTAAGATTGATATAGCCACGTTATGTGATGACTTGATTGTTGAGAGCATTGAGCAAGGTTCTAGTGGCAAAGGCAAGCAAGTTGTAGTGGCCGAGCATTATGATGACTATGTCAAGATCAAGAATGAGAATGCAAAGCTAAAGCAAGATCTTGAGAAGCTCTCATCCACCAATACCATTGTCATTGAGTCTCAAGAATGCAACAATGAGATTGATCGAGAGATTGAGTCACTCAAAGAGGAAATCAAGAGGCTAAACTTTGAGAAGAGTTGTGCATTTGGTGCTACAAAGGTTGATCATGATGTAGAGAAGCTAAAAGAGGAAAACAAGCAACTCAAGTTAGAAAAGGATCACTTGAAAGTTGGATTGCAAAAGTTCTCTCGAGGCAACTATCTTTAAAGTGAGCTACTCATGAACACCGTCATGATGATGGATAGAAGTGGTATTGGTTTCTTGGCTCAATAAGAGAAGAAAGTCAAAGCTCAACAACATCACAATCCAAAGCCCAAGCCAAAGAGATGCTTTGAGTGTGGTCAAGAAGGTCACTTTGCTCATGAGTGTGAAACTCCACCCCCACAACCCTTGTCCAAGCATGCTAGACCCTTTGCGTACAATGCTCATTACATCCTTAGAAAGAATGCAAATGAAAGAGTTGAGGTCATGTTCTTAGGTCCTCCCAACAAGAATAGGCCTAGACAAATTTGGGTTGTAAAGTCTCTAGTTGAGAAAGTCAAGGGCCCCTCTCAAGTTTGGGTCCCTAAACAAAAAGCTTGATCTCTCATGTGTGTAGGTGAACTACAAGACCGGTGGAAGTCATTGGGTTATTGATAGTGGTTGCACTCAACATATGACCAGTGATCCTCGTATGTTCACCTCACTAGATGAAGGAGTTGATAATCAAGAGAAGATTACATTTGGGGACAACTCAAAAGGCAAAGTACAAGGGTTGGGAAAGATTGCTATATCAAATGATCATTCAATTTCAAATGTGCTTCTTGTTGCATCATTGTGCTTCAACTTGCTATCCGTTGGTCAATTGTGTGATCTTGGCTTTGAATGCTTATTCATCGAGAAGGAAGTGGTTGTGTCAAAGAAAGATGATCATCAAGTGATATTCAAGGGTTTTAGATACAACAATCTCTATCTAGTTGATTTCTCCTCCGAAGATGCAAACTTGAAGACTTGCTTATTCACGAAGACATCACTTGGTTGGTTATGGCATAGGAGGCTTGCTCATGTTGGAATGAACACTCTCAAGAAGCTATTGAAGAAAGAGATGGTTAGAGGTTTGAAGGATGTTGTATTTGAGAAGGATAAGCTTTGTAGTGCATGTCAAGCCGGCAAGCAAGTTGTCAACACTCATCCCTCCAAAGCATTCATGTCAACATCAAAAGTGCTAGAGCTACTTCATATGGATTTATTTGGACCTACAACCTACAAGAGCTTGGGAGGCAACCTATATTGTCTAGTGATTGTTGATGACTATTCAAGATACACATGGGTATTCTTTCTTCATGATAAATCCGAAGCCACTCCATCATTCAAGAAGTTTGCCAAGAGAGCACAAAATGAGTTTGAGACCAAGATCAAGAAGATAAGAAGTGACAATGGGAAAGAGTTCGACAACACAAACATTGAAGAATATTGTGATGAAGTTGGAATCAAGCATGAAGTCTCCTCAACTTACACTCCAACAAAAAATGGTGTAGTAGAGAGAAAGAACCGGACACTAATCACCCTTGCAAGAACAATGCTTGATGAGTACAACACACCGGAGGAGGTTTTGGGGCGAAGCTATCAACACCGCATGTTATGCGGCCAATAGATTGTTTCCTCACCGGTGGTTCAACAAGACTCCGTATGAATTGCTCAATGGGAAGAAGCTGGATATCTCTTTCTTCCGGGTGTTTGGTTGCAAATGCTACATCTACAAGAAGCGGCAACACCTAGGGAAGTTTCAAAGATGTTGTGATATTGGCTTTCTTGTTGGTTACTCATTGAAGTCCAAAGCATATCGAGTATTCAACCATGCCACCGGCTTGGTAGAAGAAACATATGATGTGGAGTTCGATGAATCTAACGGCTCCCAAGGAGCACATGAAAATCTTGATGATGTAGGTGATGAACCATTGAGGGAGGCTATGAAGAATATTCTAACCGGAGACATCAAACCAAAGGAGGATGAAGATGAAGTACA
This sequence comes from Chrysopogon serrulatus, assembly GCA_015844335.1. Taxonomy (NCBI): domain Eukaryota; kingdom Viridiplantae; phylum Streptophyta; class Magnoliopsida; order Poales; family Poaceae; genus Chrysopogon; species Chrysopogon serrulatus. Next base: position 60,851 of record JADLZL010005262.1, on the reverse strand, counting down.
AGTGATAGATCAACCCTCTTCATCCCATGTGCCACAAGATGATGACAAAGATGGGAGAAATCCAAATGAAGACACTCCAATCTCCCATGAAGAAAGAGTGGTACAAGCTCAAGATGTTGATGCTCCACAACCTCCTCCCCAAGTGGTCAATAGAAGGACAACTCCTCTACTTCAAGCACATCCACAAGATCTCATCATCGGAAGTCCGACAAGGGGTGTAATGACTCGCTCTAAAAAATATGCATTATTTATTGAACATCACTCTTTTGTCTCTTGCATTGAGCCTACTAGCATAGATGAAGCTCTTCAAGATCCGGATTGGGTGAATGCCATGCACGAAGAGTTGAACAACTTCACCCGCAATCAAGTGTGGACACTTGAAGAGCGACCCAAGGGTGCAAGAGTCATTGGAACAAAGTGGGTGTCCCGCAACAAGCAAGATGATCAAGGTGTAATTGTGAGGAACAAGGCAAAACTAGTTGCAAAGGGGTTCTCTCAAGTTGAAGGCTTGGATTTTGGAGAAACTTTTGCACCGGTTGCAAGACTTGAAGCCATTCGTATCCTCCTTGCATATGCATCTAATCACAACATTAAACTTTTTCAAATGGATGTGAAAAGTGCATTTTTAAATGGCTTCATAAATGAACTAGTCTATGTTGATCAACCTCCCGGGTTTGAAGACCCTAGATATCCTAATCATGTTTATAGGTTGTCCAAGGTATTATATGGGCTAAAGCAAGCCCCAAGAGCTTGGTATGAGCGCCTTCGGGACTTCCTTATTGAGAAGGGTTTCAAGATCGGGACGGTGGATACCACACTATTCATCAAGAAGCTTAATGGAGATATCTTCATTTGTCAAGTCTATGTTGATGATATCATATTTGGCTCTACAAATGAAGACTATTGCAAAGAGTTTGGTGATTTGATGTCGAAGGAATTCGAGATGTCTATGATTGGAGAGCTTACATTCTTTCTTGGTTTTCAAGTGAAGCAAATAAGAGAAGGGAATTTCATCTCTCAAGAAAAGTATACCAAGGATCTTCTCAAGAGGTTCAATATGGATGAATGTAAGCCCATCAAGACTCCAATGCCATCAAATGGACATCTCGACCTAGATGAGGGAGGTAACCCGGTTGACCAAACTCTCTACCGTTGTATGATTGGTAGTTTGTTATACTTGACCGCATCTAGGCCCGATATCATGTTTAGCGTGTGTATGTGTGCTAGATTCCAAGCTAACCCTAAGGAGGCTCACTTAGTTGCCGTGAAAAGAATCCTTAGGTACCTCAAGCACACACCAAGCATTGGCCTTTGGTATCCTAAAGGAGCTAGTTTTAACCTTGTGGGCTATTCTGATTTGGATTATGCCGGTTGCAAAATTGATAGGAAAAGCATATCCGGAGGGTGCCATTTGCTTGGTAGATCACTAATGTCTTGGTCCTCAAAGAAACAAAATAGTGTGGCATTGTCAACCGCCGAGGCGGAGTACATAGCCGCGGGAGCTTGTTGTGTACAAATCCTTTATATGATGCAAACCCTTCTAGACTATGGAGTAGTTCTAAAAGGGGTACCTTTGTTGTGTGATAATGAGAGTGCCGTAAAACTTGCTAACAACCCGGTTCAACACTCTCGCACCAAGCACATCGATATCCGTCATCGCTTCCTTAGAGATCATGTTGCAAAAGGAGATATATCTTTAGAGGGAGTAAGGACGGAAGATCAATTGGCGGATATCTTCACAAAACCTTTAGATGAAGCACGGTTTTGCAAGTTGAGGAATGAGCTTAATGTTCTTGATCTAAGTAACTTCACTAAAAGATGAGCTTGTGTTGTCGGTTGCATTGCATTTGTAATATAAACATGTTTAATTTGTGTATTGCATATAGAGCTTGACTAACTTGGTAAAGATAACCGCCCCAAAGCGTGTGAAGAAGCTTAACCAAGGACAAACTTGACAAGCGACTAGATTCAAATTCAAGTATTGCATTGCATATGCATGTGTGTTTGTTTTGTCGTTTCTTTTCGGTTAAGTTTGAGCATCCGCTGTGTTCGTCCACCGATAGGGGGAGCATTTGACGCTTCTATTGGTTACATACCCTATTTGGTGGCCATACGATGTCTCCTCGTTCGTTCTCATCGCCTATTTTCACTAAAAAGAATATAGCCTAAGGCAAAATATTTTCAAATTTGAGGGTTTGAGTGAGGCATCCCACACCAGTCCCAATTTGGTGTTTATTTGGATCTTACAAAGTTGGGACAAGGTTGGGAAAGTTCGGCTCGAAGAAATCAACAAGAAACAACACTCAGAGATGCACCGGACGCTGGATCGGACTCGGACTCGAACAGCGCCCGGTCGATTCAAAATGAACTTTTGCCACCGGAGCGTCCGGTCAATGGAGGAAGCTGCGCGTCCGGTCGAAGACAGGAGCTCATCGGACTCTGAGGAGCGTCCGGTCAGGAGCAACGGACACGTCCGGTCAAAATTTGACCGTTTTGAAGCTCTACGGTGGCGACCGGGGGCTACTATTCCAGCGTCCGGTCACCAAAGGGCGGCGTCCGGTCGCCATTTAAACGACGCGGTGAATTCTACTTATGACACGTGGTGCCCGCACTTGTTCTTCTCCTTCCTTCTTTATATGCCCGCGCGCGTTTTCTCTTTCTCTCCGAGCGCCCGAACCGCCGCCGCCGTGCCCGCCATCACCACCACGCCTCCTCCGCGCGCCCTCGCCCGCAATGTCGCCCGCCGCCACCGCTGCTTTCGCGCCCTCGCTTCGCGCCGGCACCCCAGCGCCTCCGGTTCGCCGCCCTCCCGCCCGAATGCCGCCGCCCGCCAAACCCTAGCGCCCGGCTGTGGTCTCTTGCCACCGGGACACTTCCTGCTCCCCTCGGCTCGTCTGTTCCTCGTCCCCGGCGACCTTGTTCCTCCTTCTCCGGCCGGCGATCATTCTCCATTGGTGAGCAACCGCCATGCCCAGCACATGTTCGATGGAATGCCTACATGAACTTCCTTTGCTGTTCCACTGCAATTCTGAACCCTAGCCTTGCTCTACTCTTTTGCAGTGTCTCTCGCCTCGTTGTGGAGCCCTGCCGTGTCAATCTACTTATCTTCTTCGCAGATTTTCCGCTTGACCTAAGGTAGCAAGCCCTTCCTCCTCTTCTTATCCTACATTGCTTGCTTCCGGTTAGGGTCTCTTACCTCTCGAAATATTATAATGCTTATGTATATCCTGTCTATTTCGTCTATGCAGCGAGTCGTGGTTCGCTTGGTTGATCAGGTCGATTTGACAGTTGACAGATTGGTAGAGTGCAGTGGCAGTAAACTCGGGGCCAAGCCCGCGAGTACGGAACAGAGGCCAAGCCTCTTGAGTGTCAGTAGTTCTTTGTGCTTGATCAGTGGCAGTGACTCTCAGAGGCAGTGAGTTCTTGATTGACAGTGGCTCTCGACAGTTGGCATTGTAGTTGATCAGTGGTTCTTGACAGTGGATCTTGTCAGTGGCGGTTGGTTCTTGCTTGTGGCAGTGTGTTTCTGATTCAGCAGTCATGGCACGTTGCAAGAACGTGGGTGGTGGTCCTGCTCCTGCTCCTCCTCCACCTCCTCCTCCTCGTCAGGAGAAGGGTAAGGCGAGGATGATCACCAAGAAGAAGCGGAAGAGGCAGAGCACAGAGACAGAGAGACTCCTGGCGATAGCAGATGCCGCAGCTCTTGCTGAGAGAGGTAGTGCCCGTGGCAGTCTGAGGATCGGCGACCCAGACCCAGCTTCAGTGGCTCGTGCACTACGCACTCCTACTCCTCACGACCCACCCGCAAGACTGCGAGATCGGGGGTGTGCAAGACAGATCTCAGATCTACTCCCCGACCTAGGTGGTGTAGAGGCAGGCAGTTCAGCTTAGGCAGAGCAGCCAGAGGCAGCAGACCAGCCTGAGGACACCGAGGAGCAGCCCGAGAGCCCACCACGTCGCCGTTCTGCACGCACTCGCTCTCAGGTCACCCCTAGAGCTGAGACTTAGCGTCGTGGTGGACGCCCTCCTCCTTCCAGGCCACGTGTTCCTGCTCCAGTTGTACACATAGACTTGCGGGGCGCCAATACCCGTAGAGTCCAGGACCTGCGGTGTGTGGACTTTGACCGGTGGTTTCCACCGCGCTGCGACTTCCCAGAGCAGCCGCGAGGGCTTCTACACTGCATCTTGCAGAGGACTTCTTCCGAGCCTACCAGATGCAGAGATCAGGCCTCACAGAGTGTGTCCGCTTGACAGAGTTGTCTCAACTGGTGGAGAGCAGATCAGGGCTTCACTCACTTACCTCCCCTCGGCTTGGCGGACACTGATCGGCTTACCCCGAGCCTACGTGGACTCCCAGGGTGCGTGAGTTCTACGCTACTCTTTGGATCGACCCGAGCCACACGTTCATTCACTTTACCTTTGGTGGCCGGCCGTTCGAGACTCTACGATCCGCGTGCCCATGAGCTCCTTGGCACGACAAATAAGTCGACACCGATCTCCACCCCCCAGCTACAGTGACACCGAGCCTCCTCGTCGCCCTCACGGCGGAGAAGACCTGCCTATTGAGAAGGCCCGCAGGATATTCAGTGAGCCGTTCGGACCGGGCTCGCGCCATCTACCTAGGGATCTCACCCCTACGGCCCGTGTTCTGAACGAGGTAATGCGGAGGACACTTCTGCCTAGAATCGGCAACAGGGAGACGATCACGAAGATTCAGCAGTGGCTAGTCTACTTCTTGGCTTCACAGACGGCTTTTGACATTTGGGATGTCATTCTTTCAGAGATGGAGGACACGATCACAGAGGGATTCAAGACGCGTAGACAGCTACCCTTTGCTCATTTGATCTGCGTGATCCTACAGCGTCTGATCTCACCTTTCCCTCCAGAGGCACTTGCAGAGTTCAGAGCCATCACCACCTCCTTTCCTGTGTATAACATGGCTCAGCTGGTTGGAGCCCGTCCGGGCAACAGGGCTACTCGAGTGCCAGGACAGCAGCGCCCCCCTGCGAGGCCGAGGAGCAGGGGACGAGACGATTGAGGCTCTTGCCCAGGCCGAGCTTACACGGATGGAGACTGAGCCGGTAGATATAGCTGAGGATCTTCCTACGGACAGTTCTGACAGTGACTATGCTCCACCTCCGAGGATGCCTCCACGTGCTCACGACGCCGAGGCCGGTGGTTCGAGCTCGATGGCGATCCGGCTCTTCTTGCCATACTTGAGCGACTTTCACAGTCTTCAGAGAGCCACGGACAGGAGCTTCATCAGCTTCACCAGCAGCAGGCAGCTAACACTGCAGCCCTTCACGCACTGAGCTTCAGCAGCAGTTACTCCAGTCACAGCTTGAGACACAGGTTCTTTTTTTTGTCGACTCAGCGGCGCTGCGGACCTACTGGCGTCGCGTTTGCCTTCATGGAGCACGTGGTCCGCACACCGGGGTTCCCGCTTTTGACTACACTTCTACTCAGCTTGGCGGACCGTCCAGTTCTTCACTCCCGGCTCCACAGTTACAGTCTAGCGGCCTTTAGAGCCAGGAAGTGTCTGCACCGTTCAGCTCACCGCCCCAGCAGTTCCCTCAGTACTTTGCTTCTCCAGGGGCCGGGTACACACCGATTCGGACAGGCTTCACTCCACCTCCTACGTCCTCGGTACTTGTGACCCCGCGAGCTCTCAGTGCCACTTACAGTGAGATCACCGGTTTTCCCACTCCTCAGGGTCAGTTTCCGTCGATGGAGGCTCCAGTCACCACTACTACCGAGACTCACCCATCGTCGGTTGCTTCTTTTGAGCCTCCCCTGAGTCAGCCTCCTCCTATTTCTACTGCACCTAAGGCTACAGTTACAGTTGCTGCTTCTGTGCCAATGAGTACGCCTCCTCAGACAGTTCCTACTTCAGAGGCTCCAGTCACCGAGACCGTGAGTGCTCCAAAAGGATCGAGATCGTGCTAGTGTCGGGCTTCCACTTCTCTTTGTGCTACTTGAGCCACGAGGTCGCCACTACCACTAAGATACAAAGGGCGAGATCCGGTTGGTACGACAAATGAAAGGCATCCAGACCGCTTCACCTCCAGAGACCCAGCCTGAGGGTCAGACAGAGGCTCAGCCGAGTGACAGCTCAGAGTCCTCCCCAGACTACACGCAGTTTGAGATGACCGCACGCTCGTCCGGACCCGACTCGTCTGCAGCCCCACCTCCTCAGGAGCCTTAGGTTTTGGTGCTTGACGCCAAAGGGGGAGAGAGTCGAGTATGTGAGATAGGGGGAGCGTGTGAGCGGGAGCTGCTTCTTTTGTTTTGTGATACTCATGCATTCATCATACTTTACCTTTGTGCATCATGAGATACATGCTTTTGTTTGCTTCGTGGTTATGTGATATATCGTGTGACATGTACTTTTCTCATGACTTGTGCTCTCTACTCGTGATATATATATATGTGTTATGTCATGTCACATGTTGTTGCTCATTTACCATGCTTTCACGATGTACTTTTGTTAAATGAGCCTTATGTTTCTTGTACTCGCACTTCATTCACATTCCATTGAGTACATGTTGGCTTGAGTCGTATAAGCTTATCTAACCTCTTTGTTCTTAATGTCAAATAACTTATACGATTCAAGTTTGTTGAAAACCTCAAATTCACTCTCATACTCGAGGTTGTTGTCATCAATCACCAAAAAGGGGGAGATTGAAAGCATCTAGGCCCCTAGTGGGTTTTGGTGATTAATGACAACGTAAGATTATTATGACTAACGTGTGTTTTGCGTAAACAATTTGAGTTAGGTCACGATAATGGTGATTGATTGGGCAATCAATGGCATTCATGCCCCGACGATCGAGATCGTTTTCGGGTTTTCAAAGGATGGACGACAAGGTTAAGGATTTGCTAGTTCTAAGTGTCATTTGGCGTTGGAGAGACACTTAGAGTAGCTAGAACTTTATTTTTACCTTTGGCCGTACCATTAAGAGGGGTTTGAATGGGTAACTTGACCTAGGTGAGTCTAGTGAGTTAGGTGTGGTGCACACTTATTTATTCTAGTCCTAGGCAGCCCTAGAATTGGCCCAAAGATCAGTAGAGTCAAAGCCATGCGAGAGGTCGCGAAAACGGAAGTCTTTCGAGCCATTTTGGCTTGACCGGACGCCAAGCCAGATCTGGCGGACGCGGTCCGGCCGGTGCATGGGGGTGCCAGTGACCGGACCCTGCCCTCGGCAAACGGCCGGACGCCCGGTGCCATCGGTTCGCGGTCCATGCTGGACCGGACGCCGATCACCGAGACCGACGCCGGGGTCGGGCGTCCGGCCACTACTCGAGGTTGAAAACGTGCAAAATCGGACCGGATGCGTCCGGTCGGCCACCACCGGACTCGACAAGCGTCCGTCGGTGTGACGCCCAGCAGTACAGTTAGCCGTTAACAGACGACGGACGCGTCCCGGTCGCCCGGACGGACGCCCCGGCCGACCTTAAAACTGCCTGAAATACCTCTTCGTGTGGGGGTTTGTGTGGGGGGTATATATACTCCCTTACCTCATTCAATTGAGGTCTCTTGCTCATTCCTACTGCTGAAGAACACCTTGTGAGTGCTTGAGAGTGCAAGAGCCCTAGTGAGGTTGAGAGATTTGCTAATCAATTGCTTAGGACCTCATTAGTGGAAAAAGAGTAGCAAGTGTGCATCCACTCATCTCATTAGGCTAGTCTTGGTCAAGTGAGAGTTCTTGCTTATTACTCTTGGTGATCGGCATCACCTAGATGGCTCGGTGGCGATTGGGAGCATGGTGATCATCCGGTGGTGATTGTGGATGGCCCATCTCATCTTGTGAGCGGTTTTTGGGGGATTCACCGCGTCGGAGTGACGAAGAATCATCCCATAGAGAGCACTTGGTTCTTGCGAGGATCAAGGGGGAGCTACACCCTTGCGCGGGTGCTCCAACGAGGACTAGTGGAGAGTGCCGACTCTCCGATACCTCGGGAAAACATCGCAGCGTTCCTCTCCCTCTCTTTACTTTGAGCATTTACATTCTCGTATTACTTCTTGTATTTACATTGCTAGAATTGCCATGCTAGAGTAGGGTTTGGAACCTAGGGAGCATAACCTTTGTGTCCTAGAGTCTTAGAGAACACACTTAGGCACAAGGGGTGAAATGGCCTAAACGTTAGGCTTTTACCGTCGCGATTAAATTTAGAAAAGTCCAATTCACCCCCCCTCTTGTGCATCTTGATCCTTTCAACTATATATCTAGATATAATAATATATTCATAGTAAAATAGATAAATTAAAAAAATCAAAACGACTTGTAATTTAGAACAGAAAGAGCTCTAAATTCTTAGATTCATATACGTGTTTGGATGGTCTCCAACTCTTGTCTTGTAGGCATATTTTCCTCCACCTAGAGCTGCTAGCGCTGTTGTGCACTTTGCCACGCGTCGCCACGTGCACAGTCGAGAGGGGCTGAACGCGTTGCAAGCGAAGCGTTTCGCGGCCCTCGACTCGCTCGCTCCCCTTCGCCTCGATCTCCACCCCGCCGCCGCCCTCATCGCCCGATCACCGCAATGGCGCCGCTCGCCACCGCCCTCACCACCACAATGCCAACTCGCGTCACCGCGCCACCTCCTGCCCCCATGCCCCGCGCGCTCTCGTCCCACGGATAAGACCACGGCGAGGCCTGACGGCCGTGCGCGCGCGGCCTCAGAAGGAACAACGGATGGGTGGACGCCGGGAAGCTGGCGCGCGCGCCCTGTGCGGCAGATCCCGGAGTACCCCGACACCGCCGCGCTGGAGGCTACAGAGCGCACACTGGCGGAGTTCCCGCCGCTGGTGTTCGTGGGTGAGGCGCGGAAGCTGGAGGAGCGGCTCGGGGAGGCGGCCATGGGTCGGGCATTCCTCCTGCAGGGCGGTGACTGCGCCGAGAGTTTCAAAGAGTTCAATGCCGGCAACATCCGCGACACCTTCCGGCTCATATTGCAGATGGCTGTCGTTCTCACCTTCGGCGGACAGATGCCCACCATCAAGGTCGTTCCTCCGCCGCCTCGATCCCTGCCTCCTCTGCTATTGTTTCTTCGTCCCATGCGATCCGTTCTTTCGACCGTAAATCCGCGTCTGAATGCATGATTTGCACTCCCGTAACACGAGTCCCTGGTGGTGTTGGATTTTGTGGAGGATCCATCATCTAGAATCTGGCACGTTCAGGTGACATTTAAATCGCTAATTTGAGAATATATCTTCCAAAAGAAAAAGATACAAAGAAAGAAAGAAAAACAATAAACTAAGTTAAGATTTGTCTAGCATCAACGAGTGGACATTTACAAATGAGAAAAAAAAAAAAGAATTCACGATGTTCTGAACGCAATATTATGTTTTCATTCTCTTATCTGCTCTTTGATTATGATCAGAAGAAACGAGGGAAAAAATCAAATCACCATTAGCACATCTGCACAAGATCGAAAAAATCCTCTTGTTTGACTGAGCAAATTATCAAGTGTTTCATATAAAAGGTGGTGTCAAGTTGTTTAATAGGTATCGACAATTTATTTCAGGTTGGAAGGATGGGTGGTCAATTTGCGAAGCCAAGATCGAACCCAGTTGAGACTAGAGATGGAGTAACACTTCCCTCCTATAGAGGAGACATCATCAACGATCAGGCTTTTGATGAGAAATCTCGTGTACCAGATCCTGAAAGGTTGATTAGAGCCTATACCCAGTCTGCGAGCACCCTGAATCTTCTCAGAGCATTTGCCCATGGTGGTTTTGCGGATCTTCAGAGAGTCACCCAGTGGAATCTCGACTTCTTGAGGCACAGCACACAAGGAGAAAGGTCGTTCTTAGCTATTGTCGTTTGAGTAAACAATGCCTTCTGCAATTAATTTTACGAAGAAAGGACACATTTCACTTGTTTTATCATGAAAACTTCACATGTTTTACCTTTTCTATGAGCAGAAAATTTAGGGCGCAAAAGCAACAAATATAATATAATATAAACATAATATTTTGTTTATCATACTGCTATGACAACATCAGATCATTTTTAGCACAGTCCCGCTGGCACACTCATATAGGTTCATAGTTGGTGGTATTCATTCTTATACATTTTTTTTAAGATTCTTATACAATAATCGACTGAAGTATAGATCATATATAACTCCTTGTGCTAGCAGGTATTTGGAGCTTTCTCGGAGGGTTCATGACGCCATTGGGTTTATGGTTGCTGCTGGGCTGACCCCTCAACACCCCATCATGACCACAGCTGAGTTATGGACATCCCATGAGTGCCTTCACTTACCATACGAGCAAGCACTGACTAGGAAGGATTCCATTACTGGCCTGTACTATGACTGTTCTGCACACATGCTTTGGGTCGGTGAGAGGACTCGTCAGCTGGATGGTGCTCATGTTGAATTCCTTCGTGGTATTTCAAATCCTCTGGGTATAAAGGTAATGATCACCTACCAGAGACTGTATAGATAACATGTGCAGTTAACATCTTTTCATATATAATATATAATTATATATGTATGGAAATACCAATTTCTGCATCTTATTATTATTGATCAACGGAGTTCTCATCTGTGGTCAAAATAACAACTGAGGTGCTTTAGGTCCAAATTCATATGACACCTGGTAGTACTCTTAACTATTAGGGCTCATCCTTTTTTTTTTTTTTTTTTTTGAAAAACATTCACAATGCAGTATTGTAGCCTTTAGTATTATTACTGTATTGTTGACTACAGTAGTCAATACACTGCTATATTATCAGCAGTTATGAAGAGAAGCATATTAGTTACTATTTCATTATTATCTTAAAAGAATAATTATATGGCCGGTATAAACTTCTATATGTTAGGTAAGTGATAAGCTTGATCCATCAGAGCTTGCGAAGTTGTGTGAGATTCTGAACCCTCACAACAAGCCTGGGCGATTGACGATTATCACAAGAATGGGAGCTGAGAACATGCGTGTCAAGTTTCCACAAATGATCAGAGCAGTGCGCCAAGCTGGGATGATTGTTACTTGGGTTAGTGATCCTATGCACGGAAACACAATCAGCGCACCATGTGGACTGAAGACAAGATCATTCGATGCAATCAGGGTAAAAACACCCCTTTTGTCATGTTCGTTAAGAAATCTGTGCTACACTCAAATACAGAGTATTTGATACTAATTGTTACAATGATACTTGCATGTGCAGGCTGAACTCAGGGCTTTCTTTCATGTTCATGAGCAAGAGGGAAGCCACCCCGGAGGTGTTCACCTGGAGATGACAGGGCAGAACGTTACAGAGTGTATTGGGGATCCAAGACGGTGACATTTGATGATCTCAGTGCCCGCTACCACACGCACTGTGACCCCAGGCTGAACGCGTCGCAGTCCTCGAGCTGGCTTTCGCCATTGCCGACAGGTTAAGGATGAAGAGAGACAAGACATGGAATAATTTGACATCCAGAGTTGTTGCCTATAAGAGAATAAAAGATGAAGCTTGAATTTCACCGCCAATAAGCGACTCACAGCCGCAAGAGAAGATAGATTCACATCCTTTAGTTCCTTTTTTTTTATTAAAACTAGGAGACATTTGATTTTCGGCAGTACAATGAAATGATTAAATCCATAGCTACCTGTTCTTAAAATAATATGCCATTTTGTTCAACAATACTACAATAGCCTGGACCTGAAGATGGTTAAGCAATCAGTCAAAGCAAGGAAATAAGTTGTTTTCTCCATGTTATGGGTGAGAGAATGTTATCATCTTATAACTTCGTTTGGGGATTTCTTTCCCAAAAATTATAACTTTTCAGATAGATCTAATTCGTTTGATCATGCCAACTCATTTGGCACGACCATGCCACGCCACATGCATTGAAAGGCAGCATCATGGATTTGGTGGAATAGCGATGGATGCACAACCAACTCTCATTTTCAGTTAACTTTTCTATGTAGCCTAATAAATAGTTTTCTATGGTTCGATCTCAGAAAACATATTTGTCGTATGAAGTGTACACAACTCATCTTACTATCTTAGTGAAGGAGCACAAGCCGTTGACTTCACTATCTAACGCACGGTTTCCTTTCAACAGATGTTTTGTCCCACCTTTGTCAACTTTTCATGAACTAAATTGAACATGTTATACACCAGCTCGAGGGTTGTGCTTGAAGTCTAAGGGTCTATTTGGTAGGAAGTCTTAGATTCTCTAGAGAAAAATTTCGCTGAGAAATCGAATTACTTCTGAAAATATTTGGCTGCCTGTCTGGATTCATATTCTGAATATAGCTGAATGTAGTGTAATAGACCAAGGTGCCTTTGATATATGATGAGGTTGCATTGAGTTGTTACGTAAGCATTTATTTACAACGAGGGCAAAATATATATACCGGGTATTTCTATTGTAGGATGAGGTTTTCTCTTTTTTTTCCCCTACAGGAAACAAGCCGAAATACGTATGTTGGTATTCCTATTATAATTTTTTGTTTTATTCTTTTCTATAAAAGTATGTATGTTGATATCCTATTGCATTTCTTATTTTATTTTCCTATAGAAAACCGCTAAAATATGTATACTGGTATTCGTATTGTATTTCTTGATTTATGATTTTAGAAAAACCGGCTAGGGTGATCGTGGCTTTGGTGGGTTCGGTGGCAGATACGCACATACTTGGTGGAGAGAATTGTTGTGAAATCACTTGGCGGGAGTTTCGAGACTACGCACAAGAAGGGAAACGTTTCTATTCAGTTTCTCCGGGAGACGAACCTGTTTGGAGGTGATTCTTTACTCGTCCAGTTTATTTGTCTTATCAGCTGAACTTATTAGTCGTTCAAATAATATTTTTCTCTTACACTAAATTAGTTAACTTGTCTTATCACCGACTTATGTGACCAAATGAACACCCGAATCGGAACCGTTTCCATTATCCAAACAGGGTCTTAATTATTCCATCCGTTATAAAAAGACCGTCATTTGGTTTGACTTATGGAAAAAATGTGCAACATTTATATCTCTAAGTAAATTTAATAAAAATAGATTTAAAAATATATCAAAATTAATTATCAGGAAGTGAAAACAACAGTTTTTTTAGACGAAGGGAGTAAGTGTTGTTTGGTTTTTTGCGACGTTATCTGTTCACAGGGCAATCTGAATCCGTTAAATTTGTTTAGTTCACTTAGGTGTGATTAGATCTGAGGAGCGATGCAAATCCAGTGATATAATCATCACTAGAGCGTAGTACCTTTTACTAAACTACACTTTTATATAGGTTAGGGTGTCTCGTGGCCTGTGACTCCCGCCGCCGCCGCCGCCACCGTTCGGTGTCTCTACCGCTGGTCTTCCTCCCTCCTCCTCCGGCATATCGCCGGAGGTCGGAGGGAGTGGGGATCCATTGTTTTCTAATAAATTTTTTTCTATTAGATTGAGTCTTTAGATTTAGGGTTTCTTCATGCCAAGTTTCTTGGTATTAGAGATTTATCTTTTCCCCTGTTTTTCTCCGGCAACGGCGAGGATATGGGGCGGAATCGTTTTCTCTATGACGGACATGTTGAAGATGAATGCGGCATCTACGGCATCAGCATCTTCATCGACATGACGACATGGAGACTTGTGTTTCCAAATGGCGGCATCAAGACGGAGATGATGCTGCCGCTATGGAATAATTTTCTCCGGTCCCTTCTTCGTTTTGTTGTGGTTGGATCCGGCCACAATGAAGGACTAGGGAGAATAATTTTTAGATCGGTCTTCCTCGTTCTTCGGTGGCAGAAAGAAGAAAATGGAAGACACAAGGAAGAAAAAGAAGTTTCTCAACTCCGTCTGCAGGAATGTTGGCCGTACGTTGGACATCTACTGTCTGGCCGAAAACAATTGTTGCCGAGTATTTGCCTATGCAGTCATCCATACAAAACGTCAAATAGGTTTGGGTTTGAGATCTGGAGCTATTCACAGCGTGGGTACAATTTAGATGAATTTTTGGATATTCGTGTAATCCAGAGGAACTGTAATATATGTTGATGTACTCAGCTATTATCTAATATAATTTTTCTTTCGTCGCAAAAAAAACTATACTTTTATATTGATCATATAACAATACTATCAAACCTTTTCGGGCAATGTTTGCTTTATTCCTATCTATGTTGGTCACTGCAATTCATTACGGTTTCTCTTGAATTAGCACCTTGTTCTCTTTGGGCAATTTGCGCAAGTTTTTCCACTCTCTCTCCATCACATCAATTTTTACCCGTATATATGAAGCACTAAATGTAAGTAAAATAATAACTAATTACACAGTTTAGTTGTAAATCACGAGATGAATCTTTTAAATCTAATTGGGCCACGATTGGATAATATTTGTCAAATACAAATAAAACGCTACAAACAGAGGGAATGCAATTTATTTGCGAACTGAACAAGGCATAGCTAGATTCTTGCGTCTCGCCCGTGTCGTCCAGCGTCAAGGGTTGATCCGATCCGAGCCGTCCATCTGTCACCCGTACACTTGTGACCGGTGGATTCGTCCAGCTGGCTTTTTCTTCTTCTCTTATTGAAACCGATTAAAAAAACAAAATATAGCTGCAGAAGTATCTCCCGGAACCAAAACCGCACCACGTCGTCAGTCACGCTCACGCAAACACGACAAGCGAACGAAAAGAGAGCGGAGCACCAAAGCGAAGCGGCAGTTGCGGACTTGCGGTTGCGGCGGCGGCGGCGGCGATGGCGATGGCCGCGAAGCGAGGCCCAAGCGGCGATGAGATGCGCGGCTCTGGTCACCGCGCGCGCGCCCGCCGCATCGAGGAAGGAGAGACGGACCGTCCTTCCGCCGCGGAGCTCCGCGCCAGCCTCTCCACCAGGGATCAGGTGCGCCTGCTCGCGCGCTTATTTTGCAATGTCGCCTCCTACCTTGCGCGTGAATATAAGGACTCGAGCGATTATGGTCACGTATCGTTTGCTTTGGTACGGCAGTGCTTATGCGTGTTAGGGTATTGTGGGCTGCAGGAGATTGAAGAAATGCGGAGGCGGCTGCGGGAGTTGGAGAAACTCGAGTTTGAGATACCACCCGCCCCATCGCATGGTAATTCGTTTGCTAAACACACCATCTCTGTGTTGCTTTGTTTCTGTAAGTTGACGCTGAAGTAAACTGCGGATAGCAGGATTTTTATACTCTTTATTATTTATCCAGACAGCATGCGCGATTTTAGTGGCCTGTGACCGAATTTGGGATGTGGTTTGTTTGCCAGAGCATGTAGTTCGTTCTGGTGCTATGTAGTTGGCTTCAGTTTACTGTCTATAAATGACTACCTTATTCTATTTTTATCCTGTTTGAGGAGATGTTGTGTTATGTGGTTGAAGAGCGGTGGATGATGCATTTCGGCATTCTCATGTGTTGTGTGAATTGACGAACATTATGTCTGTTTGCCTCCGTGATTTGCTATGTTGGTCCATGGTAGTATATTATACTGAAATTGAACAGATTTTGACGAAGACATAATGGTTGATATATTGTGATCAAAGCATGACTAATATAGTTACAATTCAGCATGTAAACTTGCTTGGTTACTTATTGAATGCTTGTGCTGCAGCTAAGCATTACTCTGAGTAGTTGTCTTAAGTGATCAGACAGACTGTCGGAGATGCTTTTTGCAACCACATTCTGGCATTAAACATCTCAACTGTATTACGATGTTATTCATGTGGTCAATTGTTGCATTTCTAGATAGAGTAATCGGCGACATCAGACCTAAGCTGCATTTTTATGTTTGCATAGTGTTACTTGAGTGCCTCCTAGGATTCAATTATGAGTTCTGCACTACTAGGAAATATGTGCAAGCTCATTACTGCTAGGAAAGAGAGTCTCACCTTATCCATTATGGCTCTTGCGGCCAAACTTTTTATTATACAAAGTTCAGTGCAAACTCTCAGGAGGTTACACTGAAAAAGGAAAAAAAAACTATACCATTTGGCGGAGGCAGTTTGATCATTGTGCAGGAGGCGAGTGCGCTTCAAGTGCTGCTCGGCATGCTTGGAGGAGACAACTGATGGATGGTTCTTTGTTCTGGAAGACCACTTCATTCTGGAGCTTCCAAAGTTGCCTGCAGCATATAAGGACAAGGCATGCTGCACGTTTTGGCAGCATGCTTTGGGTATCTGGTTCCTGCTAACAGCATCCAAGTAAACACTGAAAAAGATTATTGTGATATATTTTGTCCCTTAGCTACAATTTGTTGTTGTGATAGGGGACATTTCCATCAAATGAACTGTATATGTTCTCTCTCTCTATCTCTATCTCATGTGAGCATGGGCGCCCTAAGCTACAAGTTTTCTTTTCTGATGATGCAAGTATTTATGTATACAACTATTCTTGCATAGGGCACCACAATGATGCTAATGCTATATGCCCATATTCCGTAGAAAGAACAATTTGTGCACATAGAGACAACACAACTAAACCTTATGCTCAGCTTAATTACTTGCAGCCATCTTTTTAACCATATTGGTACTTCTACTTCTGCAAATTTATAGGTAGTGAAGACAACAGATGATCTTGTTTAGAAAGTGAGTTCTGTAAATATTCTGAAAATAATATTGTGTATAAAGTATAGGCCACATACCATACCTCTGCTCATATGTAAGCCCATCTATACTTTATACAATCATGGGTACTGATTACTTAGGTTTGTTGCCGTGCTTGAAATGTATTTTTTTTTCTGGTTACAGGCTTCATAATTTCTGATCGCGAGTACGGTGCAGTAATTTCATTTTTCCTAGCCTCACTGCTTTGATGGAATACTGCTCCCATTTTCCCACTAAGCTACATAGCTCTTTACCACTCTTTTTATTTGTTTGTATTCACAGAAGAATCTGAAACAACTGCAGCAGCAACAGCAGTTGACAAGGCAGAGGTGGATGTTCGCTCCATCTATGTTGGGAATGTGAGTTTTCCTCTCTTGTACCTCTTGTCCTAGTGCTATTCAAGCATGTCTAATCACCTGACAAATTTCCTGCAGCTCTTGAGCAATGATTATGTCACTTCAATGAACTCCAGTTGTTGTTGAATTTTGTCGCCTGCCTATGTTCTTTAGTTACAGCAATTGTTTCTTCCTGTGGCTAGGATTCATGGCATCTTATATATTTTGAAAACAAATATCTGTCCCTTAAAAATGCATTAAAATTGGCACCATGTAGTTCTTAGTTTTCTAGGATTGTAAGATGTAAACCATGTGCCACCTTGCTTCAGGTTGACTATGCTTGCTCGCTCGGAGGAAGTTCAGCAGCATTTTCAGTTTTGTGGAACTATCAACAGGGTGACAATCTTGACAGACAGCTTTGGTCAACCCAAAGGGTTTGCTTATGTGGAGTTTGATGAAGTTGAGGCTGTCCAGAATGCTCTCCTTCTGAATGAAACAGAACTTAATGGTCGTCCTTTGAAGGTCCAAAGGACTTGGTTTCAACTTTCTAACATTTTCTTTTGTCAAATTTTCTCTAATCTTCATTCTAATTTCTATATGTAGGTTTGTCCAAAAGAACCAACATTCCAGGAATGAAGCAATCTAGGGGAAGGCACCCAGTTCATCCTTTCTATCCATCATATGTTCATCCTTTCTATCCATCATATGGGTAAGGAGTTTTTCTTCATGAAGATACATTACACGTGGATGTGGAAAGATTGTAATCAATACATTATCAGTTTTTGAGGTATTTGAGCTTCTCCAGCAATGAATCTGGGTCAAATGACACGTTCACATACCCTGTCCATAATCTATGCTTATATGTTGGAAGGAGATGGAAGGTCTTAGGACTGTCATTTGTGGCATGTCAAACTTTACACCCCCCACTCCCCACCAAAAATCTCTCAACTTTCGGCTAACATTTACCAAACAATATATCAATTTCTGTGCGAAAAACATGCCTTATGAGTCATCCTGGAGAAGACATTATAACTGAAAAGTTTGAAGAAGCTGACCTGAGTCCTGGGGAAAACATGAGTAAAATGTTTTTAGTGAAGTTGACCTGGGAAAGCATGACTTATGATTTATGAAATATCATTGGTTTCCTGATTCATCCTGAATGTTATTTCTGATGTTTGTTTTATTTGCTCTGCAGGAAGGTACCAAGATTCAGGAGGTTCCTGGGGTACAGCTACAGCCCTTACTACTAAACATACTGGGTTGATGTGATTCACTGAGCCACTCAGTTTTCTGATGCTAGCAAATGTCCCCAACATATCGTGGTACAGAGCTTAGTTCTAGTGTTGTGCATCCTGAATAGGCAGGGCCCGGAAGACTCAGCTCTTACATAGTTTTTTGTTGTTGTCGTACCTCGAAGACCAACCTGTAATAACAAGTTAGTTGACAATCTTCTACCTTAGAGATTTTTTTTGGTTCGGAGGGGGTGCATGAGTTCTACCGCAGTTATCTGAAATCAAACTAGATTGACAGATGTCCAAAAATTGTACTTTTGGATCAGAAAGTTGCAATGGAGTCAATTTTCTGATGTATGCCTTTTGGATTTTAGAGTACGTCTTTTGAACGCTGAAAAATTCTGTTTTCTGTGTTTTTGAATTCCTGCATTCCAAATGGGCTCTTGACCTAAATGTTCTATTGCTCTATATTGACGTCTTAGAGTTAAATAGGTCCAAATTTATGATAAAAAATAGGAGTAGGTGCGAATTTGCTTGCTTTTTTTCACCATCAGGATTTGCAAGTTCTGTTTAGATATATTATATTTCTACTAGGAATACTTCCGAGTTTCTGACTTTCTGGGATCTGAATCTCCCTTTTCTGAAGTGCCGTTTCAGATTTTAGCCTGAAAGCTGCTCTACATTAGCTTGATTTGCGGCTTGCTATTGCTATCGCTTTCAGTCTTGTTATCGTAATGCTTCTGTTTGTATGGCTGTGTTTAGCTTGTGACAGATCTGAGGCATTTCCTTAGCCATATGGAAGGGCACTATTGCAATACTGTCTCAACTTGATGCACGCTGCAAAGCCGCAATCCTGATCATGACAGTCTCAATTAGATGCACACTATCTCAACTTGATGCACGCTGCAAAGCCGCATTCCTGATCATGACAATTGACACTCAATTAAATGCACGCTGCAAAGCCTCATGACACAGTATCAATTAGATCCTCGCTGCAAAGCCAGTCCTGATCCTGATAGAAGCTGTATAATCCCCTCAACTAGATGTGCACTGCAAAGCCTCAATCCAGATCATCCTTCCACGGTGGACATCTTGGCGAAGCCGTTGGACTTTGGAGTGGGGAAAAGAGGAAAGGGTTTGGACTCCCTCTTTGCTCTGGTAGCCTAGGAGCTGCGGAAAGACTACCTCATTGCCTGGCCGTCATCAAACACGTCGCCACGCAATAGATTCAGGCAGGAGTGTCCGCCCTTGGTTGTCTCGTCAGCGAGTAATCCACGTTGTTACCTAGATGGGAGGCGGCGCTCCACGGGTTTTGTATTTCCTTCCTAGCATGCACTTGTAAAACTCTTCTGTCTTAATATAAAAGATACGCAAGTCTTTTGCGTATTCGAGAAAAAAAAAAAAAGCTCAATCCAGATCAAGATAGAAGCTATACAACTCCCGCAAGTGCTCTGATCAAGAAGCGGCCCTCGATTAGATGCACGCTGCAATCCTGATCAAGATACAAGCTGTAAAATTCCCGTTAGTGCTCTGATAAGATAGAATTCCCATTAGTTCTCTGATAGAAGCGATAGAATTCCCGTTAGTGATGCGGTAGAATTCCCGTAGTGTTGCAGCTTAGGGGACATTCCTGAATCCTGACTGACTGCAACATGTAGTCCTGTCTGGCCTGTATAATCTAGTGCAGCTTACAAAACAGGAAACCTCAGTGAAATAGATTCCATACAGCGAATATCTCGAATGCAGCGTTAAACTAATCTAGCAACTGGACGGTCATAGCAACAACAGAAGAATCTAGCAAGCAAACTCAACTAACAGAATTGACAACGAGCAGATACCATTTCAACAAGCTGCAGGGTTTCAACATAACAGCTCATCAAAAGTTCATAACACAAGTAGCTCACTGATTACAACTGAGACTTTCTACTGTAGTTTCTAATTCAAACCTCGTACTTCCCCCCTTATCCATATCCCTACACCTACATCCTTTGCCCCAAACCCCTTGTTCGGTCCAATTCACCATCCATACACAATATAAGATTAAATTGCTACTAGCATCAAAAGTCAACAACTACTAGCATGAACAGCAGTTAACACAGAGCTAGGAAGCATGCACACAAGGTTGACAGAGCAGAACTGGAGCAGTCGGGCTACATCGATCGATCGATCGATCAGTCCTCTTCCATTGCGGCAGAGGAAGGGGAGACCCTGCCCTTCTTGTGCTGCTGCTGCTTACCGAGGAAGGCCTCGAGGAAGAGCTGCTGGGCGTCGAGCATCGTCTGGGTGCGCTTCATCTCCGACTCCATCCGTTCCTTCTCCATCTGTAGCGAGAGCTCCAGCCTGCGCTCCTCCATACGCAGGAACCCCTCCCCAACAGCCCGCAGCGCGGCAGCCACCTCAGCCATGGCCTCTGACCCGGCGTCGTCCTCGCCGCCGCTCCTCTCCGGCTTCACAGCTGCCGCCGCGGCGGCGGGCCTCGTGCGGGAGGCCTTAGGGATGGTGAAGCGCAGCCCGCTCCCGGCCCCGCCGTTGGAGATGAGCCCGTGCAGGCTCCTGCTCCGCACAGCCTCCTCGGAGGAGGAAGGGGAGGAGACGGGGGAAGGAGGGGACGCCGGCGGGGCGGGGCCCTTGGTCTTGATCTTGACGATGGCGTTGGGGCTCGGGTCCGGCACGCCGCCACCGGCGAGGTCGTGGAGGAGCGGGAAGAATGGCCACTTGGTCCCCTTGGACCGCCCCGCGGAGCGCAGCCGCTCCGCGCGGTACCTCTTCCGAAGCTTCTCGATCTTGTGGCGGCACTGGACGCCGGACTTGTGCGTGGCGGTGGGGAACCGGCCGCAGCGCGCGGTGACGGTGTTGGCCACGTCGTCCCAGTCGGCGGCCCGCAGGTTGCCCTTCCGCAGCGCCTCCCACCTGTCGCGGTAGGCCTCGATGAGCGCGAGGGTCTCCTCGTGCGTCCAGCACGGCGGCGGCAGCCTCCGGCCGGAGCCCCCCGCCCCCGAGCCCGATGCCTCCCCCGAGGAGGCCGCTGCCGCGGCCGCAGCGGCCGCCGCGGCGACGGGCGCGGCCAGAGGGGGGAGGTCGGGAGACGAGACGACGTCGTCCCTGGCCGCGTCGGAGGACGAGGAAGACATGGCCGGTCAGCTGCGGCGGCGGCGGCTAGGGTTTGGTGGTGGTGGTGGTGGAGATGCGGGACGGAGGCGGAGGTGGGGAACCGGTCATAAAAGGAGGAGGAGGAGGAGGCGGTGCGGTGCGGTGGTGGGCCGCGGGCGTGGGCCGCGCCCCCGCGGTGAAATGACCGGCTGGGGAAGGCATCGCCCACCGCTGCCGCTGCGGCCGCGTGGGCGGGCGGAGCGGTGCGGTGGTTTTGCGGGGTTTGTCGCAGAGTCAGTCAGTCGCGCGGCGGATGGATGAGGCTTGAGGCCGTCAGGGAAGGAAAGGAAGGGGGCGCGGCGCGATGGAACGGCACGAGGCCACGGGAGTACGGCGCCGCATCGTGCGGAAGCGGAGCGGGAGCCCCGTGCCGTGGTGGGCGCGCGCGGGCGCCCCGCCTCCGCAGCCGCGCGGCGTGGCCGTGTGCCGTGTTGGATCGGGATGAGGTGGTTTGGGTGGGTGGCGACGGGCGACTGGCAGCCGCCCTGCCTTTTCTCCCCCCTCGGTTCCGCGCAGCCTCGGCCTGATCTTTTCTTCTCTTTCCGAAATCCAGCCGCCGGCCGCGGTTCAGTTCGCGTGAGGGCGTGACAGGGTGGGCGACCACCGGCCACGCTCCTATACCGATCGATCTACCAGGGAACCCACGGGCCGCAGCAATATTGCGAGAGCATCTCCCCTCGTATATACTGCATCTATTTTTTCGATACAAACTATCGTAGCAGCATTTTCATTAGCTATTAAGTACGCATTTAAACACCCTCCGACTAATAGAAACTACTAAGCTAGAATGCTAGGTAATATTAAATATGAGCTATTAATTAGCTAACTATTAGTAGATAATAAATCCAAACAAGACTTTAAGAGAGTACTTTATAATCAATTTAGAATATATGAGAGTACTGACTGCTATGGATTGCCTAAAACTTCTCTCATTATTTCTTAGGGTAGGGAAGTGAGAATTGTCTTCTTTATTTGGGATGGTTGATGCTTCTTCTAAGAGATGTCTTAATAAGAGATGAGATATGATATTTATTGTAGTATCTTTATCTCCTAAATTACTACTCTTTAGTAATAGAAGATTAGATAGGATATCTTGTGGAGATGCTCTAAGGAATCAATCAACAACAATGTTTATGTAAGTTAGAACTATAGATTATTTGTCCGACAATTTATATATAACTCTACTCCCTCGGTCCTCAAATATGTGATGTTTCTCACTTCTTGAGAAGTCAAAAATCATTGTTGCTTACCTTGACGTTTCTTTCTCCGGACTAAGATCGCACACGCTTTTAGGCTCACGCACTCTAATGGCAAACACCGGTCGTTTGGGCCCTCGTCCTTAAAATTGTCTGAAACATTGCCTCTCAAGACATCTACGCTTTATTTGATTCTTTCTTTTTCTTATATTACTAGGTGAGTGCCCGTGCGTTGCTACGGGATAACAATCATATACACCTTCCCCATAAAACAACATAATTCATTCAAATCAATGATGCTCCTTTTGAATAAAACACCTACCTCTTTGTTTGAGGTAAACATGATGAACATATAAGTATAAATATTCTAGTCACCTAGGGTGACATGCATAGCATTGAAATGTACTTGACAAAGAGGACAGTGATCAGAGGATAGCCTGCTAATAGCATTCAATTTTATAAAACCATGTCACAAATAACTTTATAACAATGACTCATGCTAACAATGCATAGTCAACATCATACTATTTGGTCTTCGTTTTGTTAAATATCACTTCTCAACATATCTTGCACTATATACACTACAGAACACTCATATGATTCAATAGCTACAAGTTGAGCTCTTCGGCACTCTTAGTTTTACTGTTCTTCCCTTGAGGACTGTGTCGTTGTCACAGTGCACAGGTAAACTACTTGTCACAATTGTAAAGAGGTGGTGTCATTTATAGACACACAGATGCGCTTGAATGTTAGATCAATTTTCTCCAAGCTCTGCCTCTATGTTTTTTCCTCTATCTTCAGCGTTATCGACAGGGTTTGGAGCTGCAGGGATGAAAAAGCAACATAGAAGAAACTAAGGTCAAGAATGCTCACAACGAGCTATGGACTCCAGGGGAAGAAAGAAAAATATAAATCCATTTGTACTAAAAAACTAAGTGAATGTGGTACCCAATGGACTAAGATTTTTGTTTACTTGCCTGCACACATATATAACTACAATGTTCTGAAACTCTTAACTAACTTGAGTATCTAGTCACCAGATAATTCGTATTAACAAATAACACAATCCATGTCCCCAAAGATTGAACTCGAACTCTAGTAAGCCTTATGTCTATGCTTTCAAGAAGGTAGATCTCACTAATGGAGCCAAATACATTTCATGAGATATTATTTAGTCTTGGCCCAATATCAGGTACTACTGTGCAGGTCAGATCCCAGAGCTCGTGGTCCCACAATATCCTAGAATGGTCTCTTTAACAGATACTAAATAGTCCTAGCACACTGATATTTATCAACAGGTGCGGAAATCCATTGGTATGGCTCCACCCACATCCAGACTGCTCTGCTCTACTCTCTGGTGATGATATGGTCATTAATAACAATGGTATTGGCATATTTGGTTGATCTCAGATTTCATAAAATGGTATTGCCAATGCTTCCCCTACCATTGAAGCCTATAGTTGCGGGTGTCATTAGTGTATCCTTAGCTAGCTGTGGTAATGGTGGCTCAAAGGCAGGCACAACGGTCTGACCAAATGCGGTCACCAACAAAACAGAGACCCAGGGTAGTATGGCTCTGTTAGTATGCAATTCTGCTTGTTCATAGGGTCATTTAGGATTCTAGGATAATAATTTTGGTAGTGATGTGTCTTGTCAGATCACTCCAGCTGCCCCAAGTCTACGGTCTATGACACCATGTTTATTTAAGAAAAACAACATGATTGTAAACATGTCTTGCAGAATGCTGGGAGTACGTTATCATGACGTACCTTTGAAGTCTGGCCTCATCAGAACGGAGAGCATCGTTCGATCCAGCATAGCCATTTTCCAGGCGAAATGCAGAATTATAGGTTGATTATGACAAATTAGAGCTGTAGCTCATCGAACATATCTGAAAAAGGCTGATAAATACAAGCTATACAAAACTAAAATTCTGTATGCAATGCAAGACTTTTACTAAAAAATCATTCAGGGGATTAGAAAAGGCATTCACATTTAACACAAATCACCAACAGCACCTCTGTATTTATGCTCCACACATAGACATGTCCTCAAAATAAAATTCCCTAAAGTTCATTTAGTGACTGAAAACAGAATGGAAGAGTTTTTGACAGGAATCGAACCTTGGACTCCGAGATGTCGTCACGGACACAGCTGAGAAGATCGACACTACAGTTAGAAGCAACACCATTGAATTAGCCTGAACTGAAGCAACGCACGGACACTCACCTCGATTGGAATCTGATGTTGCACGCATCTATGGAACTAATAAATGTTAAATGAGGACGTGTTGCTGCATCGGTTGGTGACTGCTAGTAACTAGCAATCCATTGCAACGGACGGAAAAAAAATTTGTAGTAGTGTGTGTTTGTTTGTCAGTAAATTCCTGCTTGAGAAGGGAGGGATGATTGCTTAGGAATTTTTAGCACTAGCTTAAATCCCATTCCCCCCTACTCAAACTGGCCCTATCTGTTTGGGCCTCATAAGCGATTTATAAGGCTGTGATATCATTTTGTGCGCCTCATTGCTCCTTGATTTTTACTTAAACTTTCTTGTTCAATGTGTATATGTTTGTACTGCATTGAGGATTTGAATGCCCTTTCTTTCCCTGAATATATCTAGCACAGAATAGATATTTTGAGGATGAGGCATTTATCGGGTACCTTAAGTACCTAAGATACTGGCAGCGACCGGAGTATATCAAATACATAATGTGAGTGAGACCATATTCAGTAGTTTTGTCTGCAACTGAGAAAATGGCTTGCTCATTGTTTCTGCTAATGATGCAGGTATCCACACTGCCTTTTCTTTCTTGAGCTCCTCCAAAATGCCAATTTCCGAAATGCAATGGCACATCCAACAAGCAAGGTTTATGTTGTCCTAAAATCAGACATTCACACTTGAGCAACAGTTTTTAGCTTTTGTTTACCATCTTGCAGTGTCATCCCTCCTCTCAAAACCTAGCTGAAGTTGCTCCGTTGAGATATATTATTTTGACTTGCTTGCTAGAAACTATCAAAAAACAGAAAGTTGCACAAACTTGATATTAGTGCTTTCGTAGAATATGGTTGATATATTTATTTGTGTAGGAACTGGTGAAAGAAAGAACTTTTGCATGGTTTATAAATGTTGATAATTTTACTTTTTGCCATATTGTTTTAATTAATTAAGACTACTTCGTATGAAATTGACACCTCAACTCATTGTTTGACAGGAGCTTGCTCATAGGCAGCAATATTTCTTCTGGAAAAACTACAGGAATAACAGATTGAAGCACATCCTACCACGTCCTCCTCCTGAACCAACTCCTGCACCTGCACCGTCACAAGCACCTGCTACATTGCCTCTACCAGCATCAGTGCCAACACCTGTAGCTCCACCTGTTCCTGAACCAACATCGTCTATGCCACCTGTGGTAGTAGGAGGTGCATCTGCAATGTCTCCTATGCAGTTTGTGGGAACTCCAGGCACTAATATGCCGAAGAATGACATGAGAAATGCTATGGGCAACAGAAAGAGGAAGTATGCACCTCCCTTGCAATCATTCAACAATTTGTTTTATGAAATTATTTGTCCATGCACTGTTTTCTTTCCTTGCTATTTTGTCTTTGCTACGAAATCATTGTTGTACTATTATTTTCAAAGGACGTGATCCAATTCAGTTTGATCGATGGCCACTCTTCCAATATAGATTATGAAGATCCTCGTCTCCATTACAGGAAATTTGGTTGAGCTCTCAACATGCCTTTTTGTAGGGAAGCCAGTAAGCCAGTAACTGTTCTCCACAAAATATGGTTGAGCTCTCACTATGCTCTTCCACTTCCACTGCAGTAAGCCAGTAACTGTTCTTCATTGAAGACAGTGGAGAAATAGTTTTACTTTTACTTCTCTGGTCTTTGGCCCATTGTTTGAGTAGATTTATCTGAAATTTTGTCAACAATGATATCGAGTCAAGCAACATAATTTTTTACTTTAGCTTTGTTGAAGATTGTAGTCAATTGAAATGTAGACTTCATGTAACTGCTAATGAGTCTGCATAATTTCCTTTTGCTGCCCTCAGAACTTACTCAGGGCTCAGGTATTCCATAAAACTATCATTTGACTGATGATATGTGTACTCATCATCGCAGGATGGGCTAGTTGAACATCTCGCGTAACTCATCAATGGACAGTACCGGATTCAAACGCAGTTGCTGCCTCTAGAGCCTTATTTCCTTTTGCTTAAGTGCTGGTTATTTGACCATATAGTTGAGGCTTGCTGAGTTTTTAGAACGGAAACTTCTGACTTACAGAGAAGTTAGAACAAATACTGCGTGTTGCTTGCAGATGTGACTTCTTTTTTTGCTTTTTTTTGTTCTTTTTTCAGGAATCTTGCAGATGTGACTTCAGATGTAACATTTTCGTGAATGATCATACCATTACCTTAATGTTTGGTAATACTGGCAGCTGGAAATATGAACTGTTCTTAAACTATTATATATGGCTGTTGGCCCCAGATATAAGGTTGACATTTTGACAAATCTAGTCATACAAAACCATCGTACATTCTTCTGGATTTTTATACAATAACTTAGAAGAATTTTGACTTGAAACAAAGTTAAGTAACCTATATTTGTCATGGGTGTGGTGATTCAACAGCGTGAATGTACTGTAGACAGATGCAATCATCGATGAAGATATCTTGCACAAATAAATTGCAGCGCTAGCAAAAACAGGCACCAGTAAACAAGTACGGTTTCCGATTCCATGATTGGGAAAAAAATTTATAAAACCAATTGTTTGTCAAAACAAAGCATACGAAGCAGAAAAAACTTGCTGACTTGTACAATGACCACCGAGGATACAGTATGATCTACAAGATCCCTGCCCGGAAGCATACAAAGCAGAAAACTTGCTGACTTGTACAATGATCACCGAGGAATGGATACAAGGTGACATCAAGTATTCAAGCCTAAGGACAAACTACTACTAGTACCGGTAACTCGATCCATAGCCACCAAGACCTGAAGACGGGTATCTGCTAACATCATCGATGCCAGAATAAGATGACAGTGATGACGATGGATAGGTGGAGCTGCCATATTGTGAGTAGCTGGACCTATACACTGAATCTAATCCTGCTCCCACATAACTGCTTCTGACAGGTTCTCGGTGTGCAGCCAACGAGTCCTGTATAAGGAGATGGTGTCAAAATGTTTACAGTAGTGGAAATCAAAACCTGCAAGGAAGAATGACGTGCTATTACCTGGATGAGCTGCTGTGCAGCTTGTACCTGTGAAGATGTCCCCTTTATTTCAACAGTAATATCATCAGGACTACCCAGACTCTCCTGAATTGTAACAACAGCCCCACTATTTGCTCGTATGTACGCAATGTTTGCTCCTTTAACTCCTATAATGTCTTCAGCATAGGTAAGTGGGATTTGCATGGTTTGGGTTATCTGCATATGATAATTTCTTGTCAGCAAGACAGCAACACAAGGTCAAAAAAAAGTTCTGCTTCAGAGTAGGAACTATTAAGTAACTTGTAAAAGGACCAATGTATGAAATGCACAATAACCAGGCAATAAAGAATTCAGTTGTGCTTATACCACCAAATGTCTTATAAAAAGAAATGAAGATTCATACAAAGCAAGAGATAACTCAGACCTGGGTAAGTAGTGGGCCAGCACCATGTATTCCAGAGGGTCGTAGTGTTGACAAGGCTGGATCCCGCCCATAAAGTGATACACCTGAGCGATGAATGTTATGATCTACCAAAGGTTCTCGTTCAAGATACAAAGTATCCCTCTTAACTGGAAGAATATATTCATCTACTACTGAAGGTGGCTGATTCACTTGTGCAGAACCAATTGAAGGATGTGACATATCACTCCAACCATCAGCATTGCGATCTTGGCTCACTGTAGTGTTCTGGGGAAAAAAAAAGTAAAAAACGGTGAATGAAAAATGATATGAAGGGTGCACTAGTGAACTTTAGCGTGAGTTCAAATGCATCCTTACAGTTTTTTCAAATAATGGAAGTACACTATGGTCAACCAAAAACTTCCGAAGATGGTTAGAAACTGCTTGCAGTGCTTTTAGGACTTTCTCTGTATCACCTTGTATCTCAACTATCCTTTCATCGTCAGTTACATAGAATGGTCGCTCCCCGTTCTTCTGCAGATATTTATAACCCAAAAACGATTATTAAGGAGAGCTTCAAATTTACAGCTTTTCTAATGCCATAATGATCTGTCTGGTACGCTAATTGTATAACTTATCAAAGTGTTTTTACCTTCTATAACCAAGAGTTCAATACAGCTAATCCAATCATGCAAGATTAAAAACATGCAGCTGAAATAAGGGTAGATAGAGCTCCTAACCACATTAACAACAACAACATAATAATAATAAAATCAGTTTTAACAGTGGAAGTTCTCTCATAAGAATGACAACATTTATTGATTAAATCCAATCAAATCAAATGTCTAATAATACTCCAAAAACAATGGAACCCATTTTGCTAAAATGTCCGAAGACAGCACCGTTTTGCAAATGTTATGCACAAAGGCTAAAGCTTGCCAGAAATTCAACAGTTATATTGGAAGCAGGGGAAGAAGATAAGATATTAAGTCCAACAGACAGTCAACTGCGCTACAATTTACAAAATTAACTGTGTATCAAGTATCAACACACAATACTCAGTCCAGAGAAACACCTCACCTACTAATATTACCCTTATTGTAGCACCCGTGCTCTCCTGGATTGCTTTGATAGTGGCACCTTGCTTCCCAATTAGATTAATTGCCTGAGCTCCAGGAACCAACAATCGGGCAGCACATACACCAGGAGCCTGAGTGCCCTCAGCAGCTCCATCTGTTATGCCAATGACACGCTTAAAAACTCTCATGAGAGCATCCATGGCTGGAGGTAGCTCCAAGCCTGGATCTTCTTTTCCAGAAACCAAAACCTGGAAGATCCGACATCCATGATTCAGTGAAATTATCCAAAGAGAACATGAAACATGATACTACATTAAGAATATTGCTGAACAAGAATAGCAAAAAGAGCTATCCAATATCAAATTTAAATTCATTCGGGAGAACACAATGAAGATAATTAGCCTCCTTAATTGTGCCAAAAGAAAAGACAGCTACCATCCACCATTGTAGTCCAAATGGCCATATGGTAAATCTCTACATGTCTCACACAACATATATATAAGCATAAAAGCGTATTGAAGGCTCACATTAATCATACCCCCTCCTCTGTGCATAACTGTCTCCTGTACTAGCATTAAACACACTGATATCTGAATACACACCTTTTTCGATATTTACAGTCATCACAACAAATAGAGCACACTAAATATCACACAGAAACAACATTGAGGCATAGTATGATCAGAATTTCTAACAATAAGAAGGTTTCCACTCCCGTCCTAATGTCCTATCTATTTTGCATATAATAACCAAATCAGCAAACACTTGTAGTACCGCTACCGCAGAGAGTCAATTGGACCACTCCAACACTGAGATACTTGTGAACTCATGCACATCCCAAGTGTATCTCACGTTTATCGCCAGCTCGGACAGGTAAAACATAGATAATACTATAACAATAAAAATAATAAAAAAGCTCATAATACCAAGCAACCTCAATACTTCACAGTACAAAGCATCCTAATTTCGAATTTTTAATATCCCTTCGCGTCAGAGAAGACATAAACCCATCAATAATCAGCAAAAGTAGCGCTACTCACGATACGCTCGGTGGCGCCGACGGGGCCCTCGAGGATGCGGACCCTGGCCTTGGTCTCCTCGACGAGGCGCTTGATGAGCTCGCCCTTCCGCCCGATTATGCTTCCGACCTTGAGCACTGGCACCACCAGCCGGAACACGCTGTCCCCGGGCCACCCGGGCCACCTCTTCGCGGCCGCCGCGGCCTCCTCCATCGCCGCGGCATCGCCCTCCTCGGCGACCGGAGGTGGCAACGAAGCCGGCGCCCCGACCTCAGCTGCGGTGACGGCGGCGGCGGATGGTTCGGCCATGATGGTGGCGGTACGGTGGAGGGGGCTAGGGTTTGGGTCGCGGGGCGTGGCGCTGGGGCTGCGGAAGGCGTCGCGAGTTGCGAACCTCGGCAAGTGGAGCGGACTGGAGGAGGAGGGGAGCGCTAGATCTGCCCCCGTCCGGGTGGGCTCGCTATTTGATTTCTCACGGGCTCAACTAGTGCCCGTGGTTAGATGGGCCGGAGGTTTGCGATCTTTTTTCTCTCTGAACCCAAAACCAGGTACTTTTAAAATCTTTCACTTTGCATTGGTATTTAGATGTAGTGGTAAAAATTTGGTCTGTGTCACATCAAAGATTACGTGAAATATTAAAAGGGGTTTTTTGAATGCTAATAAAAAATAAATTATAGAACTCGTCGAAAACCACGAGATAATTTGTTTATACTAACTAATCCGTCATTAGCATATATTTACTATAGCACCAAATTACCAAATCATGGACTAATTTTCTTAAAAAATTGCCTCATAAAATTATCGCAATTTATATAATTATTTATTTTTTATTCTATATATATTTAGTACTCAATGGCATTTGCCCCCCGGATCGAAAAGCAGTTTTGTATTTTTTTATTTCAGTTAAATCTTTAAAAATCATAATAAATTATAAAAGAATATAAAATAAAAAAATCTAATTTTATTAAAATTCATTGAGTAGATCTACACAATAAACATATAATATGGTAGACTTTATTACCAAGTTTTTGTTGTTTTTTTGTTATAGCTCTAGATCTATGTTTTTCTATAATTAATTTTTCAAGCGGTAGGTTTTATGGTCCAATAATAATGAAATTAAATATTTATAGTGAATCAATTATTATATGTTTCAATCATAGTAAAAATTTCATACTTATTGGATCATATTTAAGTTATTTATAGGTTTATTTAGATTTAACAACCATAAACTAAAAAAGTTGTAACTAAGTTATACATGATCCAATTAGTACACTATAAAAATTTCAACATAATTAGATCATAGAAACCTGCATATGAATTAATTAAAGAAAAAACGTACCCTAAAGTTACAAAGTAAAAATAACAAAACTTTATACCAAAACATACCGTCGGTGTCAAGAATGATCACCGGCTAGTTTTTCTTGGGCCATTAAGAGGCCGTGGTTTTCACCCCCGACACATACCGTATTATATGTAAACCATATAGATCTACTTACGTAGAGTCCAACAAAATTAGATTTTTTATTTTATGATTTTTTATGCTTACTATGATTTTTAAAGATTAGTCAAAATAAATAAAAAAAGACAAAACCGCTTATAACCGATTAGGAAGATAAAATGAATGGTTTTAAAAGTTAAGGAATTGGCTTGCCCGATTTTAGGGTTTAGGGGGAATAGACTGTACAAAGGTTGATGAGGTAATGTGGATTTTTTTCCAAAGAAAAAAGGTTGCTTCTAAGACCTCTTATGTTGGCCTATTGTTGTGGTCCTATTTTTTATTATGCAGTACAACGCAGATGCTAAACGTATATAGACTCACCCCCATGAACGCACACAAAATCTACCCCTATGAGTACCTTTAAAGACTGAGTCGACAAATCCTGAGGACTGATAAAGTCACCACAGGTGTCTCATTGTCAACGAAAACGTTACGTAGTTGTGGTTCCATTAGCATCCTCCTAAACTAAAAACTTAGATATTTTTAGATAAAGGATAATTTATATCCGGTTTCATCTATCAATAGATAGAATCAGACCAATTATTACAAAGTTGTGCCTAAAGGCACACACGCGGGCTGTCATCAAAACCAGTTTCTGACTAAAAATGAGGAAAACCGAAACAAAGGTTGTTGACACTTGTTAATGTCTAAATTTGATTATCAATTATCCCCGCATTATACATGAATATCTACTAGAATAGGGTTATTACTAATGATTTCCACGAGTTTTTGATAAATTATATATTTTCCGAGGATTATTCCGGAAAAGCATAAAAGAGGGATTAGAGTGCATAATTATCACGAAACTTATCCGCGAACGCAACGTTTGCTATCAGGACGTGGAAAGGATATAGAAGACACCCGAAGCAACGGGACCCGCAGACTCTGCCAGGTGGGGCCGGCCAGCCCCACACCTGCGCCGGGCAGCGCCCGGTTTTGCCTCATCTTCTGGAAGCTTTCTCCACCGCCTCCAAGAAGTCATCTCAGCCCTTGGTTAGGTCGGTTTGATCCAACGACATGCATTCATCCCACCGGGCTATAAATAAAGGGCCAGACCCGCTGGAAGACGTCAGATCAAAGAGCTGAAGAGTCTAAAGCATTAGATAGATATCCATTAGATCTAGGCCAGCAATCAAGAGCGAGATTAGAGAGATAGAGTAGAGGAGTAGAGATTCAGAGGAGTCTCGG
The DNA here is from genome assembly GCA_015844335.1 of Chrysopogon serrulatus. Lineage (NCBI taxonomy): Eukaryota > Viridiplantae > Streptophyta > Magnoliopsida > Poales > Poaceae > Chrysopogon > Chrysopogon serrulatus. The sequence goes on along the minus strand of JADLZL010005262.1, from coordinate 27,998 downwards.
CCTGTCGGAGCTTCTTTGTAGCTGTATTCGTCTGTATTCAGCTCCCTCGTCCGGAGCTGCGTTCTGAGGTACTTTTGTATTCAATATTCTGATTCAAGCAAATGTCGGGGCCAAACAACCGGCCTGCTAAGCCCCCAGCTAAACGACCAAAGCGAGCCATCATTAGCTACGGTTCGCCCATTGAAAGGCCGGACCGCAGCCGCCGCCCCGCCACCACGAAGGGCCCAACTAGGCGGAGGCGGAAGGCCCACGAACGAACAGCGCCCAGCGTAGCCCCGAACGGAGGGGTCGGAGCCAAGAGCCCAGGCGCACTCACACACGACCCCCCGGCCAAACGGGAGGGGCCCTCGGGGCCGCGACCCAAGGTGTCACGGTTCGCCGCGACCCCCTGCACGCACCTTCGTCCGAAGCAACCCGAGCTTACGCCGCAAGCACGAGCAACGACGCCAGAGCCCGGATGCCTGCGCGCGACGGGTCAACCAACGCCCACTCCGCCTTGTGCCTCGCGCAGGCATGGACGGGGATCTTTTGACCGCACCGTAAGCCGGCGCGGGACATGGGCGTTAGTCCTTAACCACACTGTTAGCTAGAGCAGGACATGGAGCGTTGTTGGACTGCACTGTTGGCCCGTGCAGGGCATGGTGCATCGTCCCAATCACCCGATGGCATGACCGTCCAGACGGACCGACTGCCATGACCCATGCCTCGTGCCGTCACGACGCCATTAAGCCTAATCAGAACACCCCTGGTGTTACGTTAACCTAAGCCCCACCATGTCATCATTTTATGCATTAAGCATCATGTTTATTAATTCAATGATAATGCAATTAGCATATGATCATATGTGTCATTAATTTGATAACCAAGCATTAAGGTGCATTATTGCATTTCATGGTGTTAATGACCCTTGCATAAGTAATGCTTTGTCTTGTATGCTAAGTGTGCTTTAAGATGTTAATCATGCCTAATGATTTTTAGTATAGCTTGCTATGCATGCCAATTAGAATAGTGTGGCAAAGCAATTAAATTTCACTTACATGCTTTATCAAGTTTATAAAAGTGATTAAACTAAAAGCGACCTTGGAGTGATTAAGTGTTTGACTAACTATGTTTAACTTTTCAAATATGTTTTACAAGTCAGATAATATAAAAGAAAGAATCAAATTTGAATTTAGAATCCGAATCCCAAACCCTAACCCTAGTTGGCTAAGTGTTGGGATTTATATTTTAAATTCACTTTTGAGGAGCTAACTATAATCAATTTTCTAAATAAAAGTTGCTAACCATTGGCACTATTTCAAAGTATGAACTTTGTACTTTGAAAGTGTGCCATTGGTTGGGTTTGAAACTCACCACAACATCATTAAGTAATTGCCCAAAAATCAATTTGAAAAATCTTTTCAAAAACCCTAAATTCAAAAGGTGTTTTTATCCTCTTCTCTACAGTGTTTAAAATATTCAAAATTTAGGAAAACTTTTAAAATACAGTTTGTGCATCTCTTTGAGCTCTACAAGTTTGGTAAATAAAATTTTTTAAGTTTTTAAATAAAATTTGAAGTAATTTCAAAAGTTCTTTAAATTGGAAATTGTCCCCTTTTGATTTTTGAACTCTAATTCAAAAATTATTCGGTTTCATGAAAAACTCTCTTAATAAAAGTTGTAGATCTTGAAAAATGGAACAACTTTTATTTTTGGAGATTTTCATCTTTTATTCAAAATTTGAAAGTAATTTTAAAATCCCAAAAGTTTAAATTTAAAACCTTTTCAAAATTCAAACTGCAAATTCAAAAATATTTAGAATTTTACAAAACTTGTTTAATGAAAGTTATAGAGTTCATTATTTTGCACAACTTCTATTTTGGAAAATTTTCAAGTTTCTATACAGTTTTTGAAGTAATTTAAAAAGGAGAGAAAAGGGGAGGACCTGCTACAGTAGCCAGCCAATCAGTGCATGCCATGGCCAGCTTCACCGGCGTGCCATCACCGTCCACCGCCGTGGCGTCGTCCCCGGCGTTTCGCGCGTGTTGCCACGCTGCGAGCAGCTCCAGCAGCTTCGCCATCACGCTGTCTACCTCCTCGAACCGTCGCCACACCTTCTTATTCTCTGGAACGACGGCGAGCTCCACTTTTCTTCTCCCCGCACCGCCACCGCGTGCTTTGGTCGCCGGTGAAATTCGCCCACACCGTGCCACCGTCATCTGCAATAGCCCGCACACCGCACCGCCACTTCCTTGCCTACCTATCGAGCCATCAATCGCGAGCTGAGGTCACCGGAGCCGCCTGTGCGACGCCGTCTTCCTCACCTCCGTCCAGAGCCGGCCGCCGAGCTCGCTTGCCGCGCCAAGCCATTTCTGAGTATCTCCGGCCAAGTCAATCAGTGATCCGGCATCACCTTAAGCTTATGATCGCAGTCGACCCGTTCACAAACACGCTACCGCGTCAGAACCGCCGGAACGACACCTTGTCGCCGGTGCACGTGCCCTGTCTCCGCCGCCGCGCTCACCGTATCACCGGCAAATTCACGCTGCTCGCGCTATCACCACCCCCGCCACCTCGCCAGTAACTTCAGCATCCCTTTGCGCTCCTCTTAAACCCACTTGCCCATCCAATCGTCCTCTAGAGCTAGCTAGCCACCTCTCTTCTTCCCGTCGATGGCAGGGCACCGCCGAGGATCGCCGTGCCTGGCCAGTTTCCTCCGGCGAGCCTCCAGCTGAATCTAGCAGTATCCCGGCTCCGCTTTGGGCTGGCAATGCTTGTCGGCCCATCCCCGAGCACTCTACCGCCACCGTTTCGCCGAAACATGTGTGCGCCGCCGTGCCCAGTGCCGCCATCCTGCCTTGGCCGCCGCCGTGTCTCCATCCTGCCCCAAATCGACCATCCAGCTCCATAGCGAGGTGCGCCCATGGCTATAGCTCCTTCCAGCCCAATCGGCCACCGTCGGCCAGCCTCCGGCCGCCGCCGGCACCACCGGCTTGCCCCTCTACCGGTGAGGAAGAAGGAGGAGGGGGAGAGGGAAGAGACTAACGGGCCGGGCCCCTTGTCAGCCGAGAGAGAGAGGGAGAGTGAAGCCGGGCCGCCTCGGGCAGCGTTAGGCCCAACCGGGTCGTAGCCCAAATCCAAAGAGGAGGTGTTTTGTTTTTTTTTTTCAAAATAAATTTCATTTCCTGATTTTGTCATTTTCATAATTAAATATTCTAGGCAACTAAAAATATAACAAAAATATATTTGTGATCCTCATGATGTATAGTTTCATAGAAAAATATGTGTGCAGCATGTTAAGTGCTTTTGTTATGACTAATAATTGCCTCTTTTAATTAATAAATAGCAAGTGTTTGATTTTTGTAGAATAAAATATTAATCCAAAAATCATGAAACTTTAGGGTTAAGATTTTCATGTGAAAAGTGACCTCCACTAATATTTTGGTACTGTTTTGAGCAAGTTTGCTATAAAGAATAATTTTCACCTTGTTTAAAGCCTATGAAAATGATTAATAAAATAACCATTAGTTAATTAGTTTTCTAATTAAAATGTTAGGTGATTTGTGGTATTGTTTGAAGACCCTGGATCAGTAACCCCCTGGCCCATGGCCTTATCATGTGTAGCTCCATCATATAGAAATTTGCTCACATGCTTAATGGATAATAAAATGAATTAATTAAATGATGGCAACTTCACTTAGGATTTGCTTCCCTTTTTTGGTATGATTGGAAGACCATGAACCATTACTACCCTAATGATTCATGGCTTGATTGTGTAGTGTTAGTAATAGTTATCATTACATGTGTAGTGATAGTTACTCAATTAGTAAGTTTAATTAGCGGCTTTCAACAACTGTAAAAATGGTTAATAAACTAGTAGTTAGTCTTAATCACTTTAAGTTTGATTGACTTTGGGATTGAGTGATGACGCTAGGTCATTAACCCCATTGACTTTGGTAATTTATGTTGATTATGTCTTGTTAGTCCATCATCGTCAATGTTAATTATGATCTCTTGATGCAACTATACCGTGAAGGAAAGTTGTACTCAAGTTAGTGAAGAGTTAAGTTGTTTCATCCATATTGCCCTGCATCATGTCATGCATTTCATCATACTTAGTATACATCATTTCATGTACGTATAGTGTACGTGAGGGTGAAGATTTCCGCTGATCAAGCTTCGAAGAAGGTGTTTCCAGAAGAAGATGCCCCGAGGTGTTAGTGCCATCTGACTTGTGTGATCCTACTGAGGATCCTAACCTCCTCTGCAACGCAGGCAAGCCCCGGATGCATTTAAACATTTTCTTGTATTTCGAAAGCCTTTATATTTTATATTCCTGATATGATGCATTAGGTGTTAGGAGTTGTGTGATATCCTACTTTGATGCATTTACCGTACCTTGATATATTACCCTGGATACTTGTTTTGATTTCGAAATGCTTAGTATACGCTTAGCCTTGCTACTAGTATAGGGTTTTGATAAACTATTTTCAAAAGTGTGATAACAATATCCTCTGAAGAAAAGTCAGAAAAACCTGATATTGCTTGTTGTTTATCCTTGTTCCGACGGGGTCAAGGGTACGCAACAAGAACATGATGATGAGTAAATCGAGAAATCGGTGGAGTGACTTGCACCAGGATGGGCTAGTACCCTGGTGTAGTGTTGTCCACTTGTGTCGGTTAAGGACCATCCGTTGTTTGGCCCTGGGATCATGAGGTTATTGGATAGTACTAGTTACATGCTAATGGCGGTAAGCTCCCTTGTATGATCCATACGAGAACGGACACCGGGACGGGAAGTAGCGTGTACCCACACTACGAGCGCACCGTCGACGGTTGTGACTGACGGTGTAGGGAGATGGTGTACTGTACTCTCGTGGCTAGGACCCGTTCTGGCAGGGTTGATGTATGTAAGATGTTTGGTCCTGCATACATCGTGTGGCTAGGAAGGCCCAGCTGGGTATATAAAGCGATTCGAATCGTCGTTGCTCCACGATATGGGAGACTTGATCCGAGTCCCGGCATCGTAGTAATGATGGAAGTTGTGATACTGGAAAGTTTTGAATTTGTTACATGTTTGACAAGTGATTGTTATAGTAAGGATCGGCTTAGTCTCTTTTCGCAAAAGGTGTCTTTGATCTTGCTAAAGCCTTACCTTGATTCCTATTAGCCAGCATTCCTGAGTCTTCTCCCTAATTTTTAGTTGGGTAAGTCTTGCGGAGTACTTTTTGTACTCAGGGTTTGTTTGACCCCTGTTGCAGGTACTAATTGTTGTTGCTAAGTTTGGTCATACCAGTGGGCTTGGCATGATCGAATATCTCCCACCTGAGGTGTTCTCCTGCAGGTGTTTTGTATCTCCTTACTTCCGCAAACTCAGTTAAGTTTTGTTTAATCAAACTCTGATCAAATGTTGTAATCTTCTTTTGTAAATCTTCCGCTACTCTGTTGTATGTGGATAAAAACAGTTGTAATACTATAATATCTCTATAAGAATTTGAGAGAGAGAGGAGAGTAGAAGGTGAGCCAGGCTGTCTGGATCCCCCCTCAACTTTGTACCTCTACGGAGATGATTCACATCGATTCATCTTCAGGTTCTTACATTGGTAACTCTAGTCTTCTATTTAATTAAGTTGAGTTCTTACTTTACTTTGCTTAGGGATCTCCGTTTCGTATTGAGTGCTTTAGTTATTGCGCGTAGCTAGAGTAGTAATCGTTAGTGTAGACGTGGTGTCTAGACTAGTGTTTACCCAGTTTCTTAAATTTACTTAGTTGTGGTAGCCTCTAGAGGTAGCTGACTCTTTTGGTCTTCGTATTTCACCCGCGTCGGAGTTGGTGTTTCTCAGAGAGCTTTTGGCTGACCTTCCCAACTACTTTCTTCGATCTTATTCGAGGGAAAGGTCTTGTTGCTTAAAGTAAGTTAAGTATAGTAAGCCCGATCCTTATTATCTAGTTGACGAGACAACCCCCTCTCTACCCACCAAAATATTTACCTTTTCTATCCTTGACATTCTTGATTCACATACTAGTACACTTCCGTTCCTCGTGGAAAATCGATAATTGGAATACTCTAGGGTGAAAGCTTCAATGCAGATCCATCGCCGGATCTTTCTATTTTTGCTAACATATACCAACAAACTTTCAAGCGCCCGTTCTGAACGGTAGCTGTTCTAGAATCGAACCAAGTTCGTCCGTGTATCTTTTATTTTTCCTTTTATCACTACCTTTACCCAACCAAATGGATTCCCGCCTATCTTTCAATTCTCTACTCCAAAGGGTGAGTTGCTGAGCCTCCACCGTCATCACATCCTATACTTACGGATGGCTATGAGCCATACGCTTTTATAGCCATGGTTCGGGAGCAAACCTTCTCTCTCGATTAGAAGAAGAAAAATCCTACACCCACCTTAGAGAATTTGAGCAATTGTGTTCTTGTTTGACTATTGTTGGCATGACACAAGAGACCATTAAATAGAAATTGTTTCGCTTCTCCTTTTGGGAAGAGGTACCAAAGGTGTCTAGAGGAGTAAATGGAAACCGATGAACTTCAGACAAATTTTGTCTTGCTTTCCTCTTCCTAGGATTGCCGCCCTTTGAAAAGTTCTCAAGTTTAAACAAAAGGAGAAGACATTAGAGCAGCTTGGGCTAGGTTCTTAACTCTTATGAATACTTGGCCCAACCCTTCACTTGCCCCACGTGCTTCTTTACCACTTCCATCTTGGTTCAAAGTGTGAAGTTGCTCTATACCTGACTTATCTTCTAGAGGTTCATTCTCGCTAAGCAATACCATTACAGAGGGGAAAGCCATTTTAGAGAAAAATCCCTTGAAACACCCCTGCTAATCGGCATTTTTGATGAGTTTCCGTAGAAGAAGTCAAGCCAAGCCCGAATTTAACAAGAGAGTAGACACAACCTAATCCGAAATCACTTCAAACCTTCCTCGACAATTTGGCATGTTAAAGAACCCTCCCATTGAGGAAACCCAAGACAATCTGGAAGATGATGAACCCCATCCTTCCGTGTTTCCCTTTGAAATCGAGGATGGTCTTTTTGAAGATTTTGGCAATGCCTCGAATTTACCGGTCCAAGTGAAGCCTCTGGTACACTCTATGGATGACGATGGTCCAAATAATGATGCTTTTCTTATGGAACACATTAAAGGACTATCGGCCATCATGAGTCGAGTGGTTGGTAGAAACGGAGTTATCCACCGAGGTAGCCCGAATCATTGTCCCTCGGATGTTATCACTTGTATCCTTAAGGGAACCACTATAGAGGCTCACTATAGTCCTACCGTTGGGATGAATATCATTTCAAAGGCTTTGGCCGAACAACTATGCCCCAACGAGTTCTTGATCCCATCTCATAAGTTTCTAAGAATTCCTTCTGGAGTTACTCTTGAAAGTTATGGGGTCATAAGGTCTATCCCATTGAGAATACGATGTTCGAGTATCACCTAGATTTTCATATCTTTGACATCTTAGATACATCCAACTTGATTGGTGTGCCTTTTGGGATACTCTTCCAAGAAAGACCAAAACAGGGTCTTCTAGATTTAAAATTAGAAAGTTCTCTATCACCATCTCACCCACACGCTCAAATAATGCGATAGTAGAACCCAAACCCGAGCAAGACCCTATTGAGGAGGTTTTAATGGCATCTTTTTAGAGGATATGGCCCAACCAACTCGATGATGAACACTTTATTCAAGAAGTGATCGGGACATCCTCCACTATTACCCGTCGGGTAAAGACGCAACAATGGGCCAAGTGGCCCGGGGCTTATAGTCGAGCTGACGACCGTGTGAGCCTCTCTAAATAATCCCCCACCTTGCTTAGCTTGGGAGGAGGAAGCCACCTTAAAAGGAAGAGCCACCCTTCCCCCATCGACTAGTCTTTTTTGGGTGATTGGGCCTTTTCTCGAAGGGGTCCCCGCAGTCTCACACGCGTGCTAAGATTGCCGAGGCGCAACAAGAGGCCCTAGTGGCGTTGTGGCCGGATCGGTGCATCGTAATTTCTACCGTTTGTCGGTGCTAAGATTGCAGGATTCAAGGAATCGGATCGGTGTCGGGCTTTTCATCCAACCCCACCGGGCTGGATGCATCATTTGGTATCGAGCTGGCCCTTGTTTAAGGGGTGGGAATGATGAGGACATTCTCCACTATTACCCGCTGGCAAAGACGCAACAATGGGCCAAGTTTCCCAGTTGTAGTCGGGTGGCGACCGTGTAAGCCTCTAAATAATCCCATCTTGCTTAGCTTGGGAGGAGGAAGCCACCTTAAAAGGAAGAGCCACCCTTCCCCCATCCATCACTAGTCTTTTGGGGTGATTGGGCCTTTTCTCGAAGGGGTGCGCCCGGTGCGGTGCTAAGATTGCCGAGGCGCAACAAGAGGCCCTAGTGGCGTTGTAGCCGGATCGGTGCGTCGTAATTTCGGGCCGCCGGTGCTAAGATTGCGGATCTTCAAGGAACCGGATCGGTGTCGGGCTTTTCATCCAACCCCACCGGGCCGATGCATCAAGAAGAGGAAGAGTTGGCGAGCCCCTCAGAGTTAGAGGAAACCGAGGTGCCATCACAACCTTCGCTTGAGCTGAAACCACTTCCTTCGGTTTAAAATATGTCTTTCTCAATAATAATCAAGAAAAGTCCACGTCATCATAAGTGACAAACTTTCTAAAGAGGAAACCCATAAACTTGTCGCCGTCCTAGAAAGACATAAAACCCCCGGCCATAGGCTACTCACTCCAAGACCTCAAGGAAATTAGTTCCATCCTCCTCGCACTCACCGTATTCCCATTGATCCTAATGCTTCACCATCTAGGGAACCATAACGGAGGCTTAACAACGCAATGCTAGAAGTTGTTAAGAAAGAGGTCTTGAAGCTTTTACACGCCGGGATTATTTATCCTGTGCCATATAGTGAGTGGGTAAGCCCTGTCCAAGTTGTGCCAAAGAAAGGAGGGATGACAGTTATAAGAAATGAGAAGAATGAACTCATTCCTCAACGCACTGTCACTGGGTGGCGAATGTGTATTGACTACCGGAAACTTAACAAGGCTACAAAGAAAGATCACTTTCCGTTACCCTTCATTGATGAAATGTTGGAACGGCTTGCAAAGCACTCTTTCTTTTGTTTCCTTGATGGATATTCCGGATATCATCAAATCCCAATCCACCCTAATGATCAAAGTAAGACCACTTTCACATGCCCGTATGGAACTTACGCATACCGACGAATGTCGTTCGGATTATGTAATGCTCCAGCTTCTTTCCAACGGTGCATGATGTCTATTTTCTCCGACATGATCGAGAAAATCATGGAGGTATTTATGGATGACTTTACCGCCTATGGTAAAACCCTTCAATGATTGCCTAGAGAATTTAGACAAGGTCTTACAACGGTGTGAAGAAAAGCACTTAGTCCCGAACTGGAGAAATGCCATTTTATGGTTCGAAGGAATAGTGCTAGGACACAAGGTGTTCGAACGTGGGATAGAAGTGGATAAAGCAAAGAATGAAGTTATTGAGCAACTTTCACCTCCCACAAATGTGAAAGGCATTCGCAGCTTTCTAGGCCATGCAGGGTTCTATAGGCGTTTCATTAAAGACTTCTCTCAAATCGCTAGACCCTTGACTAGCCTTCTAGCCAAAGATGCACCTTTCGTGTTCAACAGCGAGTGCCTTGAAGCCTTTGAGATTCTCAAGAGGGCACTCATCTCAAATCTCCAATAATCCAACCACCCGATTGAGTCTCCGCCTTTGAGATCATGTGTGATGCTAGTGATTTTGCGGTTGGCGCCTGTTTTAGGCCAAACCAAAGACAAGAAATATTACGCCATATCCTATGCTAGCAAAACCTTGTCTGGGCCACAACTCAATTATGCTACCACTGAAAAAGAGTTGTTGGCAGTTGTCTTTGCAATAGACAAGTTTAGATCTTACTTAGTGGGAGCGAAGGTAATCATTTCATACGCACCACGCCGCTCTAAAATACCTCCTCACTAAGAAAGATGCTAAGCCTCTAAGGTTAATCCGATGGATTCTTCCTCTCCAAGAATTTGATATAGAAATAAGGGATAAGAAAGGAGTAGAAAATTCGGTAGCCGACCACTTGTCTAGGGCTTCAACACAAAGACACACATGAGCTACCTATTAATGACTATCTAAGGGATGACACGCCTCGGGTAGCGGACCACGATCCTTGGTACGCGAATATTATCAACTATATGGTTGCAAAGTTATGTTCCACCGTGAGGAGACAAGAGGAAGCTCCAAAGATGAGAGTCATATCCATTTGTGGGATGATCCATATCTTTACAGGATATGTGCCGATGGGTTGCTACGAGGTGTGTCCCAACAATTGAAGGCATGAAAATCATTGAAAGATGTCATTCATCACCATATGGAGGACATTATGGAGTGTTTCGAACACATGCGAAGATTTGGCAAAGTGGATTTTTCTCGCCAACGATGTATCAAGATACAAAGGAGGTCATCAAAAGATGCGCCGATGCCGAAGCATGGAAACATCAATACTCGAGATGCTATGCCACTCATGAACAACCTCCAAGTGGAATTGTTTGATGTCCGGGGAATTGACTTTATGGGACCATTCCCAAAGTCGAGATGCTTTGAATACATCTTGGTGGCGCTTGACTATGTGTCCAAATGGATTGAAGCATTACCATGTTGAGCCGCTGACTCCAAGCACTCCAAGAAGATGTTCAATGAAGTGATATTTCCACGATTTGGAATGCCTAGACTAGTCATAAGTGATGGTGGCCCACATTTCATCAACAAGAGATTCCGACGCTTCTTGGCGTAAAATGGAGTCAAGCACAACATTGCAACTCCATACCATCCTCAAACAAGTGGTCAAGCTGAAACTTCAAATAAGCAAATCAAAAAATATCCCCGCAAAAGACCGTGGATGAGATGGGCAAGAAATGGAAATACAAGCTTTTCCGATGCACTATGGGCATATCGAATCGCATACAAGACACCCATAGGAATGACACCATATCAGCTTGTATATGGAAAGACTTGTCATTTGCCGGTTGAATTAGAATTTAAAGCTCACTGGGCAATCAAGAAATAGAACATGGATCTCCATCTAGCTGGCAAGAATCGTCAAATGCAAATATCTGAGCTTGAAGAATGGAGAGAGAAGGCATATCACAACTCCAAGATTTATAAAGAGAGAACAAAACGATGGCATGATAAGAGGATTAAGCACAAAGAGTTTAAGCCTAGGGACAAGGTCCTACTGTTCAACTCTAGAGTAAAGCTCTTTGGTCATGGAAAACTTCGAAGCAAATGGGAAGGACCATTCAAGGTAGTTGAAACATCACTACATGGTGCCATCACAATACAAGACAACTCGCTTAACATCTTCAAGGTAAATGGCTAACGCTTAAAAGTATTCATTGAAACCGAAAAACTTAGAAGAAATAGACTTGATTGAATTTTTGCAATTTAATGATCCAATCTAAAAAAAAAATCAATCTTGCTCTTATTTTCTTCTAGTTTAGGCCAATACCTTAGTTCAATATCAAGTTTTGACTCTCGGTGTTCTACACCAGAAAGAGTCCCTATTGTTTTCACCTGTTTTTTGTCTATGAGTTAAAGCCGTATAGTCTCGAAGAAGTGTGGGGAAGGTGACACCTCCACCATGAATAGAAGCATTGAAGCACATCATGAACTGGTGAAGGAGTCTCGCATACAACTACTAAAACTCGGTTTGATCTTTCTTGACTCACTCTTATGCTTACTGAAGTTTTACACTTGTTATGCACTTGCTTAACCCTCAGAAATTAAAAAAAGAACCAAACCACACTTTGAATTAACTTTGAAAAGTGACATGTTCATAACATATTCGAGATAGAGTCTTGCATAGAGATTGTTCCAAATACATACACTTATGCTTGTGGGAAGATATCTTGATAGGACAATCATATTGACTAAGTTGTTGTGGAGTGTGATATAGTTCTCGCTTAGAAGTCTTACCAGTTCTAGTCATGGTACTTGAGATTTCATTTTGATAAATATCATAAAACCATAGTATCACATACTCCTCAATGATCATATATTCCTACCAGAGCCATATATAGGATAGAAGCCTTCTACATTCACTACTTGTTGTTGTGTTGAGTTTGGTTGAACTTTTGTGATCCTTGTGATAGATTTATCATACTTCCAAGATCAAGATTCACTTGCACGCCACATAAATATGCACTACTCCTACACTGGGAGTAGGCGCAAAACATGTCATTCCATTTAGATCCACCTAAAAATGTTCTTTCCTACACTGGGAGTGAGCAACAAAAACATCCTGATAGGTTTTCCAACCACCCAATAAATGCTCTAGTCCTTGTTGCTATCTCTCAAAAAGTTTTGTTGCCAAGAGGAGAGCCATGAGCTATGCAAAAGTATTTTGAAAAAAAAGAAAAAAAAGGGGAAGTTGAAACAATGGGTACTTAGATGCTCGCCTCCCTAAAAAAAAGAGAGAAGAGAGAAAAGAAAAAAAATAAATAATATAGCTCATGCTCTCTAGAAAGGTTTCCAAGTGTCAAAAGAGAGAGATGTTTTCAATGAGCAGAGTAGAATTAGGTTTTGCCACTTCCACCATATATCCACACACATGCACGCCTTGATCTAAGAGTATGACATTTTGATCCTAGGATCCGAGTTTTGACTTTTACAATATATACGACACAAGTATGCAATCAAGTTTGTCCCTACCTAAGCTCCATATAAGCCTTAGAAGTAGGTTGAGAAAAGAAAGGCAATTTCACACTCTTGCCTTGGTAAGGAATCATACACCATTGAGCGACCGAGAGTTTCATTTGAGGAGTATAAGTGATCTATGATTTTTCTTTATGAAAACATTAAAAACTCCAAGTTGCTAAGATGAGAATTTGGGATGATAACTTTGCTTCGAGAGCTATTCCACTTTTTAACCACCTAAGGATATATGCTAGCCAACGCCATAAATCTCACCTGTATAAGGAATGCTTTGGAATAACCTTTTGCTAGCGACATATCTTGAGATGTTATGATCATGCTTACTTCTATCTTTAGACTTTACTCGAGGACGAGCAAAGAGCAAGTGTGGGGAACTTGTTGACGGCCCTTAATGTCAATTATAACCCATCAACTATTGCGTATAATAACATGAAAAGAATCACAAACCATAGTTGTAGGGTTTGATTCTAACAAGTTCCACGAAGTTTTGGTGAATCATTGTTTCTACAGTATATACTAGAATAGTTATCAAAGAGAGCCAATATGACAGTATAAAAGTATCTCAAATGATGGATTAGAATGCACCATTGTGACGGGCTCGTCGAGACGATCGAAACGGACATATCATTTGCCTTTTTCGAGTTCCTGATGAAAAGATATTAATTCCACCGCGGGGGCGCACTAGAAGACTCCGAAAGGGCGAGAAGACACCACGACGAACCGGACCGCCGGTAGGCCCTGAGAGGGACCGGCCGGTCCCACCCCCATCGCTCTGGCCTGGCTCTCGGCCAAATAGGCCCAGCTTTGGCCCGTGTGCTCCACCGCCTTAGGGTTTCAATCTCGGCCGCCTCCGCTAATGTCGGTTTGATCCAAGGGCTCACGTTAATCGCTTCGGGTCTATAAAAGGAGCCCTGCACACGGGGGAGACATCCCCATAAAACCCTAATTCATATTCTCCGAGGGAGACTCATCCGAGAGGGGTCCCTTGAATGGATCAACCTCTCGTGAGTCATTAGAAAATAGGGAGAGAGGAGAGGAGAGAGTAGAAGGTGGAGCCGGCTGTCGGATCCCCTCAACTTTGTACCTCTACGGAGACGATTCTTCATCGATTCATCTTTAGGTTCTTCTCGTGGTAACTCTAAGTCTTCTATTTAATTAAGTTCAGTTCTTACTTTACTTTGCTTACGGGATCTCCGCTCGTATTGAGTGCTCTAGTTATTGCGCATAGCTAGAGTAGTAATCGTTAGTGTAGACGTGGTGTCTAGACTAGTGTTTACCCGAGTTTGCGCCCAATTCTTACGGTTAGTTGTGGTAGCCTCTAGAGTGACGGCTCTTTTTGGTCTTCGTATTCCACCACGTCGGAGTTGGTGTTTCGTAGAGCTTTGGCAGCCTTCCCCAACTACTTTCTTCCCAGTCTTATTCGAGAGTTGGAAAGGTACTTTGTTGCTCAAAAGTAAGTTAAGTATAGTAAGCCCGATCCTTAGTTATCTAGTTGACCTCGAGACAACCCCTCTCTACCCACCAAAAATATTTACCTTTTCTATCCTTGGACATTCTTGATTCGTTATTAGTACACTTCACGTTCCTCGTGGAAAATCGTTACCTTGGAATACTCTAGGTGAAAGCTACAGCGGTATCCGTGCGCTTGCGGATCTTTTCTGTTTGCGTTAACATATACCAACAGGTTTCACCCGACAGAACATTCTGAGTTATGTGGTACACAAGTATGGCTGACAGAGGTCTTAGGGATAATGTCAGGTGCTTGTGGGCCATATAATTTAGAAGGTTCTGCCACACTAACCCGATACAACAAAGGTTCTAATCAACTGCTCACCCTCTCCGTCCGCCATAAGGGCATGGGCAGGCGCTCCGGCGACATGACAACACCGGCAAACAGCTCACGGTGACGTAAGCAACACGAGGAAGAAGGACGCCCCGACACAGAAAGGCAGACGAGCCACTCCATCACCGTTCTTTTTTCTTTCTTCTTTTCTTCCTTTACACGACACACCCATTCCTCCCTTGCGGAGCACATGTAAGGCTACCCCTCCCTTCATCTATAAAAGGGAGGGTAAGCCATGAACCAAGAGACACATCTCATATCGCATTCCACACATGATCACACACCACCTACGCCACGATATTGGCACCACACTCAATCACAGAGACTTGGGAGCCTCTCCCTCTCTTGAACCGTTTGTATCCCCTACTTACGAACCGCTGTTAAGTAACAAAACCCGCTCGAACTAGATATATAGGGCCTCTCGCCCGAACCAAAGATACTTTTCCGTGTCCTCTTAGCGAACCATCCGCACATAAACGCAGCATCTATTAATTTACTTGTTGGTGCTTTTATGAAACACCGACGCTTGGCGCCAAGTAGGGGCCTTGCGCGTTTTTCTTACCCAAAATCCAGGTTCCGGATGGCCAATTCCGACAACCTACGACTCCCTTTTAGGGCACCCACATTCGATTTGGGAATCTAGATTTCATCAGCATGGGGTAGGACACGACATGGTCCTCTTGGCCCCCAATATCGACATCGACGCCGTCTCTGCATCGTTCGCCGGTTTGCATTTCCACACCGGCGAACCCGTCTGGCATGACGACTTCAACCATCCTAGGTCAGTACATCCCAGCCTGCAGCGCAGGAGAAGGACTCGCCACATGAACCGGGACGCCCGTCGCCGACAACCACCACCTGGAAAGGAGCCCCGACACCCTCGCGCTCGCGACGCACGGACAACTCCTGACGCGCTCGCACCCGACGACACGGCGGCGACCATCGATCCTGACGCGAGAAGAAGCGGCGGCAACCGCCCCGACAACACACGGATGGCTTCACGACGGGGCGGCAATGAGCTCCAAGACCCGGGAGGCGCTACACCACTTCCTCGGCCTCTATGACTACCTCCTCGGTGGCAATAACACGGCGGCGGCGGCCCGGGCGGCTACGAACTCACACTCCGCCATGATCCCGCCCGCGATTGGTAGCCCGACAAACCCGTTCCTCTAGCTAAAATCTCGCACACGTTACGTTTATCCTGTTTACTCACCTTCTGTAAAGTTAGTTTTCTATTTTAAGTCTGTA
This sequence comes from Chrysopogon serrulatus, assembly GCA_015844335.1. Lineage (NCBI taxonomy): Eukaryota > Viridiplantae > Streptophyta > Magnoliopsida > Poales > Poaceae > Chrysopogon > Chrysopogon serrulatus. Next base: position 12,190 of record JADLZL010005262.1, on the reverse strand, counting down.
TTATGGGTCTGTAGTTTGCTTATGTAATCAAATCAGTGTAACCATAAATAACAAGGTCCGAAAAAAGATCGGGGTTCACAGGCTTGCCCGCAAAGGGATCGCGGCCAGCCACTGGGCCTCGGAAGGGACGCCCGAGAAAGAAGCCCAAGAAGCGGCCCAATTTCCCAAGCACGTGAAGTGATTAGGGCTTTTTCTGACCGTGTTCGAGTCCAAGGTTGATCTTTGATTCAGAAATTTTTTTTTGCGAAAAAAGGCATCGAGCCCATGAATCTGTGGATGATTTGGGAAAAATACGAATCAACTACACTGAATCTATAAGGCCGGTCACGCCGCGCGCCGCAAAGGCCGGGAACCTGGGCCTCACTTGAACTACCCGTTAGTAACTCATCGGACACCGCACTTCGCCCAACCGTGGGATGGCGTGGGGTTGTCCACCTCCTTCGACCCCACTAAAAGTTCACGTGGGGGAGAAGGCTTGACCCCTGCACCGGGCCCTCACATTTGTGAAGGCACTAGGGGCTCGAGGGTAGAAATGTCCGAACCGACTAACCTAAAATCCCCGAGGGCAAACAAGTCCGACTCGCGCCCTCGGGGACGCCGAACGACCGCGACCCCAAAACAAGCGAACTAAGCGCGACCCCCCGAGGCGGGGAGGTCGCCTCGCAAACGATCCGCTCTACGTTTACATACTTCTTTGTGTCCGATTTCGTTTTTTTCACGGCTTCTTTTGGCCTATGACTACACCAGCGGAATAAGATAGATGCAAACATGCAAAAGGAAATGCGAACTGACAAAAGTTTTTATTTATTTTCCTCCTTCCTACATTACACGATTTTTTGCAGGAAGGGGAGCAGGGTCGCTGCCCTAGGCCTACAAACCACCGGCTAGGATCTGGTCCACGGGAGAGAGCTCTAGCGTGGCCTCCATCGTCCCCTCATAGCCGGGGAGGAGAAAGGCGTAGTCCTCTGGGGCCTCGCTAGCGGGGAAGCCGGCGATGTCGGTGAGGTCAGCCCCGCTATGCACCTCCGCCATCGCCAAAGGCGACAACCAGCGCCGTCGAGCTACTTTGGCCTCGAAGCGGAGACACAGATGCCGGCCTGCGCCATCTGAAGGCGCTCGCCGGGCGCTGCCGGTCGAAAGCATGGACGAGGTCGGCAACAGTGGCGCCCGGCGTCCTCGAGGCGCGAACCCCACTAGCTCCTTTTTGCGGAACATGAAGAAGAATAAGAACGAGAAGGAAACTTCGGGGACAACAGAGAGAAAGCGAAAAAACCCCTCACCGACGTGCGCCGGTCCGCCTCCTCCGCTGTTGGCGAACAACGGCGTTCTCCCACTCTAGCTCCCCCAACGACCACCTCAAGGGCGGAAAGGTGCTCGATGTTGGTATTTCTTATGCACAACTAAAATATGAAGGATTCTCCGCATTTAAAAACCATTGTAGCATTTTACCGTGGAGTATTCCAGTATCGTTATTTATATTTTTTTACCGCAGGGAAACAATGGATAAAGACATTGATAGTTCACCATCATGTATCTACTAACTTAGTGCACCAACTAGACTAGAGTAGGGGGTAAATGATAAATGATAGGAGTTATGCGTAAATGACGCACACACGGGGGAGAATTCTATGATAAAAGAGTAGATAGCTAAAGTGAGAGGACAACGGAGAGCTCAAGGTTCCTAAATACTTCTCTATTACTTTGGTTCTATATAACTAATTCGTGGGTAGATATAGCAATCACACAATAGCACTTTGGAGCGGCAAGAGTACCTTTCCAACTCTCGAATAAGACCGGGAAAAAGGTAGTTGGGGAAGGCTGCCAACGAGCTCTACGAAACACCAACTCCGACGTTGTGGAATCACGAGAGGCCTAATGTAGCCGTCACCTCCGGGACTACCACAACTAAACGTAAGAGTTGGGCGCAATCTCAGGTAACCTATAGCCTAGACTCCATGTCTACACTACCGATTACTACTCTAGTCACGATCTATAACTAGAGCACCCGATACAGGTGGAGATCTTATGCTAAAGTATAACAACTATACTAACCAATCAAATGTAATGCATAAAGTAAATAGAGAAGAATAAATATATTAAAGCATAAGTCTTACAAGAATAGATAGAAATACCAGAACTCGGCGACTCCTCTGAAGACTACTCCAGAACCCGAACGTAGCTCCGCTCTCCTAACTCTCAACTAGAACTACTACATTAGAAAGTCTAGCCCTAATTCTCTAGAGATGAGAGGTCATCCATTCGAGGATGCCTCTACATCTCCATAATAATGTGGTGCCCCAGGGGGGGGTCCGGCCTTGTATTTATAGCCCGGTGGGATGCACGACAGCCGTTTGATCAAACTGACTTAAGGTACGGTGGATATTAACCCTTAAAGGCGGTGGAGAAAGCTTCCCGAAGGGGTGTAGGGGTTTCTTTTGGAGGGAGGCCGCCCCGGCATATCTTCTCGGCCGGCCGGGCCCACCACTCCGACCTTCGGGCCTCTCGCTTTGTCATGGTGTCTTCTTGATCCATGTGGAGCCCAATAGTGTATGTTTCCATCGCGGTTAAGTTTCGTTACTACGTTTGATAGTTAGGCCCTTTTCCGTGGTTTTCTAGAACAATCTCTAAAAAATAATAATTCACCAAAACTCATGAAATTTGTCGAGATAAAACCATAGACTTCTTTTACTTGCAAGTGTATTGACTATTTATCATGTTTATTGCACTATTAAATGTTGACGCTATCCACCCCCCAACAAGCTCCCCTTAGCTTACCCTTTGCTAGTCCCTTTAGCAAAGCCTAACTAATACACTTGGATCAAGAGTTGCTTCAATGCTTTCACTCCTCAAAAGTACACATGCCTTCAAATAGAAATTCTCCTTCTGGATTAGATAAAAACTGCTCTAACTTTCAAACTTACCTATTTTACCTTTAACTATGGAGCTTTTTCAACTTTCTTGTGAGTCTTGAGTAATTGAAAGATAGAACAATCAAGTCAAGCACTATGTCTCTAATTCTTCGCTTCAACCAATATTCTAGAGTTTTTGTAAGTTTTCGAAATAAAACTCGTAGCTTAATTGTATGACACCCTCAAGTCTCTTATTATATGTGGTATTTATGGATCTTACTGAGGCATTAATAATGTCATGCCCTCCTACAGCTAAGGATTATAGTGGAGTTTATAGGAGTGGCATTTAAACAAAGGTGAGCATACTTGCAATGCATATATTGTAAAGTCAAACAATGGATCCAAAGAGAGTAAAGTCATACAATCAAACCAAGATGTGCATGTGTATGGAATATGGTGGATAGGTGAATATATGGTGGCTAAACCTAATTCTATTTTTACTCTTTTAGAAATAAATCTCTCTTGGACTTAGAACTTTCATAGGAAAACATGGGCTATCTTTATTCTTCTTCTCTTCTTTTTTTTTTTTTTTCTTTTCTTTCTTTCTTCTTCTTTTTTTTAGGGAGGTGAGCATTTTAACTCTCTTTTATTTTTTCTAATAACTTTTCTTTTTACATAGCCACATGCATCCTTCGAATACAATAAATGATTGGAGAGATAACAATAAGAACATAGAGCATTAAACATGGGATTGTCCTATGGGGTATATTTTTTTGAGTGTTTACTCGATTAATAGGAGAAAATATTTTAAGGTTGGATCTGGATGAAAAGTGAAAAATAATTGTGCTTACTCCTAGGTTAGGAGCAATGCATATGTAGATGGAGTGTGTAAGTGATCTTGATTTTAAAAAGCATAACAACTCTCATAAGGTATACACAAATGTTGGTAGAACTCAATGCAATGCAAGCAAAGCATGAATGAACAAAGATTTTCCTATTCTAAATGTATATCATATATATAGTTTTGATAGAAATTCAAACTTTATCATACAAGAGCTCATCATGTAAGGTTTTTAGTTTTTAAAAGATAAATCTCCGTAACTTGTATTGCTAGGAATAAAATAAATAGCATCTCGGACTTTCTCATATCATATCCCTCAATCACCTAGATTTAGCTCAAGCATATGCCTCCACAAGTTTGAGGTTCTAGAGTAAATTCTTATATCAAAAAGGTCATATCCAAAACTCGGGGAGAATTTAAGGTTGAAAACTAGGCACTTGAAAGGAAATACTGGCGAGAGCAACTATTCATCATCTCCAAGATAAAATTTGTTGTTTCTCGGTTTTTATTTGACTCTAAACAAACTAGATAGACTTGTAAACACTTGATGATCACACTTAACAAATAGCTAGAATATTTTTATTTAGTTTTAACTATTATTCATCTTTTTTATTTTACTAAAGACTCACAAAAGACTATAAACATAGACTTTCATGTGCCCATATATTTTGGTATTTTTAGGTTTTCTTATGATACTATGGTGAACCTTCATGTGCTCACATATTTTTGGTATTTTATGACTATAAGACCGACTCGATAATCATATAGGTATACTTACCTGATAACTAGGGGATGCTCTCCCCAAGCTAGATGTTTGCTAGGGGTTGAGCATTAAAACTAAGTGATCCTCGCGGAGGAGCTCATGCTTATGAGAGCGGTGTTGCCCAGGAACATCTCGATCTTTATCCTTCGAGAAGGTGCTTTCTTCACATAGTGGGTAACTCCGGTGAGGGTTTGATGTTTTAAGTCCTTCGAACTCGACTCCCTTCTTCTGAAGGGTTCATTAAATGAGTACATCGGTTTGCTCCTAAGGATGAGGATTGAGGTGGTGTCTCCACTAGTGGCGCTTTCAATAGTGGTGCCACCTTCTTTTCTTTTTGTTAGCATCTCGAAGCCAATCTTATGTGTAATAGAACCGCCCAATTTATAAAAATATAAGTGCAAAAACCACTCGCTAAACAAGCGATTAACACACTTAAGTCCTTATAAACCCGGTGGTCCGAAATCTCAAAGGATTTCAAACCAAACATCATCAACCAAGATCGCACAAGTTTAGCGTCACCATTCGCACGTTACAACATTTCACAAATAGTTCATTAACATCGAGTGCGGAAATAGAGTTATTACAAACCAAGTTCCCAAATCCGAGTAGCGAAAGCAAAGTAGTTTTGAAAGCTTAACCCAACTCACACATTTTTTTAAGATTAATACAAAGCCAGTCCGAGTCTATCCATCAAAAGCGGTTGGGGAGAATATTAAAGATTAACCTTGCCCAAGGTCTTCTAGTCCAGGGAAAAGACAGGTAGCACAGTACCTGTGGAAGGTATGTCCATCTGCACAAACAACAAGCGGGGAAAACCCTGAGAACGAGAAGGTACTCGAAGCTAGACTTACCCGTCGACTTAAAATAAAAGACTCCAAGGAGTATGACAGGGCTTTATCGGGGGATAAGCTTGACTCTTTTTTTGCATAAAAGCGGTAGTAACATTTAAAGTGATAGCTCAGCTTAACCATTCCTATTTATGCTAGGTAAGGACCTATACTATGCATCATTATAGTATATTAGTCATGATTAAGCAAACAAGTAGTAACCATAATCATTTAGCTTAACTCATCATCATCATCATCATTACCCACATTCCATAATCATTACTACGATGGTGCGGCTCAAGTCAAGTGTTCCTTTGTCGAGAATCGATGGCGATTCGAATCGATTACTACTGAGCTCGGGGGTATTCCTCACACAAACCACACTCACCCGCTAAAGTGAGCTACAGTCACCATGGCACATATCCGGAAAAAACAACACGGACTCGAGTGGAACCACCGTACCTAGGGACCGCCCGGCGCCTTAGCCGACCATCTTTGGACCTCGGACTTACTCTTCGCCCTGTGGTCCCCCATCCATCTCCAATACGGTGCGAGCGGGTCGAAACCGGCCTTGGATAGTGTTAGGCTTCGCGGGGAGGAAGTGCTTATCCGGCCCGGCTAAATGTGAGGCGTTCAACATGACTTACGGTACATCAACGGTATGGTCCTTAATCGACACAGACGGAATCACTATGGTCCAACAACCCCACAAGACTCCGTCCGGTCTCTAATTATCTCAACCATATCCATCAACCAGATGATATCAACATAAGCTTTCCATCAATCATAAGTAACCACCTATACTCGCGGATGACAGGAAATCACCCGACTTCTACCGTCTAAGCAAGCTAAGCATGTTATTCGCCCTAGACTAGCAGGGTAAATCAAGGTGAGATAATTCAAGAGTAAAGCAAGGATATAATGCATCAACGGTTTCACACAACTCCTATACTTAATGCAACAATCATAAAGCATAATTAGGCTGTTAGAAAGCATAGGTAAGTAGATGCTCGGTGCTTGCCTTGTTCGAAGTCAGTCGCTACATGATTCGAACACTTGGGCAGGTCTTCCTCGTCCCCCTCCTACTGGAACCTCTTGTTGGAACTCCTCCCGAGGGTTCTCCTCGGTCTCCGAAAGTTGGGGGTCCTCCCCGAACTTTGTATGATGCGATGCACGGTATAAACATAAAGAATGCATCGATGCGATGCTCATGAATGAAGATGATTAACAAGTTATTTGACAGAGTAGGTGTATATCTCCTCTCTAGTATACACTACTTTACTTTACTGAGTATGTGCATATCTCTTCTCTAAACACTTAGAGAAGTGTATAAAGAAGAGAGGTGTGTATAAGCACACACACATACTCACAACACATGAATAAAGAAGAAGTACACTAATCATGGATAAATATCACACTTCAGTTATGGTGCTGCATAATAGGACCAGCAAACCAACATAAATAAAAGTACTCAAAAGTAAATATAGAACCTACTAAAGCAATTAAATCAAAGCCTTATCATTTCATGTGAACAATAGGCTTGAACTGTGACCTCTATCTAGACAGTCCAGAAAATTCTACAAAAATTACAGGAGCCACATTATGCTATCACAGAGCCATGATAAAATTTTCATCACATTTCACTGAGTATAACAGGCTACACAAAAATAACAAATAACAGGATAGAAAAGCACTTTTTAACTACTTTGCACTGCAAAAAGTGTTAAACAATAGATTTCATATTTTTATTTAGAACTTCTTATCACAAGAGTAGTCATAAAAAATTATCAGGTCATAACTCCCTATAATTAATTTACTAAAAATCATTCAAGAATCAGCCCAGAATTGAATTTAAATCATATTCCAATATTTTTATACAGGAACTGCATGATACATATTTTTCCCAGAAACTACATCACACAACAAGTCTAACAAAATAAGAATCACATTTTTTAGAGCAATCTACAAATTACTATGCATTTAACTAGATTTCAGTCTTTTAAGCAAATAAATAAAACTATACAGGAAAGTATCACAAAAATTGCATCTCATATTTTTATTAGATAGATCTATTCACAAGAAACCTAGCAAAACAAGAATCACCAAATTTGGATCACATATGCACCCGTTATGATTTTTCAAGCATTTAATCGATTTTCTAGAAAACAAATAAAGAAAAGGGGCGAGCCTTAGCCTGCGTGGACCTGGTCCAGTGGACCAGGAGCCACCGCCAGGCGGGTCCTCGGGTCAACCCGGCCTGCGTGTCGGCCGGCCGAGGCGGCCGCCTGGATTGGCCCCCTAGCTCACCGGCGGTGAGCTTGCCGGCGGCGGGTAATCCGTTGTGCTCCTCGTCGCAGGGCGCACCCGTCTTTGCGCTTCGGTTCGCCGGGCGACGAGCGCTAAAAGGCGGCGGTGACGGAAGGGCGGGCGGGCCTTGATCTGTGGCCGGCCGGGCCCGGCAGCCTTGGAAGCTCCAGCGCCCGGCGGGTCTTGCCGAGGAGCCCGGGCTGTCGGCTGAGCTTCAGGGGCTGAGCGCCTGATGCGGCGGCGAGCCCCCGCTCATGCATGCATGGCGGCGGGCGGCGTAGCATGGCAACGCGACGTCGGAGGGCGGTCGGGGCCCGAATCGAGACCCGGTGGGCGCGTCGGCGAGCGCTAACCCTAGCGGTTGTCTTTGCGTGCGATGGCGAGGGCGAGGGAGGCGGTGGAGGTGGCGGCGGCGAGCCGAGCTCCGGGCGAGCTCTGGCCATGGCCCGGACGGCGGAACACGGCCTGTAATGCGCCCTCACCTTGGCTCGACGGTTCGAGAAGGGTGCGGTGGCGGCGTGGAGGAGGGCGGCCGAGGCGAAGCTGCGGGCAAGGTTTGGCGGGTGTGGGTGCTCCGGCCGAGTGGGAATGGTGGTCAGTGGAGCTTGGAGGGCGGCGGCAAGCGCTCCCTCTCCTTCCTCCCGTTCGGACGAGGCGAGAGAGAGGCGAGAGAATGGGAGCGCATTTGGAGGAGGCCTTGCGAGAGCGGAGGGTGTAGTGCCCTAGCGATGGTGGTGGGACCCGCATCGCTGAAAAACACGCCACGCCTTGGCGCCGCAGAGCCGGTGGTGGCGTGGCCGCCGTTCTGCGCTGGTCGGCCGAGGCCTTGTGGGGTGGGCGCGGGCCGGTGGGCAAGTTGGGCGGATTCGCCTGCCGGTTTATTGTGATTTTCCATTTTTTGAATTTAAATCAAACATGAACAAAAAGCCTCAATTTGACAATTTTAGAAACATTTTCATGAATAGTTTCCAAAATAAAAGTTGTAGAAATTTAAAAACTGAGTAACTTTCATTTTGGTGTCAACTCAAAATTCCCAACAGAATTTGAATTACAAATTCATTTTGAATTTAAGGCATAAAAGGAAATTTTCTAATTTATTTTCTTTTGCTCCAAAATTCACCAAATCTTTTGCAATAAATTTTGCCAAATAATTTCAAATTGCTGGGCAAGTGGATCCAAACTTGACAAAGTTATTTGCAGGGCAATTAATTAACCAAATTAAACAACTAATTAAACAAGCATAAATTTAAATGCAAAGTACATGAAATGATGATGCATTTAGGGTTTATGCTTGATGATGCTTATGCCATGATTAATGATGATCAAGTTAATTAATTTGGTGCCTAATGCATGCTTAACACTTGAGGTGTTACAGCCCTACCCCCTTAAAGAAATCTCGTCCAGAGATTTGGGTTTACTAACTAGGTTTTATGGAATTCGGGATAAACTTCTTTCGGGTAATCCTTAGTTTCCCATGATGCATCTCTATCATCATGGTAGCTCCATACGACCTTGTAAGTTCGCACCAAATGATTCAGTGACTCTTTCCTTACTATCCACAATTCTCACAGCCTCTTCTTTATAGACCAAGTCGATGCTAGCCTCGGCTCTTGCTCATCAACTCTTTCTTCGGGCACACGTAAACACTTCTTCAACTGAGAGATGTGAAAGATCGGAAAGATAGCACTCATCGACTCTGGTAACTGCAACTTGTAAGCAACTTCACCTCTCCTCTCGAGAATCTTGTATGGACCCACATATCTTGGCGCAAGCTTCCTCTTGACTCCAAACCTTTGTGTACCCTTTATCGGTGAAACTCTTAGGTAAACATAGTCACCTACTTCAAACATCAAAGGTCTTCTTCTATTGTCGGCATAACTCTTTTTTGTGGGACCGGCGGCTTTCATATGCTCTTGGATGGTTCGAACCTTCTCTTCTTCTTCGGGAACAAAGTCAATACCGTAGTATCTCCTTTCTCTCGCTTCGACCCAATTCAACGGAGTTCTACACTTTCTGCCATACAAAGCTTCAAACGGTGCCATCTTGATACTCTCTTGATAACTGTTGTTGTAGGAGAACCTCAGCCAAAGGTAGCCAAGATTCCCCACGATCCTTTTGCAAATAGCACACATGCTCTCAACATGTCTTAAGAACTTGATTAAGTCTTTTCGGTCGACACTGAAGTCCGAGGATGATAAGCAGTGCTGTGTAGTAACTTAGTTCCCATACCTTCATGCAAACGGTTCTAAAAGTGAGCAGTGAACTGCGGTCCTTGATCAGATACTATGGTCTTGGGTACCCCATGTAAACGGACAATCTCAGAGATGTAGAGGTCAGCATAGTGAGGTGGTTTGAAGGTAGTCTTGACAGGTAAGGAGTGAGCTGACTTGGTTAACCGATCAATGATCACCCAGATTGAATCATTCCCTTTCTGTGAAGTTGGCAAACCTGTGATGAAGTCCATATTTATATCATCCCATTTCCATGCAGGAATTGGCAAAGGATTTAGTAAACCTGTTGGCTTCATGTGAATGGCCTTAACACGACAACAAGTATCGCATCGAGCCACATAAGCTGCTATCTCTTTCTTCATCTTGGTCCACCAGTATCGAGGTCTCAGGTGGTGATACATCTTGTTGCTTCCAGGGTGAATGGATAGCTTGAAAAGGTGAGCCTCATCCATTATCTTGTTCTTGAGTTCTCGATCCTTCGGCACGACAAGACGAGTGTCGAACCAAAATACACCATTGTCATCCAGTCTGAAATGCGGAATTGATTCCTTCTTCATCTTTTCTTTGAGGTGATAGATGCCAGGATCTGTCTTTTGGCCTTCAATGATCTGTTGGTCGAGGAAACACCGAACTTGGATATCATGCAGGACTGCAGGATGCATCAGATTGAACTTCTCTCCAAACAACGGCTTTACGGCATGGTGATGTGACTTGCGACTCATGCCCCGCAACTTCGTTTGCTTTGCGGGGTGATAGTGCACTTGCAAGTCATAGTCCTTAATCAATTCTAACCATCTTCTCTGCCTCATGTTGAGCTCAGGTTGAGTAAAGATGTACTTGAGACTCTTGTGATCAGTGTAGATATGGCAAACATTTCCCAATAGATAATGTCTCTATATCTTTAATGCATGCACAACTGTAGCTAACTCCAAATCATGCGTGGGATAGTTGACTTCATGCTTTCTCAACTGACGTGAAGCATAAGCAATCACTCTGCCATCTTGCATCAACACACAACCCAAACCAGTCTTCGATGCATCGCAGTACACATCAAACGGCTTCTCGATGTCCGGCTGTGCCAAGACAGGAGCAGTGGTTAGCAATTCTCGCAAGGTACGAAAAGCTACTTCACACTCCTCTGTCCAGATAAACTTGTGATCTTTTTGTAGCAGACTCGTCATCGGCTTGGCTATCTTAGAGAAATCTGGAATGAAACGGCGATAATACCCTGCCATTCCAAGAAAACTCCGAATCTCGTGAACTAACGTTGGTGCCCCCGCCACCATGACCTCTTGTACCTTGTCTAGGTTAACTGAAATACCATTCTCGAATATGATGTGACCAAGGAAAGTAACTTCCTTTAGCCAAAACTCGCACTTTTTAAACTTGGCATACAGCTTATGCTCTCTAAGTCTGGTGAGCACAACTCTCAATTGTTGAGCATGTTCTTCTTCATTTGCTGAGTAAACCAGAATATCATCCAAGAATACAATTATAAACTTATCAATTCGGCATAAAGACTGAATTCATAAGATACATAAAGTATACAGGAGCATTTGTTAGGCCAAAAGACATAACAAGATACTCGTACAACCCGTATCTAGTGACGAAAAGCAGTCTTATGCACATCGACGGACGAATCTTGATATGATGATACCACGACCTCAAATTAATCTTGGAAAATACTTTTGCTTTAGACAACCGACGATCAAACAGAATATCAATTCTCGCAATGGATACTTGTTCTTGACTGTTACGGCATTGAGCGGCCGATAGTCAACACACGACCTCAAGGAGTGATCTTTCTTCTTCACAAACAAAAAGCTGGACAACCCCATTCGGCAAGTACTGGCCCCGATAAAACCCAACTTATTCAGCTCATACAACTGTTTCTTCAACTCTGCCAACTCGTTGGGAGGCATACGATAAGGTCTCTTGTATATCGGAGCTGTACCGGGTACTAGGTCAATTGCAAACTCAATATCTTTGTCAGGCGGTAACCCAGGCAAATCTTTAGGAAAAACATCAGGAAACTCACAAACCACTAGAATCTCAGCAAGAGAAGAAGCTCGGATAGCATAGGTTAACTTGGTCATATCTGCAACTCGAGGCAATAACACCTGGAACGTGCCATCACCTCTAGGTTCCTTGAGGGTAATTGTTCTATTCCCAGTATCAATCACTACTTGCTTATCTTTCATCCAATTCATCCCCAAGATCACATCCATAGTTAAACCAGGCAGTACTACCAAATTAACTCTATAGGACTTATCTCCAATTTCAAAGGTTGCTTCTGTTGACACCTCTTAATGTTATCTCTAGTAACGGTGCTAAAAATGCTTGTGGGCATAGTATCGCTACTAGAACGCCAA
>JADLZL010005261.1:0-61603 GCA_015844335.1 Chrysopogon serrulatus | reverse complement strand
GCGTGGAAACGCATGGAGCGTCTTTGGCACCCCGCTAGCCATCCACGATGCCGGCTGACCCGCGCGGACGGGCGGTTTTGTCCGTTTCGGGCCGATTTTCCTGAAACGCTTAGTACACGGCCTATTTCACTGCCCACTGTTCCGTCGCCCCCTCCACGATGCCGCCCACGACCCGCAACGGACGGGCGGTTTTGTCCGCTTTTCGCCGATTTTCCGGAACGCTAGTACACGGCCTATTTCTGCCCACCGCTCTGTCCTCAACGCCCGTGGCGCCCGAAACCCGGGCTACCGCGGGCGCGGAAACGCATGGAGCGCCTTGGGCACCCCGCTAGCCATCCACGATGCCGGCCGGACCCGCGCGGACGGGCGGTTTTGTCCGCTTTCGGCCGATTTTCCGGAAACGCTTAGTACACGGCCTATTTCTGCCCACCGCCTCCGCCCCCGCGCCCTGCGGGCGCCTGAAACCCGGCCTACCGCGGGCGCTGAAACGCATGGAGCGCCTTGGGCACCCCGCTAGCCATCCACGATGCCGGCCGGACCCGCGCGGACGGGCGGTTTTGTCCGCTTTTCGCCGATTTTCCGGAAACGCTTAGTACACGGCCTATTTCTCGCCCACCGCTCCGTCCGCGCGCCCGTGGCGCCCGAAACCCGGCCTACCGCGGGGCGCTGGAAACGCATGGAGCGTCTTGGGCACCCCCGCTAGCCATCCACGATGCCGGCCGGACCCGCGCGGACGGGCGGTTTTGTCCGCTTTTCGCCGATTTTCCGAAACGCTAGTACACGGCCTATTTCTGCCCACCGCCTGCCCCCTCGCGCCCGTGGCGCCCGAAACCCGGGCCTACCATGGCGCTGAAACGCATGGAGCGCCTTTGGGCACCCCGCTAGCCATCCACGATGCCGGCCGGACCCGCGCGGACGGGCGGTTTTGTCCGCTTTTCGCCGATTTTCCGGAAACGCTAGTACACGGCCTATTTCTGCCCACCGCCTGTCTCGCGCCCGCGGGCGCCCGAAACCCGGCCTATCATGGGCGCTGAAACGCATGGAGCGTCTTTTTGGGCACCCCGCTAGCCATCCACGATGCCGGCCGGACCCGCGCGGACGGGCGGTTTTGTCCGCTTTTCGGCCGATTTTCCGAAACGCTAGTACACGGCCTATTTCTGCCCACCGCCTGCCCTCGCGCCCGCGGGCGCCCGAAAACCCGGGCCTACCGCGCGCTGAAACGCATGGAGCGTCTTTTGGGCACCCCGCTAGCCATCCACGATGCCGGCCGGACCCGCGCGGACGGGCGGTTTTGTCCGCTTTTCGGGCCGATTTTCCGAAACGCTAGTACACGGCCTATTTCGCCCACCGCTCCGCCCCTCAGCGCCCATGGCGCCCTAAACCCGGCCTACCGCGGGCGCTGAAACGCATGGAGCGCCTTGGGCACCCCGCTAGCCATCCACGATGCCGGCCGGACCCGCGCGGACGGGCGGTTTTGTCCGCTTTTCGCCGATTTTCCGAAACGCTAGTACACGGCCTATTTCTGCCCACCGCTCCGCCCTCAGCGCCCTGCGGCGCCCGAAACCCGGCCTACCAAGGGCGCTGAAACGCATGGAGCGTCCTTGGGCACCCCGCTAGCCATCCACGATGCCGGCCGGACCCGCGCGGACGGGGCGGTTTTGTCCGCTTTTCGCCGATTTTCCGAAACGCTAGTACACGGCCTATTTCTGCCCACCGCCTGCCCCCCCGCGCCTGCGGGCGCCTCGAACCCCGGCCTACCACGGCGCTGAAACGCATGGAGCGCCTTGGGCACCCCCGCTAGCCATCCACGATGCCGGGCCGGACCAAGCGGACGGGCGGTTTTGTCCGCTTTTCGGCCGATTTTCCGAAACGCTAGTACACGGCCTATTTCTCGCCCACCGCCTGGCCCCCTCGCGCCCGCGGCGCCCGAAACCCGGCCTACCATCGCGGCGCGAAACGCATGGAGCGCCTTTTGGGCACCCCGCTAGCCATCCACGATGCCGGCCGGACCCGCGCGGACGGGCGGTTTTGTCCGCTTTTCGATTTTTCCGGAAACGCTAGTACACGGCCTATTTCTGCCCACCGCTCCGCCCTCAGCGCCCGTGGCGCCCGAAACCCGGCCTACCACGGGCGCTGAAACGCATGGAGCGCCTTGGGCACCCCGCTAGCCATCCACGATGCCGGCCGGACCCGCGCGGACGGGCGGTTTTTGTCCGCTGGCCGATTTTCCGGAAACGCTAGTACACGGCCTATTTCTGCCCACCGCTCCCTGCCTCCCGCCCCGGGCGCCCGAAACCCGGCCTACAAGGGGCGCTGAAACGCATGGAGCGCCTTTGGGCACCCCGCTAGCCATCCACGATGCCGGCCGGACCCGCGCGGACGGGCGGTTTTGTCCGCTTTTCGGCCGATTTTCCGAAACGCTAGTACACGGCCTATTTCTGCCCACCGCTCGCCCTCGCGCCCGCGGCGCCCGAAACCCGGCCTACCAAGGCGCGCTGAAACGCATGGAGCGCCTTGGGCACCCCCGCTAGCCATCCACGATGCCGGGCCGGACCCGCGCGGACGGGCGGTTTTGTCCGCTGGCCGATTTTCCGAAACGCTAGTACACGGCCTATTTCTGCCCACCGCCTGTCCCCTCGCGCCTGCGGCGCCCGAAACCCGGCCTACCACGGGCGCGAAACGCATGGAGCGCCTTGGGCACCCCGCTAGCCATCCACGATGCCGGGCCGGACCCGCGCGGACGGGCGGTTTTGTCCGCTGGCCGATTTTCCGAAACGCTAGTACACGGCCTATTTCTGCCCACCGCCTGCCCCTCGCGCCTGGGGCCCCTAAACCGGGCCTACCACAAGCGCTGAAACGCATGGAGCGCCTTTGGGCACCCCGCTAGCCATCCACGATGCCGGGCCGGACCCGCGCGGACGGGCGGTTTTGTCCGCTTTTCGCCGATTTTCCGAAACGCTAGTACACGGCCTATTTCTGCCCACCGCCTGCCGTCCCTCGCCCCCCGGGCGCCCGAAACCCGGCCTACCGCGGGCGCTGAAACGCATGGAGCGCCTTGGGCACCCCGCTAGCCATCCACGATGCCGGCCGGACCCGCGCGGACGGGCGGTTTTGTCCGCTTTTCGCCGATTTTCCGAAACGCTAGTACACGGCCTATTTCTGCCCACCGCCTGCCTCCTCGCGCCCGTGGCGCCCGAAACCCGGCCTACCATGGGCGCTGAAACGCATGGAGCGTTTGGGCACCCCGCTAGCCATCCACGATGCCGGCCGGACCCGCGCGGACGGGCGGTTTTGTCCGCTTTCGGCCGATTTTCCGAAACGCTAGTACACGGCCTATTTCTGCCCACCGCCTGCCCCCCGCCCGCGGGCGCCCGAAACCCGGCCTACCACGGGCGCTGAAACGCATGGAGCGCCTTGGGCACCCCGCTAGCCATCCACGATGCCGGCCGGACCCGCGCGGACGGGCGGTTTTGTCCGCTTTTCGCCGATTTTCCGGAAACGCTAGTACACGGCCTATTTCTGCCCACCGCTCCGCCCCTCGCGCGCCTGCGGGCGCCCGAAACCCGGCCTACCATCAAGGCGCTGAAACGCATGGAGCGCCTTTGGGCACCCCGCTAGCCATCCACGATGCCGGCCGGACCCGCGCGGACGGGCGGTTTTGTCCGCTTTTCGCCGATTTTCCGAAACGCTTAGTACACGGCCTATTTCTGCCCACCGCTCTGCCCCCCGCGCCGTGGCGCCCGAAACCCGGGCCTACCAAGGCGCTGAAACGCATGGAGCGCCTTTGGGCACCCCGCTAGCCATCCACGATGCCGGCCGGACCCGCGCGGACGGGCGGTTTTGTCCGCTTTTCGCCGATTTTCCGAAACGCTAGTACACGGCCTATTTCTGCCCACCGCCTGCCCCTCAGCGCCTGCGGGCGCCCGAAACCCGGGCCTACCACGGCGCGGAAACGCATGGAGCGTCTTTGGGCACCCCGCTAGCCATCCACGATGCCGGCCGGACCAAGGCGCGACGGGCGGTTTTGTCCGCTTTCGGCCGATTTTCCGAAACGCTAGTACACGGCCTATTTCTGCCCACCGCCTCCGCCCCCCCAGCGCCCGTGGCGCCCCAAACCCGGCCTACCATGGCGCTGAAACGCATGGAGCGTCTTTGGGCACCCCGCTAGCCATCCACGATGCCGGCCGGACCCGCGGCGGACGGGCGGTTTTGTCCGCTTTTCGGCCGATTTTCCGAAACGCTTAGTACACGGCCTATTTCTGCCCACCGCTCCGCCCCCGCGCCTGTGGCGCCCGAAACCCGGCCTACCAAGCGGCGCTGAAACGCATGGAGCGCCTTTGGGCACCCCGCTAGCCATCCACGATGCCGGGCCGGACCCGCGCGGACGGGCGGTTTTGTCCGCTTTCGGCCGATTTTCCGAAACGCTAGTACACGGCCTATTTCTGCCCACCGCTGCCGCCCCTCAGCGCCCGGGCGCCCGAAACCCGGCCTACCGCGGGCGCTGAAACGCATGGAGCGCCTTTGGGCACCCCGCTAGCCATCCACGATGCCGGCCGGACCCGCGCGGACGGGCGGTTTTGTCCGCTTTTCGGCCGATTTTCCGAAACGCTAGTACACGGCCTATTTCTGCCCACCGCTCCGCCCCTCGCGCCTGCGGGCGCCCGAACCCCGGCCTACCACGGGCGCTGAAACGCATGGAGCGCCTTGGGCACCCCGCTAGCCATCCACGATGCCGGCCGGACCCGCGCGGACGGGCGGTTTTGTCCGCTTTTCGGCCGATTTTCCGGAAACGCTAGTACACGGCCTATTTCTGCCCACCGCCTGCCCCCTCGCCCCTGGGCGCCCGAAACCCGGGCCTACCATGGGCGCTGAAACGCATGGAGCGTCTTGGGCACCCCGCTAGCCATCCACGATGCCGGCCGGACCCGCGCGACGGGCGGTTTTGTCCGCTTTCGCCGATTTTCCGAAACGCTAGTACACGGCCTATTTCTGCCCACCGCCTGCCTCCTCGCGCGCCTGGGCGCCCGAAACCCGGCCTACCACGGGGCGCTGAAACGCATGGAGCGCCTTGGGCACCCCGCTAGCCATCCACGATGCCGGGCCGGACCCGCGCGGACGGGCGGTTTTGTCCGCTTTCGGCCGATTTTCCGAAACGCTAGTACACGGCCTATTTCTGCCCACCGCCTGCCCCTCGCGCCTGCGGGGCGCCCGAAACCCGGCCTACCAAGGGCGCTGAAACGCATGGAGCGCCTTTTGGGCACCCCGCTAGCCATCCACGATGCCGGCCGGACCCGCGCGGACGGGCGGTTTTGTCCGCTTTTCGCCGATTTTCCGGAAACGCTTAGTACACGGCCTATTTCTGCCCACCGCTCTCCGCCCCCCGCGCCTGTGGCGCCCGAAACCCGGCCTACCACGCGGCGCTGAAACGCATGGAGCGTCCTTGGGCACCCCGCTAGCCATCCACGATGCCGGCCGGACCCGCGCGGACGGGCGGTTTTGTCCGCTTTTCGGCCGATTTTCCGAAACGCTAGTACACGGCCTATTTCTGCCCACCGCCTGCCCCCCTCGCGCCTGGGGCGCCGAAACCCGGCCTACCAAGGGCGCTGAAACGCATGGAGCGCCTTTGGGCACCCCGCTAGCCATCCACGATGCCGGGCCGGACCCGCGCGGACGGGCGGTTTTGTCCGCTTTTCGGCCGATTTTCCGAAACGCTAGTACACGGCCTATTTCTGCCCACCGCGCTCCGCCCTCGCGCGCCTGCGGCGCCCGAAACCCGGCCTACCATGGGCGCGGAAACGCATGGAGCGCCTTGGGCACCCCGCTAGCCATCCACGATGCCGGCCGGACCCGCGCGGACGGGCGGTTTTGTCCGCTTTTCGCCGATTTTCCGGAAACGCTAGTACACGGCCTATTTCTGCCCACCGCCTGCCCCCTCGCGCCCCGTGGGCGCCCGAAACCCGGCCTACCATGGCGCTGAAACGCATGGAGCGCCTTTTGGGCACCCCGCTAGCCATCCACGATGCCGGCCGGACCCGCGCGGACGGGCGGTTTTGTCCGCTGGCCGATTTTCCGAAACGCTAGTACACGGCCTATTTCTGCCCACCGCTCCGCCCTCCTCGCGCCTGCGGGCGCCCGAAACCCGGCCTACCATGGGCGCTGAAACGCATGGAGCGCCTTGGGCACCCCGCTAGCCATCCACGATGCCGGCCGGACCCGCGCGGACGGGCGGTTTTGTCCGCTTTTCCCGATTTTCCGAAAACGCTTAGTACACGGCCTATTTCTGCCCACCGCCTGCCCTCGCGCCTGTGGCGCCCGAAACCCGGCCTACCGCGGGGCGCTGAAACGCATGGAGCGCCTTGGGCACCCCGCTAGCCATCCACGATGCCGGGCCGGACCCGCGCGGACGGGCGGTTTTGTCCGCTGGCCGATTTTCCCGAAACGCTAGTACACGGCCTATTTCTGCCCACCGCCTCCCCCCCGCGCCCCGGGCGCCCGAAACCCGGCCTACCACGGGCGCTGAAAACGCATGGAGCGTCTTGGGCACCCCGCTAGCCATCCACGATGCCGGGCCGGACCCGCGCGACGGGCGGTTTTGTCCGCTTTTCGGCCGATTTTCCGAAACGCTAGTACACGGCCTATTTCTGCCCACCGCCTGCCCCCCCGCGCCCGGGCGCCCGAAACCCGGCCTACCACGGGCGCGGAAACGCATGGAGCGTCTTGGGCACCCCGCTAGCCATCCACGATGCCGGCCGGACCCGCGCGACGGGCGGTTTTGTCCGCTTTTCGCCGATTTTCCGAAACGCTAGTACACGGCCTATTTCTGCCCACCGCCTGCCCCCTCGCGCCTGCGGCGCCCGAAACCCGGGCGTACAGCGGCGCGGAAACGCATGGAGCGTCTTGGGCACCCCGCTAGCCATCCACGATGCCGGCCGGACCCGCGCGGACGGGCGGTTTTGTCCGCTGGCCGATTTTCCGAAACGCTAGTACACGGCCTATTTCTGCCCACCGCCGCTCCGCCCCCAGCGCCTGCGGGCGCCCGAAACCCGGCCTACCACGGGCGCTGAAACGCATGGAGCGCCTTTGGGCACCCCGCTAGCCATCCACGATGCCGGCCGGACCCGCGCGGACGGGCGGTTTTGTCCGCTTTTCGGCCGATTTTCCGAAACGCTAGTACACGGCCTATTTCTGCCCACCGCTCCGCCCTCCGCGCCCGTGGCGCCCGAAACCCGGCCTACCACGGGCGCTGAAACGCATGGAGCGCCTTGGGCACCCCGCTAGCCATCCACGATGCCGGCCGGACCCGCGGACGGGCGGTTTTGTCCGCTTTTCCGATTTTCCGAAACGCTAGTACACGGCCTATTTCTGCCCACCGCCTGCGCCCCTCAGCGCCTGGCGGCGCCCGAAACCCGGGCCTACCAAGGGCGCTGAAACGCATGGAGCGCCTTGGGCACCCCGCTAGCCATCCATCCACGATGCCGGGCCGGACCCGCGCGGACGGGCGGTTTTGTCCGCTTTTCGCCGATTTTCCGAAACGCTAGTACACGGCCTATTTCTGCCCACCGCTCCGCCCCCCTCGCCCTGGGCGCCCGAAACCCGGCCTACCGCGGCGCTGAAACGCATGGAGCGCCTTTGGGCACCCCGCTAGCCATCCACGATGCCGGCCGGACCCGCGCGGACGGGCGGTTTTGTCCGCTTTTCGCCGATTTTCCGAAACGCTAGTACACGGCCTATTTCTGCCCACCGCTCCGCCCCCTCGCGCCCGTGGCGCCCGAAACCCGGCCTACCACGGCGCTGAAACGCATGGAGCGCCTTTTGGGCACCCCGCTAGCCATCCACGATGCCGGGCCGGACCCGCGCGGACGGGCGGTTTTGTCCGCTTTTCGCCGATTTTCCGAAACGCTAGTACACGGCCTATTTCGCCCACCGCTCTGCCCCCCTCCCGCCTGTGGCGCCCGAAACCCGGCCTACCACGGGCGCTGAAACGCATGGAGCGCCTTGGGCACCCCGCTAGCCATCCACGATGCCGGCCGGACCCGCGCGGACGGGGCGGTTTTGTCCGCTTTTCGCCGATTTTCCGAAACGCTTAGTACACGGCCTATTTCTGCCCACCGCCTGGCCCCTCGCGCCCGCGGCCCGAAACCCGGGCCTATCATGGGCGCTGAAACGCATGGAGCGCCTTTGGCACCCCGCTAGCCATCCACGATGCCGGCCGGACCCGCGCGGACGGGCGGTTTTGTCCGCTTTTCGGCCGATTTTCCGGAAACGCTTAGTACACGGCCTATTTCTGCCCACCGCTCTGCCCCTCAGCGCCCCGGGCGCCCGAAACCCGGCCTACCACGGGCGCTGAAACGCATGGAGCGTCTTGGGCACCCCGCTAGCCATCCACGATGCCGGGCCGGACCCGCGCGACGGGGTTTTGTCCGCTTTTCGCCGATTTTCCGAAACGCTTAGTACACGGCCTATTTCTGCCCACCGCTCCGCCCTCAGCGCCTGCGGGCGCCCGAAACCCGGCCTACCATGGGCGCTGAAACGCATGGAGCGCCTTTTGGGCCCCCGCTAGCCATCCACGATGCCGGCCGGACCCGCGCGGACGGGCGGTTTTGTCCGCTTTTCGGCCGATTTTCCGAAACGCTAGTACACGGCCTATTTCTGCCCACCGCTCCGCCCCGCCCGTGGCGCCCGAAACCCGGCCTACCAAGGGCGCTGAAACGCATGGAGCGCCTTTGGGCACCCCGCTAGCCATCCACGATGCCGGCCGGACCCGCGCGGACGGGCGGTTTTGTCCGCTTTTCGCCGATTTTCCGAAACGCTAGTACACGGCCTATTTCTGCCCACCGCCCGCCCCCAGCGCCTGCGGCGCCCGAAACCCGGGCCTACCATGGGCGCTGAAACGCATGGAGCGCCTTGGGCACCCCGCTAGCCATCCACGATGCCGGGCCGGACCCGCGCGGACGGGCGGTTTTGTCCGCTTTTCGGCCGATTTTCCGAAACGCTAGTACACGGCCTATTTCTGCCCACCGCCTCCGCCCCTCAGCGCCTGCGGGCGCCCGAACCCGGCCTACCACGGGCGCTGAAACGCATGGAGCGCCTTTGGGCACCCCGCTAGCCATCCACGATGCCGGCCGGACCCGCGCGGACGGGCGGTTTTGTCCGCTTTTCGCCGATTTTCCGAAACGCTAGTACACGGCCTATTTCTGCCCACCGCCTGCCCCCCGCGCGCCCGCGGCGCCCCCGAAACCCGGCCTACCAAGGGCGCTGAAACGCATGGAGCGCCTTTGGGCACCCCGCTAGCCATCCACGATGCCGGCCGGACCCGCGCGGACGGGCGGTTTTGTCCGCTTTTCGCCGATTTTCCGGAAACGCTTAGTACACGGCCTATTTCTGCCCACCGCTCTGCCCCTCGCGCCTGCGGGCGCCCGAAACCCGGCCTACCACGGGCGCTGAAACGCATGGAGCGCCTTTGGGCACCCCGCTAGCCATCCACGATGCCGGGCCGGACCCGCGACGGACGGGCGGTTTTGTCCGCTTTTCGCCGATTTTCCGGAAACGCTAGTACACGGCCTATTTCTGCCCACCGCCTGCCCCTCAGCGCCCGCGGGCGCCCGAAACCCGGCCTACCATGGGCGCTGAAACGCATGGAGCGCCTTTGGGCACCCCGCTAGCCATCCACGATGCCGGCCGGACCCGCGGGACGGGCGGTTTTGTCCGCTGGCCGATTTTCCGAAACGCTTAGTACACGGCCTATTTCTGCCCACCGCCTGGCCCCCGCGCGCCTGTGGCGCCCGAAACCCGGCCTACCACGGGCGCTGAAACGCATGGAGCGCCTTTTGGCACCCCGCTAGCCATCCACGATGCCGGGCCGGACCCGCGCGGACGGGCGGTTTTGTCCGCTTTTCGGCCGATTTTCCCGAAACGCTAGTACACGGCCTATTTCTGCCCACCGCCTGCCCCCCTCGCGCCTGCGGGCGCCCGAAACCCGGCCTACCGCGGGCGCTGAAACGCATGGAGCGCCTTGGGCACCCCGCTAGCCATCCACGATGCCGGGCGGACCCGCGCTGACGGGCGGTTTTGTCCGCTTTCGCCGATTTTCCGAAACGCTAGTACACGGCCTATTTCTGCCCACCGCTCCGCCCCCCGCGCCTGTGGGCGCCCGAAACCCGGCCTACCATGGGCGCTGAAACGCATGGAGCGCCTTTTGGGCACCCCGCTAGCCATCCACGATGCCGGCCGGACCCGCGCGGACGGGCGGTTTTGTCCGCTTTTCGGCCGATTTTCCGAAACGCTAGTACACGGCCTATTTCTGCCCACCGCTCTGTCCCTCAGCGCCTGTGGCGCCCGAAACCCGGCCTACCGCGGCGCGCTGAAACGCATGGAGCGCCTTTGGGCACCCCGCTAGCCATCCACGATGCCGGGCCGGACCCGCGCGGACGGGCGGTTTTGTCCGCTTTTCGGCCGATTTTCCGAAACGCTAGTACACGGCCTATTTCTGCCCACCGCCTGCCCCTCGCGCCTGCGGGCGCCCGAACCCGGGCCTACCATGGGCGCTGAAACGCATGGAGCGCCTTGGGCACCCCGCTAGCCATCCACGATGCCGGCCGGACCCGCGGACGGGCGGTTTTGTCCGCTGGCCGATTTTCCGAAACGCTAGTACACGGCCTATTTCTGCCCACTGCCTGGCCCCCCTCGCGCCTGTGGCGCCCGAAACCCGGCCTACCACGGGCGCTGAAAACGCATGGAGCGTCTTGGGCACCCCGCTAGCCATCCACGATGCCGGCCGGACCCGCGCGGACGGGCGGTTTTGTCCGCTTTTCGCCGATTTTCCGAAACGCTAGTACACGGCCTATTTCTGCCCACCGCTCCGCCCCCTCGCCTGCTGCGGCGCCCGAAACCCGGCCTACCATGGGCGCTGAAACGCATGGAGCGCCTTGGGCACCCCGCTAGCCATCCACGATGCCGGCCGGACCCGCGCGACGGGCGGTTTTGTCCGCTGGCCGATTTTTCCGAAACGCTAGTACACGGCCTATTTCTGCCCACCGCCTGCCCCCCTCAGCGCCCTGGGGCGCCCGAAACCCGGCCTACCGCGGCGCTGAAACGCATGGAGCGCCTTTTGGCACCCCGCTAGCCATCCACGATGCCGGCCGGACCCGCGGACGGGCGGTTTTGTCCGCTTTCGGCCGATTTTCCGAAACGCTAGTACACGGCCTATTTCTGCCCACCGCTCCGCCCCCCGCGCCCCCGGCGCCCGAAACCCGGGCCTACCAAGGGCGCTGAAACGCATGGAGCGTCTTGGGCACCCCGCTAGCCATCCACGATGCCGGCCGGACCCGCGCGGACGGGCGGTTTTGTCCGCTGGCCGATTTTCCGAAACGCTAGTACACGGCCTATTTCTGCCCACCACCTGCCCCAGCGCCCTGCGGGCGCCCGAAACCCGGGCCTACCAAGGGCGCTGAAACGCATGGAGCGCCTTTGGGCACCCCGCTAGCCATCCACGATGCCGGCCGGACCCGCGCGGACGGGCGGTTTTTGTCCGCTTTTCGATTTTTTTCCGAAACGCTAGTACACGGCCTATTTCTGCCCACCGCCTGCCCCCGCGCCTGCGGGCGCCCGAAACCCGGCCTACCAAGGGCGCGAAACGCATGGAGCGCCTTTTGGGCACCCCGCTAGCCATCCACGATGCCGGCCGGACCCGCGCGGACGGGCGGTTTTGTCCGCTTTTCGGCCGATTTTCCGAAACGCTAGTACACGGCCTATTTCTGCCCACCGCGCTGCCCCCCTCGCGCCCGTGGCGCCCGAAACCCGGCCTACCATGGCGCTGAAACGCATGGAGCGCCTTTGGGCACCCCGCTAGCCATCCACGATGCCGGCCGGACCCGCGGACGGGCGGTTTTGTCCGCTGGCCGATTTTCCGAAACGCTAGTACACGGCCTATTTCTGCCCACCGCCTCCCCCGCGCCCCGCGGGCGCCCGAAACCCGGCCTACCACGCGGCGCTGAAACGCATGGAGCGCCTTTTGGGCACCCCGCTAGCCATCCACGATGCCGGCCGGACCTGCGCGGACGGGGCGGTTTTGTCCGCTTTTCGGCCGATTTTCCGAAACGCTAGTACACGGCCTATTTCTGCCCACCGCCTCCGCCCCCGCGCCTGCGGGGCGCCCGAAACCCGGGCCTACCATGGGCGCTGAAACGCATGGAGCGCCTTTGGGCACCCCGCTAGCCATCCACGATGCCGGGCCGGACCCGCGCGGACGGGCGGTTTTGTCCGCTTTTCGCCGATTTTCCGAAACGCTAGTACACGGCCTATTTCTGCCCACCGCCTGCCCCTCAGCGCCCGCGGGCGCCCGAAACCCGGCCTACCACGGCGCTGAAACGCATGGAGCGCCTTTGGGCACCCCGCTAGCCATCCACGATGCCGGCCGGACCCGCGACGGACGGGCGGTTTTGTCCGCTTTTCGGCCGATTTTCCGAAAACGCTAGTACACGGCCTATTTCTGCCCACCGCTCTGCCCCCCCGCCCGTGGCGCCCGAAACCCGGCCTACCACGGCGCGCTGAAACGCATGGAGCGCCTTGGGCACCCCGCTAGCCATCCACGATGCCGGCCGGACCCGCGCGGACGGGCGGTTTTGTCCGCTTTTCGGCCGATTTTCCGAAAACGCTAGTACACGGCCTATTTCTGCCCACCGCCTGGCCCTCGCGCCCGCGGGCGCCCGAAACCCGGCCTACCACGGCGCGAAACGCATGGAGCGTCTTGGGCACCCCGCTAGCCATCCACGATGCCGGGCCGGACCCGCGCGGACGGGCGGTTTTGTCCGCTTTTCCCGATTTTCCGAAACGCTAGTACACGGCCTATTTCTGCCCACCGCTCTCCCCCCAGCGCCTGCGGGCGCCCGAAACCCGGCCTACCACGGCGCTGAAACGCATGGAGCGTCTTTGGGCACCCCGCTAGCCATCCACGATGCCGGCCGGACCCGCGCGACGGGCGGTTTTGTCCGCTTTTCGCCGATTTTCCGAAAACGCTAGTACACGGCCTATTTCTGCCCACCGCTCCGCCCCCCGCGCCCGCGGCGCCCGAAACCCGGCCTACCATGGCGCTGAAACGCATGGAGCGCCTTTGGGCACCCCGCTAGCCATCCACGATGCCGGCCGGACCCGGCGGACGGGCGGTTTTGTCCGCTTTTCGCCCGATTTTCCGAAACGCTAGTACACGGCCTATTTCTGCCCACCGCCTGCCCCCGCGCCCGTGGCGCCCGAAACCCGGGCCTACCACGGGCGCTGAAACGCATGGAGCGCCTTTTGGGCACCCCGCTAGCCATCCACGATGCCGGCCGGACCCGCGGACGGGCGGTTTTGTCCGCTTTTCGGCCGATTTTCCGAAACGCTAGTACACGGCCTATTTCTCGCCCACCGCTCGCCCCCCCCCTCGCGCCCGCGGCGCCCGAAACCCGGCCTACCACGGGCGCTGAAACGCATGGAGCGCCTTTGGGCACCCCGCTAGCCATCCACGATGCCGGCCGGACCCGCGCGGACGGGCGGTTTTGTCCGCTTTTCGGCCGATTTTCCGAAAACGCTAGTACACGGCCTATTTCTGCCCACCGCTCTCCCCCCTCGCGCCCGTGGCGCCCGAAACCCGGCCTACCGCGGGCGCTGAAACGCATGGAGCGTTTGGGCACCCCGCTAGCCATCCACGATGCCGGCCGGACCCGCGCGGACGGGCGGTTTTGTCCGCTTTTCGCCGATTTTCCGAAAACGCTAGTACACGGCCTATTTCTGCCCACCGCCTGCCCCCTCGCGCCCCGTGGCGCCCGAAACCGGGCCTACTACCGCGGCGCTGAAACGCATGGAGCGTCTTGGGCACCCCGCTAGCCATCCACGATGCCGGCCGGACCCGCGCGGACGGGCGGTTTTTGTCCGCTTTTCGGCCGATTTTTCCGAAACGCTAGTACACGGCCTATTTCTGCCCACGCTTCTGCCCCCTCAGCGCCCTGCGGGCGCCCGAAACCCGGGCCTACCAAGGGCGCGAAAACGCATGGAGCGCCTTTGGGCACCCCGCTAGCCATCCACGATGCCGGCCGGACCCGCGCGGACGGGCGGTTTTGTCCGCTTTTCGGCCGATTTTCCGAAACGCTAGTACACGGCCTATTTCTGCCCACCGCTCCGCCCCTCGCGCCCCCATGGCGCCCGAAACCCGGCCTACCGCGGGCGCTGAAACGCATGGAGCGCCTTGGGCACCCCGCTAGCCATCCACGATGCCGGCCGGACCCGCGCGGACGGGCGGTTTTGTCCGCTTTCCCGATTTTCCGAAACGCTTAGTACACGGCCTATTTCTGCCCACCGCCTGTCCCAGCGCCCGTGGCGCCCGAAACCCGGCCTACCATGGGGCGCTGAAACGCATGGAGCGTCTTTGGGCACCCCGCTAGCCATCCACGATGCCGGCCGGACCCGCGCGGACGGGCGGTTTTGTCCGCTTTTCGGCCGATTTTCCGAAACGCTTAGTACACGGCCTATTTCTGCCCACCGCTCTGCCCCTCGCGCCCGTGGCGCCCGAAACCCGGCCTACCACGGGCGCTGAAACGCATGGAGCGTCTTGGGCACCCCGCTAGCCATCCACGATGCCGGCCGGACCCGCGGACGGGGCGGTTTTGTCCGCTTTTCGGCCGATTTTCCGAAAACGCTAGTACACGGCCTATTTCTGCCCACCGCTCTGCCCCTCGCGCCTGCCCGGCGCCCGAAACCCGGCCTACCACGGGCGCTGAAACGCATGGAGCGCCTTTGGGCACCCCGCTAGCCATCCACGATGCCGGCCGGACCCGCGCGGACGGGCGGTTTTGTCCGCTTTCGGCCGATTTTCCGAAACGCTAGTACACGGCCTATTTCTGCCCACCGCCTGCCGCCCCCGCGCCCGTGGCGCCCGAAACCCCCGGCCTACCATGGGCGCTGAAAAACGCATGGAGCGCCTTTGGGCACCCCGCTAGCCATCCACGATGCCGGCCGGACCCGCGCGGACGGGCGGTTTTGTCCGCTTTTCGGCCGATTTTCCGAAACGCTTAGTACACGGCCTATTTCTGCCCACCGCTCCGCCCTCGCGCCTGTGGCGCCCGAAACCCGGCCTACCGCGGCGCTGAAACGCATGGAGCGCCTTTGGGCACCCCGCTAGCCATCCACGATGCCGGCCGGACCCGCGCGGACGGGCGGTTTTGTCCGCTTTTCGGCCGATTTTCCGAAACGCTTAGTACACGGCCTATTTCTGCCCACCGCCTCCGCCCCAGCGCCCGGGGCGCCCGAAACCCGGCCTACCATGGGCGCTGAAACGCATGGAGCGCCTTTTGGGCACCCCGCTAGCCATCCACGATGCCGGCCGGACCCGCGCGGACGGGCGGTTTTGTCCGCTTTTCGCCGATTTTCCGAAACGCTAGTACACACGCCTATTTCTGCCCACCGCTCCGCCCTCAGCGCCCGTGGCGCCCGAAACCCGGGCCTACCACGGGGCGCTGGAAACGCATGGAGCGTCTTTGGGCACCCCGCTAGCCATCCACGATGCCGGCCGGACCCGCGCGGACGGGCGGTTTTGTCCGCTTTTCGCCGATTTTCCGAAACGCTAGTACACGGCCTATTTCTGCCCACCGCCTGCGCCCTCGCGCCCTGTGGCGCCCGAAACCCGGCCTACAAGGGCGCTGAAACGCATGGAGCGTCTTTGGGCACCCCGCTAGCCATCCACGATGCCGGCCGGACCCGCGCGGACGGGGGCGGTTTTGTCCGCTTTTCCGATTTTCCGAAACGCTAGTACACGGCCTATTTCTGCCCACCGCCTGCCCCCCGGCGCCTGCGGGCGCCCGAAACCCGGCCTACCGCGGCGCTGAAAACGCATGGAGCGTCTTGGGCACCCCGCTAGCCATCCACGATGCCGGCCGGACCCGCGCGGACGGGCGGTTTTGTCCGCTTTTCGGCCGATTTTCCGAAAACGCTAGTACACGGCCTATTTCTGCCCACCGCTCCGCCCCTCGCGCCCGTGGCGCCCGAAACCCGGCCTACCGCGGGCGCTGAAACGCATGGAGCGCCTTGGGCACCCCGCTAGCCATCCACGATGCCGGCCGGACCCGCGCGGACGGGCGGTTTTGTCCGCTGGCCGATTTTCCGGAAACGCTAGTACACGGCCTATTTCTGCCCACCGCTCCGCCCTCAGCGCCCGTGGCGCCCGAAACCCGGCCTATCACCGCGGCGCTGAAACGCATGGAGCGCCTTGGGCACCCCGCTAGCCATCCACGATGCCGGCCGGACCCGCGCGACGGGCGGTTTTGTCCGCTTTTCGGCCGATTTTCCGAAACGCTAGTACACGGCCTATTTCTGCCCACCGCCTCCGCCCCTCAGCGCCCGTGGGCGCCCGAAACCCGGCCTACCACGGCGCGCTGAAACGCATGGAGCGCCTTTGGGCACCCCGCTAGCCATCCACGATGCCGGCCGGACCCGCGCGGACGGGCGGTTTTGTCCGCTTTTCGGCCGATTTTCCGAAAACGCTAGTACACGGCCTATTTCTGCCCACCGCTCTGCCCTCGCGCCCTGGCGGCGCCCGAAACCCGGCCTACCACGGGGCGCTGAAACGCATGGAGCGCCTTTTGGGCACCCCGCTAGCCATCCACGATGCCGGCCGGACCCGCGCGGACGGGCGGTTTTGTCCGCTTTTCGCCGATTTTCCGGAAACGCTAGTACACGGCCTATTTCTGCCCACCGCCCGCCCCCCGCGCCCGCGGGCGCCCGAAACCCGGCCTACCGCGGGCGCTGAAACGCATGGAGCGCCTTGGGCACCCCGCTAGCCATCCACGATGCCGGCCGGACCCGCGACGGGCGGTTTTGTCCGCTGGCCGATTTTCCGGAAACGCTTAGTACACGGCCTATTTCTGCCCACCGCCTGCCCCCCCTCGCGCCCGTGGCGCCCGAAACCCGGCCTACCACGGGCGCGGAAACGCATGGAGCGCCTTTGGGCACCCCGCTAGCCATCCACGATGCCGGCCGGACCCGCGGACGGGCGGTTTTGTCCGCTTTCGGCCGATTTTCCGGAAACGCTTAGTACACGGCCTATTTCTGCCCACCGCCTGCCCCTCGCGCCTGGGCGCCCGAAACCCGGCCTACCATGGGCGCGGAAACGCATGGAGCGCCTTTGGGCACCCCGCTAGCCATCCACGATGCCGGCCGGACCCGCGCGGACGGGCGGTTTTGTCCGCTGGCCGATTTTCCCGAAACGCTTAGTACACGGCCTATTTCTGCCCACCGCCTGCCCCCCAGCGCCCCCCGGGCGCCCGAAACCCGGCCTACCAAGGGCGCGGAAACGCATGGAGCGTCTTGGGCACCCCGCTAGCCATCCACGATGCCGGCCGGACCTGCGCGGACGGGGCGGTTTTGTCCGCTTTTCTCGCCGATTTTCCGAAACGCTTAGTACACGGCCTATTTCTGCCCACCGCCTGCCCTCCCGCCCGTGGCGCCCGAAACCCGGCCTACCGCGGGGCGCGGAAACGCATGGAGCGTCTTGGGCACCCCGCTAGCCATCCACGATGCCGGCCGGACCCGCGCGGACGGGCGGTTTTGTCCGCTTTTCCGATTTTCCGAAACGCTAGTACACGGCCTATTTCTGCCCACCGCCTGCCCTCGCGCCCGCGGCGCCCGAACCCGGCCTACCATGGGCGCGAAACGCATGGAGCGCCTTTGGGCACCCCGCTAGCCATCCACGATGCCGGCCGGACCCGCGCGGACGGGCGGTTTTGTCCGCTTTCGGCCGATTTTCCGAAAACGCTAGTACACGGCCTATTTCTGCCCACCGCCTCCGCCCCCCAGCGCCGTGGCGCCCGAAACCCGGCCTACTACGGCGCGGAAACGCATGGAGCGTCTTTGGGCACCCCGCTAGCCATCCACGATGCCGGCCGGACCCCGCGCGACGGGCGGTTTTGTCCGCTTTTCGCCGATTTTCCGAAACGCTAGTACACGGCCTATTTCTGCCCACCGCCTGCCCCTCGCCCCGTGGCGCCCGAAACCCGGCCTACCGCGGCGCTGAAACGCATGGAGCGTCTTGGGCACCCCGCTAGCCATCCACGATGCCGGCCGGACCCGCGGACGGGCGGTTTTGTCCGCTTTCGGCCGATTTTCCGGAAACGCTAGTACACGGCCTATTTCTGCCCACCGCTCTGTCCCCTCGCGCCTGTGGCGCCCGAAACCCGGCCTACATCACGGCGCGAAACGCATGGAGCGCCTTTGGGCACCCCGCTAGCCATCCACGATGCCGGCCGGACCCGCGCGGACGGGCGGTTTTGTCCGCTTTTCGGCCGATTTTCCGAAACGCTAGTACACGGCCTATTTCTGCCCACCGCTCCGCCTCCCCCGCGCCTGGGCGCCCGAAACCCGGCCTACCGCGGCGCTGAAACGCATGGAGCGCCTTTGGGCACCCCGCTAGCCATCCACGATGCCGGCCGGACCCGCGCGACGGGCGGTTTTGTCCGCTGGCCGATTTTCCGAAACGCTAGTACACGGCCTATTTCTGCCCACCGCCTCCGCCCCTCGCGCCCTGGGGCGCCCGAAACCCGGCCTACCATGGGCGCGGAAACGCATGGAGCGCCTTGGGCACCCCGCTAGCCATCCACGATGCCGGGCCGGACCCGCGGACGGGCGGTTTTGTCCGCTTTCGGCCGATTTTCCGAAAACGCTAGTACACGGCCTATTTCTGCCCACCGCTTCCGCCCCTCGCGCCCGCGGGCGCCCGAAACCCGGCCTACCACGGCGCTGAAACGCATGGAGCGCCTTTGGGCACCCCGCTAGCCATCCACGATGCCGGCCGGACCCGCGCGGACGGGCGGTTTTGTCCGCTTTTCGCCGATTTTCCGAAAACGCTAGTACACGGCCTATTTCTGCCCACCGCTCCGCCCCCCAGCGCCCGTGGCGCCCGAAACCCGGCCTACCATGGGCGCTGAAACGCATGGAGCGCCTTTGGGCACCCCGCTAGCCATCCACGATGCCGGCCGGACCGCGCGGACGGGCGGTTTTTGTCCGCTTTTCGGCCGATTTTCCGAAACGCTAGTACACGGCCTATTTCTGCCCACCGCTCCGTCCCGCGCGCCCGGGGCGCCCGAAACCCGGGCCTACCGGGGCGCGGAAACGCATGGAGCGCCTTGGGCACCCCGCTAGCCATCCACGATGCCGGCCGGACCCGCGCGGACGGGCGGTTTTGTCCGCTTTTCGCCGATTTTCCCGAAACGCTAGTACACGGCCTATTTCTGCCCACCGCCTCGCCCCCCCGCGCCTGCGGGCGCCCGAAACCCGGCCTACCACGGCGCGGAAACGCATGGAGCGCCTTTGGGCACCCCGCTAGCCATCCACGATGCCGGGCCGGACCCGCGCGGACGGGCGGTTTTGTCCGCTTTTCGGCCGATTTTCCGAAACGCTAGTACACGGCCTATTTCTGCCCACCGCCTCCGCCCCTCGCGCCCGCGGGCGCCCGAAACCCGGCCTACCGCGGGCGCTGAAACGCATGGAGCGTCTTTGGGCACCCCGCTAGCCATCCACGATGCCGGCCGGACCCGCGGACGGGGCGGTTTTGTCCGCTTTTCGCCGATTTTCCGAAACGCTAGTACACGGCCTATTTCTGCCCACCGCTCCGCCCCCTCGCGCCTGTGGCGCCCGAAACCCGGCCTACCATGGGCGCGGAAACGCATGGAGCGCCTTGGGCACCCCGCTAGCCATCCACGATGCCGGCCGGACCCGCGCGGACGGGCGGTTTTGTCCGCTTTTCGCCGATTTTCCGAAACGCTTAGTACACGGCCTATTTCTGCCCACCGCTCCGCCCCCTCGCGCCCGTGGCGCCCGAAACCCGGCCTACCATGGGCGCTGAAACGCATGGAGCGTCTTGGGCACCCCGCTAGCCATCCACGATGCCGGCCGGACCCGCGCGACGGGCGGTTTTGTCCGCTTTTCGCCGATTTTCCGAAACGCTTAGTACACGGCCTATTTCTGCCCACCGCCCGCCCCTCGCGCGCCTGGGCGCCCGAAACCCGGCCTACCGCGGCGCGGAAACGCATGGAGCGCCTTGGGCACCCCGCTAGCCATCCACGATGCCGGCCGGACCCGCGCGGACGGGCGGTTTTGTCCGCTTTTCGGCCGATTTTCCGAAACGCTAGTACACGGCCTATTTCTGCCCACCGCCTCCGCCCCTCAGCGCCCGGGCGCCCGAAACCCGGGCCTACCACGGGCGCTGAAACGCATGGAGCGTCTTGGGCACCCCGCTAGCCATCCACGATGCCGGCCGGACCGCGCGGACGGGCGGTTTTGTCCGCTTTTCGGCCGATTTTCCGAAACGCTTAGTACACGGCCTATTTCTGCCCACCGTGCTCCGCCCCTCGCGCCCGTGGCGCCCGAAACCCGGCCTACCGCGGCGCGGAAACGCATGGAGCGTCTTGGGCACCCCGCTAGCCATCCACGATGCCGGCCGGACCCGCGCGGACGGGCGGTTTTGTCCGCTTTCGGCCGATTTTCCCGAAACGCTAGTACACGGCCTATTTCTGCCCACCGCCTCCGCCCCTCAGCGCCTGCGGGCGCCCGAAACCCGGGCCTACCACGGGCGCGAAACGCATGGAGCGTCTTGGGCACCCCGCTAGCCATCCACGATGCCGGCCGGACCCGCGCGGACGGGCGGTTTTGTCCGCTTTCGGCCGATTTTCCGGAAACGCTAGTACACGGCCTATTTCTGCCCACCGCCTGCCCCCCGCGCCCGCGGGCGCCCGAAACCCGGCCTACCGCGGCGCGGAAACGCATGGAGCGCCTTTGGGCACCCCGCTAGCCATCCACGATGCCGGCCGGACCCGCGCGACGGGCGGTTTTGTCCGCTTTTGGCCGATTTTCCGGAAACGCTAGTACACGGCCTATTTCTGCCCACCGCTCCGCCCTCCCCGCGCCCGGCGGGCGCCCGAAACCCGGCCTACCGCGGGCGCTGGAAACGCATGGAGCGTCTTGGGCACCCCGCTAGCCATCCACGATGCCGGCCGGACCCGCGCGACGGGCGGTTTTGTCCGCTTTTCGGCCGATTTTCCGAAACGCTAGTACACGGCCTATTTCTGCCCACCGCCTGGCCCCTCGCGCCCGGGCGCCCGAAACCTCCGGCCTACCGCGGCGCTGAAACGCATGGAGCGCCTTGGGCACCCCGCTAGCCATCCACGATGCCGGCCGGACCCGCGCGGACGGGCGGTTTTGTCCGCTTTTCGGCCGATTTTCCGGAAACGCTAGTACACGGCCTATTTCTGCCCACCGCCCGCCCCCCAGCGCCCGTGGCGCCCGAAACCCGGCCTACCGCGGGCGCTGAAACGCATGGAGCGTCTTGGGCACCCCGCTAGCCATCCACGATGCCGGCCGGACCCGCGCGGACGGGCGGTTTTGTCCGCTTTCGGCCGATTTTCCGAAACGCTAGTACACGGCCTATTTCTGCCCCACCGCTCCGCCCCTCGGCGCCTGTGGCGCCCGAAACCCGGCCTACCGCGGCGCGGAAACGCATGGAGCGCCTTTTGGCACCCCGCTAGCCATCCACGATGCCGGCCGGACCCGCGCGGACGGGCGGTTTTGTCCGCTTTTCGCCGATTTTCCGAAACGCTAGTACACGGCCTATTTCTGCCCACCGCCTCTGCCCTCAGCGCCCGTGGCGCCCGAAACCCGGCCTACCACGGCGCGAAACGCATGGAGCGCCTTTGGGCACCCCGCTAGCCATCCACGATGCCGGCCGGACCCGCGCGGACGGGCGGTTTTGTCCGCTTTTCGGCCGATTTTCCGAAACGCTAGTACACGGCCTATTTCTGCCCACTGCTCCGCCCCTCGCGCCTGCGGGCGCCCGAAACCCGGCCTACCGCGGGCGCGGAAACGCATGGAGCGCCTTGGGCACCCCCGCTAGCCATCCACGATGCCGGCCGGACCCGCGCGGACGGGCGGTTTTGTCCGCTTTTCGGCCGATTTTCCGAAACGCTAGTACACGGCCTATTTCTGCCCACCGCTCCGCCCTCGCGCGCCCGGGCGCCCGAAACCCGGCCTACCGCGGGCGCTGAAACGCATGGAGCGTCTTGGGCACCCCGCTAGCCATCCACGATGCCGGCCGGACCCGCGCGACGGGCGCGGTTTTGTCCGCTTTTCGGCCGATTTTCCGAAAACGCTTAGTACACGGCCTATTTCTGCCCACCGCTCCGCCCCCCTCGCGCCCGTGGCGCCCGAAACCCGGCCTACCATGGGCGCGGAAACGCATGGAGCGCCTTGGGCACCCCGCTAGCCATCCACGATGCCGGCCGGACCCGCGCGACGGGCGGTTTTGTCCGCTTTCGGCCGATTTTCCGAAACGCTTAGTACACGGCCTATTTCTGCCCACCGCCTCCGCCCCCAGCGCCCGTGGCGCGCCCGAAACCCGGCCTACCGCGGGCGCTGAAACGCATGGAGCGCCTTGGGCACCCCGCTAGCCATCCACGATGCCGGCCGGACCCGCGCGGACGGGCGGTTTTGTCCGCTTTTTCGCCGATTTTCCGAAAACGCTAGTACACGGCCTATTTCTGCCCACCGCTTCTGCCCCTCGCGCCCGCGGCGCCCGAAACCCGGCCTACGCGGCGCGAAACGCATGGAGCGTCTTGGGCACCCCGCTAGCCATCCACGATGCCGGCCGGACCCGCGCGGACGGGCGGTTTTGTCCGCTTTTCGGGCCGATTTTCCGGAAACGCTTAGTACACGGCCTATTTCTGCCCACCGCCTCCGCCCCCCGCGCCCGTGGCGCCCCGAAACCCGGCCTACCACGGGCGCTGAAACGCATGGAGCGTCTTGGGCACCCCGCTAGCCATCCACGATGCCGGCCGGACCAAGCGGACGGGGCGGTTTTGTCCGCTTTCGGCCGATTTTCCGGAAACGCTAGTACACGGCCTATTTCGCCCACCGCCTGCCCCCTCGCGCCCCGGGCGCCCGAAACCCGGCCTACCGCGGGCGCGAAAACGCATGGAGCGCCTTGGGCACCCCGCTAGCCATCCACGATGCCGGCCGGACCCGCGCGGACGGGGCGGTTTTGTCCGCTGGCCGATTTTCCGGAAACGCTTAGTACACGGCCTATTTCTGCCCACCGCTCCGCCCCCCGCGCCCGTGGCGCCCGAAACCCGGGCCTACCGCGGCGCGGAAATGCATGGAGCGCCTTGGGCACCCCGCTAGCCATCCACGATGCCGGCCGGACCCGCGCGGACGGGCGGTTTTGTCCGCTTTTCGCCGATTTTCCGAAACGCTAGTACACGGCCTATTTCTGCCCACCGCCTCCCCCCTCGCGCCTGTGGCGCCCGAAACCCGGCCTACCACGGCGCGCTGAAACGCATGGAGCGTCTTGGGCACCCCGCTAGCCATCCACGATGCCGGCCGGACCCGCGCGGACGGGCGGTTTTGTCCGCTGGCCGATTTTCCGAAAACGCTAGTACACGGCCTATTTCTGCCCACCGCTCCGCCCCTCCTCGCCCCCGGCGCGCCCGAAACCCCGGCCTACCGCGGCGCGGAAACGCATGGAGCGCCTTGGGCACCCCGCTAGCCATCCACGATGCCGGCCGGACCCGCGCGACGGGCGGTTTTGTCCGCTTTTCGGCCGATTTTCCCGGAAACGCTAGTACACGGCCTATTTCTGCCCACCGCCTGTCCCTCGCGCCTGCGGGCGCCCGAAACCCGGGCCTACCGCGGCGCGGAAACGCATGGAGCGCCTTGGGCACCCCGCTAGCCATCCACGATGCCGGCCGGACCCGCGCGGACGGGCGGTTTTGTCCGCTTTTCGCCGATTTTCCGAAACGCTTAGTACACGGCCTATTTCTGCCCACCGCTTCCGCCCTCCGCGCCCGTGGCGCCCGAAACCCGGCCTACCGCGGCGCTGAAACGCATGGAGCGTCTTGGGCACCCCGCTAGCCATCCACGATGCCGGCCGGACCTGCGCGGACGGGCGGTTTTGTCCGCTTTTCGGCCGATTTTCCGAAACGCTAGTACACGGCCTATTTCTGCCCACCTGCTCTGCCCCTCGCGCCTGGGCGCCCCGAACCCCGGGCCTACCGCGGCGCTGAAACGCATGGAGCGTCTTGGGCACCCCCGCTAGCCATCCACGATGCCGGCCGGACCCGCGCGACGGGCGGTTTTGTCCGCTTTTCGGCCGATTTTCCGAAACGCTAGTACACGGCCTATTTCTGCCCACCACCGTCTGCCCCCGCGCGCCCCTGGGCGCCTGAAACCCGGCCTACCACGGGGCGCGGAAACGCATGGAGCGTCTTTGGGCACCCCGCTAGCCATCCACGATGCCGGGCCGACCCGCGCGGACGGGCGGTTTTGTCCGCTTTTCCGATTTTCCGAAACGCTAGTACACGGCCTATTTCTGCCCACCGCTCCGCCCCCCGCGCCCGTGGGCGCCCGAAACCCGGCCTACCACGGCGCGGAAACGCATGGAGCGCCTTGGGCACCCCGCTAGCCATCCACGATGCCGGCCGGACCCGCGCGGACGGGCGGTTTTGTCCGCTTTTCGCCGATTTTCCGAAACGCTAGTACACGGCCTATTTCTGCCCACCGCTCTGCCCTCGCGCGCCGTGGCGCCCGAAACCCGGCCTACCACGGCGCGCTGGAAACGCATGGAGCGCCTTTGGGCACCCCGCTAGCCATCCACGATGCCGGCCGGACCCGCGCGGACGGGCGGTTTTGTCCGCTTTTCGCCGATTTTCCGAAAACGCTAGTACACGGCCTATTTCTGCCCACCGCTCTGCCCCCAGCGCGCCCGTGGCGCCCGAAACCCGGCCTACCGCGGCGCTGAAACGCATGGAGCGCCTTTGGCACCCCGCTAGCCATCCACGATGCCGGCCGGACCCGCGCGGACGGGCGGTTTTGTCCGCTTTTCGGCCGATTTTCCGAAACGCTAGTACACGGCCTATTTCCCCACCGCTCTGTCCCCCTCAGCGCCCGTGGCGCCCGAAACCCGGCCTACCGCGGGCGCTGAAACGCATGGAGCGCCTTGGGCACCCCGCTAGCCATCCACGATGCCGGCCGGACCCGCGCGGACGGGCGGTTTTGTCCGCTTTTCCCCGATTTTCCGAAACGCTAGTACACGGCCTATTTCTGCCCACCGCTCCGCCTCCCGCGCCCGGGCGCCCGAAACCCGGCCTACCACGGGCGCTGAAACGCATGGAGCGCCTTGGGCACCCCGCTAGCCATC
Source organism: Chrysopogon serrulatus (assembly GCA_015844335.1). Classification (NCBI taxonomy): domain Eukaryota; kingdom Viridiplantae; phylum Streptophyta; class Magnoliopsida; order Poales; family Poaceae; genus Chrysopogon; species Chrysopogon serrulatus. Next base: position 36,399 of record JADLZL010005261.1, on the reverse strand, counting down.
CACGATGCCGGCCGGACCCGCGCGGACGGGCGGTTTTGTCCGCTTTTCGCCGATTTTCCGAAAACGCTAGTACACGGCCTATTTCTGCCCACCGCCTCCGCCCTCAGCGCCCGTGGCGCCCGAAACCCGGCCTACCGGGCGCTGAAACGCATGGAGCGCCTTTTGGGCACCCCGCTAGCCATCCACGATGCCGGCCGGACCCGCGCGGACGGGGCGGTTTTGTCCGCTTTTCGGCCGATTTTCCGAAACGCTAGTACACGGCCTATTTCTGCCCACCGCTCCGCCCTCAGCGCCCGTGGCGCCCGAAACCCGGCCTACCACGGCGCGGAAACGCATGGAGCGCCTTGGGCACCCCGCTAGCCATCCACGATGCCGGCCGGACCGGACCCGCGCGGACGGGCGGTTTTGTCCGCTTTTCGGCCGATTTTCCGGAAACGCTAGTACACGGCCTATTTCTGCCCACCGCTCCGCCCTCCGCGCCCGTGGCGCCCGAAACCCGGGCCTACCACGGCGCTGAAAACGCATGGAGCGCCTTTTGGGCACCCCGCTAGCCATCCACGATGCCGGCCGGACCCGCGCGGACGGGCGGTTTTGTCCGCTGGCCGATTTTCCGAAACGCTAGTACACGGCCTATTTCTGCCCACCGCTCTGCCCTCAGCGCCCGTGGCGCCCGAAACCCGGCCTACCGCGGCGCTGGAAACGCATGGAGCGCCTTTGGGCACCCCGCTAGCCATCCACGATGCCGGGCCGGACCCGCGCGGACGGGCGGTTTTGTCCGCTTTTACCGATTTTCCGAAAACGCTAGTACACGGCCTATTTCGCCCCACCGCCTCGCCCCCCTCAGCGCCCGGGGCGCCCGAAAACCCGGCCTACCACGGCGCTGAAAACGCATGGAGCGTCTTTGGGCACCCCGCTAGCCATCCACGATGCCGGCCGGACCCGCGGACGGGCGGTTTTGTCCGCTTTCCGATTTTCCGAAACGCTTAGTACACGGCCTATTTCTGCCCACCGCCCGCCCCGCGCCCCGGGGCGCCCGAAACCCGGCCTACCACGGCGCGCTGGAAACGCATGGAGCGCTTTGGGCACCCCGCTAGCCATCCACGATGCCGGCCGGACCCGCGCGGACGGGCGGTTTTGTCCGCTTTCGGCCGATTTTCCGAAACGCTAGTACACGGCCTATTTCTGCCCACCGCCTCCGCCCTCGCGCCCGTGGCGCCCGAAACCCGGCCTACCACGGCGCGGAAACGCATGGAGCGCCTTGGGCACCCCGCTAGCCATCCACGATGCCGGCCGGACCCGCGCTGACGGGCGGTTTTGTCCGCTTTTCGCCGATTTTCCGAAAACGCTAGTACACGGCCTATTTCTGCCCACCGCCTCCGCCCCCGCGCCCGTGCGCCCGAAACCCGGCCTACCACGCGGCGCGAAACGCATGGAGCGCCTTTGGGCACCCCGCTAGCCATCCACGATGCCGGCCGGACCCGCGCGGGGGGCGGTTTTGTCCGCTTTCGCCGATTTTCCGAAAACGCTAGTACACGGCCTATTTCTGCCCACCGCTCTGTCCCCTCGCGCCCGTGGCGCCCGAAACCCGGCCTACCGCGGCGCGCGGAAACGCATGGAGCGCCTTTGGGCACCCCGCTAGCCATCCACGATGCCGGCCCGGACCCGCTGCGACGGGCGGTTTTGTCCGCTTTCGGCCGATTTTCCGAAACGCTAGTACACGGCCTATTTCTGCCCACCGCTCCGTCCCCGCGCCCGGGCGCCCGAAACCCGGCCTACCGCGGCGCTGAAACGCATGGAGCGTCTTGGGCACCCCGCTAGCCATCCACGATGCCGGCCGGACCCGCGCGGACGGGCGGTTTTGTCCGCTGGCCGATTTTCCGAAACGCTAGTACACGGCCTATTTCTCGCCCACCGCTCCGCCCCTCAGCGCCCCGTGGCGCCCGAAACCCGGGCCTACCGCGGCGCGGAAACGCATGGAGCGCCTTGGGCACCCCGCTAGCCATCCACGATGCCGGCCGGACCCGCGCGGACGGGCGGTTTTGTCCGCTTTTCGCCGATTTTCCGAAACGCTAGTACACGGCCTATTTCTGCCCACCGCTCCGCCCCCGCGCCCCTGGGCGCCCGAAACCCGGCCTACCGCGGGCGCGGAAACGCATGGAGCGCCTTGGGCACCCCGCTAGCCATCCACGATGCCGGCCGGACCCGCGCGGACGGGCGGTTTTTTGTCCGCTTTCGCCGATTTTCCGAAAACGCTAGTACACGGCCTATTTCTGCCCACCGCCTCCGTCCCCTCGCGCCCGTGGCGCCCGAAACCCGGCCTACCACGGCGCTGAAACGCATGGAGCGCCTTTGGGCACCCCGCTAGCCATCCACGATGCCGGGCCGGACCCGCGCGGACGGGCGGTTTTGTCCGCTTTCGGCCGATTTTCCGAAACGCTAGTACACGGCCTATTTCTGCCCACCGCCGCCGCCCCCTCGCGCCCGCGGCGCCCGAAACCCGGGCCTACCGCGGCGCAGAAACGCATGGAGCGTCTTGGGCACCCCGCTAGCCATCCACGATGCCGGCCGGACCCGCGCGGACGGGGCGGTTTTGTCCGTTTTCGGCCGATTTTCCGGAAACGCTAGTACACGGCCTATTTCTGCCCACCGCCTCCGCCCTCAGCGCCCGTGGCGCCCGAAACCCGGCCTACCACGGCGCGGAAACGCATGGAGCGCCTTTGGGCACCCCGCTAGCCATCCACGATGCCGGCCGGACCCGCGCGGACGGGCGGTTTTGTCCGCTTTCGGCCGATTTTCCGAAAACGCTAGTACACGGCCTATTTCTGCCCACCGCTCCGCCCCTCGCGCCCGCGGGCGCCCGAAACCCGGCCTACCGCGGCGCTGAAACGCATGGAGCGCCTTGGGCACCCCGCTAGCCATCCACGATGCCGGCCGGACCCGCGCGGACGGGCGGTTTTGTCCGCTTCGGCCGATTTTCCGGAAACGCTAGTACACGGCCTATTTCGCCCACCGCTCCGCCCCCCCGCGCCCGTGGCGCCCGAAACCCGGCCTACCATCGGCGCTGAAACGCATGGAGCGCCTTGGGCACCCCGCTAGCCATCCACGATGCCGGCCGGACCCGCGCGGACGGGCGGTTTTGTCCGCTTTCGGCCGATTTTCCGAAACGCTAGTACACGGCCTATTTCTGCCCACCGCTCCGCCCCCCCGCGCCTGCGGGCGCCCGAAACCCGGGCCTACCGCGGCGCGGAAACGCATGGAGCGTCTTTTGGCACCCCGCTAGCCATCCACGATGCCGGCCGGACCCGCGCGGACGGGCGGTTTTTGTCCGCTTTCGCCGATTTTCCGAAACGCTAGTACACGGCCTATTTCTGCCCACCGCTCCGTCCCCTCGCGCCCGTGGGCGCCCGAAACCCGGCCTACCGCGGGCGCGGAAACGCATGGAGCGCCTTGGGCACCCCGCTAGCCATCCACGATGCCGGCCGGACCCGCGCGGACGGGCGGTTTTGTCCGCTTTCGGCCGATTTTCCGAAACGCTAGTACACGGCCTATTTCTGCCCACCGCCTCCGCCCCCCTCGCGCCTGGGCGCCCGAAACCCGGCCTACCGCGGGCGCTGAAACGCATGGAGCGTCTTTGGGCACCCCGCTAGCCATCCACGATGCCGGCCGGACCCGCGCGGACGGGCGGTTTTGTCCGCTGGCCGATTTTCCGAAAACGCTAGTACACGGCCTATTTCTGCCCACCGCTCCGCCCTCGCGCGCCCCGTGGCGCCCGAAACCCGGCCTACCACGGCGCGGAAACGCATGGAGCGTCTTTGGGCACCCCGCTAGCCATCCACGATGCCGGCCGGACCCGCGCGGACGGGCGGTTTTGTCCGCTTTTCGCCGATTTTCCGAAAACGCTAGTACACGGCCTATTTCTGCCCACCGCCTCCGCCCCCTCGCCCGTGGCGCCCGAAACCCGGCCTACCGCGGGCGCGGAAACGCATGGAGCGTCCTTGGGCACCCCGCTAGCCATCCACGATGCCGGCCGGACCCGCGCGGACGGGCGGTTTTGTCCGCTTTTCGCCGATTTTCCGAAACGCTAGTACACGGCCTATTTCTGCCCACTCGCTCCGCCCTCAGCGCCCGGGCGCCCGAAACCCGGCCTACCGCGGCGCGGAAACGCATGGAGCGCCTTGGGCACCCCGCTAGCCATCCACGATGCCGGCCGGACCCACGCGGACGGGCGGTTTTGTCCGCTTTTCGCCGATTTTCCGAAAACGCTAGTACACGGCCTATTTCTGCCCACCGCCTGCCCCTCGCGCCCGTGGCGCCCGAAACCCGGCCTACCATGGCGCTGAAACGCATGGAGCGTCTTGGGCACCCCGCTAGCCATCCACGATGCCGGCCGGACCCGCGGACGGGCGGTTTTGTCCGCTTTTCGGCCGATTTTCCGAAACGCTAGTACACGGCCTATTTCTGCCCACCGCTCCGCCCCGCGCCCCGTGGCGCCCGAAACCCGGGCCTACCGCGGGCGCGGAAACGCATGGAGCGTCTTGGGCACCCCGCTAGCCATCCACGATGCCGGCCGGACCCGCGCGGACGGGCGGTTTTGTCCGCTTTTCGCCGATTTTCCGAAACGCTAGTACACGGCCTATTTCTGCCCACCGCTCCGCCCTCCCTTCGCCCGTGGCGCCCGAAACCCGGCCTACCGCGGCGCGGAAACGCATGGAGCGTCTTGGGCACCCCGCTAGCCATCCACGATGCCGGCCGGACCTGCGCGCGGACGGGCGGTTTTGTCCGCTTTTCGGCCGATTTTCCGAAACGCTAGTACACGGCCTATTTCTGCCCACCGCTCCGCCCCCTCAGCGCCCGTGGCGCCCGAAACCCGGCCTACCGCGGCGCGAAACGCATGGAGCGTCTTGGGCACCCCGCTAGCCATCCACGATGCCGGCCGGACCCGCGCGACGGGCGGTTTTGTCCGCTTTTCGCCGATTTTCCGGAAACGCTAGTACACGGCCTATTTCTGCCCACTCCGCTCCCCCTCGCGCCCGTGGCGCCCGAAACCCGGGCCTACCACGGCGCGGAAACGCATGGAGCGTCTTGGGCACCCCGCTAGCCATCCACGATGCCGGCCGGACCCGCGCGGACGGGGCGGTTTTGTCCGTTTTCGGCCGATTTTCCGGAAACGCTAGTACACGGCCTATTTCTGCCCACCGCTCCGCCCCAGCGCCCCCGTGGCGCCCGAAACCCGGCCTACCGCGGCGCGAAACGCATGGAGCGTCTTGGGCACCCCCGCTAGCCATCCACGATGCCGGCCGGACCCGCGCGGACGGGCGGTTTTGTCCGCTTTTCGCCGATTTTCCGAAAACGCTAGTACACGGCCTATTTCTGCCCACCGCGCTCCATCCTCGCGCCCGTGGCGCCCGAAACCCGGCCTACCACGCGCGGAAACGCATGGAGCGCCTTGGGCACCCCGCTAGCCATCCACGATGCCGGCCGGACCCGCGCGGACGGGCGGTTTTGTCCGCTTTTCGCCGATTTTCCGAAACGCTAGTACACGGCCTATTTCTGCCCACCGCTCCGCCCCGCGCCCGTGGCGCCCGAAACCCGGCCTACCGCGGCGCTGGAAACGCATGGAGCGTCTTTGGCACCCCGCTAGCCATCCACGATGCCGGCCGGACCTGCGCTGACGGGCGGTTTTGTCCGCTTTCGGCCGATTTTCCGAAACGCTAGTACACGGCCTATTTCGCCCCACCGCCTCCGCCCTCGCGCCCGTGGCGCCCGAAACCCGGCCTACCGCGGCGCGGAAACGCATGGAGCGCCTTTGGGCACCCCGCTAGCCATCCACGATGCCGGGCCGGACCCGCGCGACGGGCGGTTTTGTCCGCTTTTTGGCCGATTTTCCGGAAACGCTAGTACACGGCCTATTTCTGCCCACCGCCTGCCCTCGCGCCCGTGGCGCCCGAAACCCGGCCTACCGCGGCGCGGAAACGCATGGAGCGCCTTGGGCACCCCGCTAGCCATCCACGATGCCGGCCGGACCCGCGCTGACGGGCGGTTTTGTCCGCTTTTCGCCGATTTTCCGGAAACGCTAGTACACGGCCTATTTCTGCCCACCGCCTCGCCCCTCGCGCCCGTGGCGCCCGAAACCCGGCCTACCGCGGGCGCGGAAACGCATGGAGCGCCTTGGGCACCCCGCTAGCCATCCACGATGCCGGGCCGGACCCGCGCGACGGGCGGTTTTGTCCGCTGGCCGATTTTCCGAAACGCTAGTACACGGCCTATTTCTGCCCACCGCCTCCGCCCTCGCGCCCGTGGCGCCCGAAACCCGGGCCTACCGCGGGCGCGGAAACGCATGGAGCGTCTTTGGGCACCCCGCTAGCCATCCACGATGCCGGCCCGACCGCGCGGACGGGCGGTTTTGTCCGCTTTCGGCCGATTTTCCGAAACGCTAGTACACGGCCTATTTCGCCCACCGCCGCTCCCTCCCCGCGCCCGTGGCGCCCGAAACCCGGCCTACCGCGGCGCGGAAACGCATGGAGCGCCTTGGGCACCCCGCTAGCCATCCACGATGCCGGCCGGACCCGCGCGGGGGCGGTTTTGTCCGCTTTTCGGCCGATTTTCCGAAACGCTTAGTACACGGCCTATTTCGCCCACCGCTCCGCCCCTCGCGCCCCGTGGCGCCCGAAAACGGGCCTACCGCGGCGCGGAAACGCATGGAGCGTCTTGGGCACCCCGCTAGCCCATCCACGATGCCGGCCGGACCCGCGCGGACGGGCGGTTTTGTCCGTTTTCGGCCGATTTTCCGGAAACGCTAGTACACGGCCTATTTCTGCCCACCGTTCCGTCCTCTGGCGCCCGTGGCGCCCGAAACCCGGGCCTACCACGGCGCGGAAACGCATGGAGCGTCTTGGGCACCCCGCTAGCCATCCACGATGCCGGCCGGACCCGCGCGGACGGGCGGTTTTGTCCGTTTTCGGCCGATTTTCCGGAAACGCTAGTACACGGCCTATTTCTGCCCACCGCCCGCCCTCGCGCCCGTGGCGCCTGAAACCCGGCCTACCGCGGGCGCGGAAACGCATGGAGCGTCTTGGGCACCCCGCTAGCCATCCACGATGCCGGCCGGACCCGCGCGGACGGGCGGTTTTGTCCGCTGGCCGATTTTCCCGAAACGCTAGTACACGGCCTATTCTGCCCACCGCCTCCGCCCCCGCGCCCGTGGCGCCCGAAACCCGGCCTACCGCGGCGCGGAAACGCATGGAGCGTCTTGGGCACCCCGCTAGCCATCCACGATGCCGGCCGGACCCGCGCGGACGGGGCGGTTTTGTCCGTTTCCGGCCGATTTTCCGGAAACGCTAGTACACGGCCTATTTCTGCCCACCGTTCCGTCCTCAGGCGCCCGTGGCGCCCGAAACCCGGCCTACCGCGGCGCGAAACGCATGGAGCGTCTTGGGCACCCCGCTAGCCATCCACGATGCCGGCTGGACCCGCGCGACGGGGCGGTTTTGTCCGCTTTTCGCCGATTTTCCGAAACGCTTAGTACACGGCCTATTTCTGCCCACTGTTCCTCCGCGCCCGTGGCGCCCGAAACCCGGGCCTACCACGGCGCGGAAACGCATGGAGCGTCTTGGGCACCCCGCTAGCCATCCACGATGCCGGCCGGACCCGCGCGGACGGGGCGGTTTTGTCCGTTTTCGGCCGATTTTCCGGAAACGCTAGTACACGGCCTATTTCTGCCCACCGCTCCGTCCCCCAGCGCCCCGTGGCGCCCGAACCCGCCTACCGCGGCGCGGAAACGCATGGAGCGTCTTGGGCACCCCGCTAGCCATCCACGATGCCGGCCGGACCCGCGCGGACGGGCGGTTTTGTCCGCTTTCGGGCCGATTTTCCGAAACGCTAGTACACGGCCTATTTCGCCCACCGCTCCGTCCTCGCGCCCCGTGGCGCCCGAAACCCGGGCTACCGCGGCGCGGAAACGCATGGAGCGTCTTGGGCACCCCGCTAGCCATCCACGATGCCGGCCGAACCCGCGCGGACGGGCGGTTTTGTCCGTTTTCGGCCGATTTTCCGGAAACGCTAGTACACGGCCTATTTCTGCCCACTGTTCCGTCCTCAGGCGCCCGTGGCGCCCGAAACCCGGGCCTACCACGGCGCGGAAACGCATGGAGCGTCTTGGGCACCCCGCTAGCCATCCACGATGCCGGCCGGACCCGCGCGGACGGGCGGTTTTGTCCGGTTTTCGGCCGATTTTCCGGAAACGCTTAGTACACGGCCTATTTCGCCCACCGCCTGGGCCCCCGTGCGCCCGTGGCGCCCGAAACCCGGGCCTACCGCGGGCGCGGAAACGCATGGAGCGCCTTGGGCACCCCGCTAGCCATCCACGATGCCGGCCGACCCGCGCGGACGGGCGGTTTTTGTCCGCTTTTCGGGCCGATTTTCCGGAAACGCTAGTACACGGCCTATTTCTGCCCACCGTTCCGTCCCCATGCGCCCGTGGCGCCCGAAACCCGGGCGTATCGCGGTGCGGAAATGCATGGGGCGTCTTGGGCACCCCGCTAGCCATCCACGATGCCGGCCGGACCCGCGCGGACGGGCGGTTTTGTCCGCTTTCGCCGATTTTCCGGAAACGCTAGTCCACGGCCTATTTCTGCCCACCGTTCCGTCCTCAGGCGCCCGGGCGCCCGAAACCCGGGCCTACCGCGGCGCGGAAACGCATGGAGCGCCTTGGGCACCCCGCTAGCCATCCACGATGCCGGCCGGACCCGCGCGGACGGGGCGGTTTTGTCCGCTTTTCGGGCCGATTTTCCGAAACGCTTAGTACACGGCCTATTTCTGCCCACCGCTCCGCCCCTCGCGCCCGTGGCGCCCGAAACCCGGGCGACCACGGGCGCTGAAACGCATGGAGCGCCTTGGCACCCCGCTAGCCATCCACGATGCCGGCCGGACCCGCGGACGGGCGGGTTTTGTCCGCTTTCGCCGATTTTCCGGAAACGCTAGTACACGGCCTATTTCGCCCACCGCTCCGCCCCCGGCGCCCGCGGCGCCCGAAACCCGGCCTATCATGGCGCTGAAACGCATGGAGCGTCTTGGGCACCCCCGCTAGCCATCCACGATGCCGGGCCGGACCACGGACGGGCGGTTTTGTCCGCTTTTCGGCCGATTTTCCGAAACGCTAGTACACGGCCTATTTCGCCCCACCGCTCCTGTCCTCGGCGCCCCGGGCGCCCCGAAACCCGGCCTACCGCGGGCATAGAAACGCATGGAGCGCCTTGGGCACCCCGCTAGCCATCCACGATGCCGGGCCGGACCCGCGCGACGGGCGGTTTTGTCCGCTTTTCCGATTTTCCGGAAACGCTTAGTACACGCCTATTTCTCGCCCACCGCTCCGCCCTCAGCCCCGTGGGGCGCCCGAAACCCGGCCTACCACGGCGCGTGAAACGCATGGAGCGCCTTGGGCACCCCGCTAGCCATCCACGATGCCGGCCGACCCACGCGGACGGGGCGGTTTTGTCCGCTTTTCGCCGATTTTCCGGAAACGCTAGTACACGGCCTATTTCGCCCACCGCCCGCCTCCCAGCGCCCGTGGCGCCCTAACCCGGCCTACCGCGGCGCGAAACGCATGGAGCGCCTTGGGCACCCCGCTAGCCATCCACGATGCCGGCCGGACCCACGCGGACGGGGCGTTTTTGTCCGCTTTTCGCCGATTTTCCGGAAACGCTTAGTACACGGCCTATTTCTCGCCCACCGCTCCGCCCTCGCGCGCCCGGGCGCCCCTAAACCCGGGCCTATCGCGGCGCGGAAACGCATGGAGCGCCTTGGGCACCCCGCTAGCCATCCACGATGCCGGCCAGACCCACGCGGACGGGGCGGTTTTGTCTGTTTTCGGCCGATTTTTCCGCAAACGCTAGTACACGGCCTATTTTTGCCCAACGCTCCATCCCCTCAGCGCCCGCGGGCACCCTATATACTCCGGTGTCTCGTGGCGCGAAATGCATGGGGCATCTTGGATACCCTGCTAGCCATACGCGATGCCAGCTAGGCCCGCGCGGACAGGGCGGTTTTGTCCGTTTTTGGCCGATTTTTCCGCAAACGCTAGTACACGGCCTATTTCTCGCCCACCGTTTCCTCCCTCAGCGCGCGCGGGGCGCCCTATACCCGGGTGCCTCACAGTGCAGAAATGCATAGGGCATCTTGGGCACCCCGCTAGCCATCCACGATGCCGGCCAGACCTGCACGGACGGGGCGGTTTTGTCTGTTTTCGGCCGATTTTTCCGCAAACGCTAGTACACAGCTAATTTCTGCCCACTGTCCCGTCTGCAGGTGCCCGGGCACCCTATATACGAGTATCTCGCGGCGCGGAAATGCATCGGGCATCATGGGCACCCCGCTACCCATCCACGATGCCGGCCAAACCCGCATGGACGGGGCGGTTTTGTCTGTTTTCGGCCGATTTTTCCGCAAACGCTAGTACACAGCCAATTTCTGCCCATCGTTCCGGCTTCAGGCGCCCGGGGCACCCTATATATGGGCGTCTCGTGGCGCGGAAACATGTGGGGCATCTTGGGCACCCCGCTAGCCATCCTTGATGCCGGCCAGACCCACACGGACGGGGCGGTTTTGTCCGTTTTCAGCTGATTTTTCCGTGAACACTAGTACATGGACTATTTCTGCCCATCGTTCCATCTTCATGCGCCCGGGGCGCCCTATATACGGGCGTCTCACGGCACAGAAACACATGATGCGTTTTGGGCACCTTGCTAGACATCCGCGATGCCGGCCAAACCCACGAGGACGGGGCGGTTTTATCTGTTTTCGGCCGATTTTTTTGCAAACGCTATTACACGGCCTATTTCTGCCCATCGTTACGTCTTCAGGCGCCCGGAGCACCCTATATACGGGCGTCTTGCGACAGGAAACGCATGGGGCGTCTTGGGCACCCGCTAGCCATTCGCGATACTAACCAAACCCACGAGGACGTGGTGGTTTTATCCGTTTTCAGCCGATTTTTCCACAAACGCTAGTACACGGCCTACTTCTGCCCATCGTTCCGGCTTCAGGCGCCCGGGGCGCCCTATATATGGGCATCTCGCAGTGCAGAAATGCATGGGGTGTCTTGGGCACCCCGCTAGCCCTCCGTGATGCTGGCTAGACCCACGTGGATGGGGCGGTTTTGTCCGTTTTTGGCCGATTTTTCCGCAAACGCTAGTACACAGCCAATTTCTGCCCATCATTTTGGCTTCAGGCGCCTGGGGCGCCCTATATACGGGCGTCTCATGGCAAGGAAACGCATGGGGCATCTTGGGCACCCTGCTAGCCATCCCCGATGCCGGCCAGACCCGCGCGGACGGGGCGGTTGTGTCCGTTTTCGGTTGATTTTTCCGCAAACGCTAGTACATAGACTGTTTCTGCCCATCGTTCCATCTTCAGGCGCCCGGGGCGCCCTATGTACGGGCGTCTCACGGCACAGAAACACCTAAGGCATTTTGGGCACCCCGCTAGCCATCCGCGATGCCGGCCAGACCCACGTGGACGGGGCGGTTTTATCCGTTTTCGGCCGATTTTTTCGCAAATGCTATTACACGGCCGATTTCTGCCCATTGTTCCATCTTCAGGCGCCTGGAGCGCCCTATATACGGGCGTCTCACGACGGGAAACGCATGGGGCGTCTTGGGCACCCCGCTAGCCATCCGGGATACCGGCCAGACCCACGCGGACGTGGCGGTTTTGTCCGTTTTCAGCCGATTTTTCCGCAAACGCTAGTACACGGCCTATTTCGCCCATCGTTTCATCCTTCTCGGCGCCCGCGGGCGCCCTATATACGGCGCCTCGTGGCGCGCGGAAATGCATGGGGCATCCTTGGACACCCCGCTAGCCATCCACGATGCTAGCTAGACCCGCGTGGACGGGCGGTTTTGTCCGCTTTCGGCCCGATTTTTCGTGAACGCTAGTACACGGCCTATTTCGCCCATTGTTCCATCCCGGCGCAAGGGTGCCTATACATAGGTGCCTCACGGCACGAAAATGCATAGGGCGTCTTGGGCCCCCAGCTAGCCATCCACGATGCCGGCCAGACCCACACGGACGGGGCGGTTTTGTCTGTTTTCGACCGATTTTTCCGCAAATGCTAGTACACGGCCAATTTCTGCCCACTGTCCCGTCTGCAGGTGCTCGGGGCACCCTATATACGGGCATCTCGCGGCGTGGAAATGCATGGGGCATCTTGGGCACCCCGCTAGCCATCCGGGATACCGGCCAGACCCACGCGGACGTGGCGGTTTTGTCCGTTTTCAGCCGATTTTTCCGTAAACGCTAGTACACGGCCTATTTCTGCCCATCGTTCCGGCTTCAGGCGCCCGGGGCGCCCTATATACGGGCGTCTCGCGGCGTGGAAATGCATGGGGCATCTCGGGCACCCCGCTAGCCATCCGTGATGCCGGCTAGACCCGTGTGGACGGGGCGGTTTTGTCCGTTTTTGGCCGATTTTCCATAAACGCTAGTACACGGCCTATTTCTGCCCACCGTTCCATCTGTAGGCACGCGGGGTGCCCTATATACAGGTGCCTCACGGCGTGAAAATGCATAGGGCGTCTTGGGCACCCCGCTAGCCATCCACGATACCGGCCAGACCCACACGGACGGGGCGGTTTTGTCTGTTTTCGACCGATTTTTCCGCAAACGCTAGTACACGGCCAATTTCTGCCCACTGTCCCGTCTGCAGGCGCTCGGGGCACCCTATATGCGGGCATCTCACGGCGTGGAAATGCATGGGGCATCTTGGGCACCCCGCTAGCCATCCACGATGTCGGCCAGACCCGCACGGACGGGGCGGTTTTGTCTGTTTTTGGCCAATTTTTCCGCAAACGCTAGTACATGGCCAATTTCTGCCCATCGTTCTGGCTTCAGGCGCCTGGGGCACCCTATATACGGGCGTCTCATGGTGCGGAAACATATGGGGCGTCTTGGGCACCCCGCTAGCCATCCGCAATGCTGGCCAGACCCACGCGGACGGGGCGGTTTTGTCCGTTTTCGGCTGATTTTTCCGCAAACTCTAGTACACGGACTGTTTCTGCCCATCGTTCCATCTTCAGGCGCCCGGGGCGCCCTATATACGGGTGTCTCACGGCACAGAAACACATGAGGCGTATTGGGCACCCCGCTAGCCATCCGTGTTGCTGGCTAGACCCGCGTGGACGGGGCGGTTTTGTCCGTTTTCGGCTGATTTTTCTGCAAACGCTAGTACACGGCCAATTTCTGCCCATCGTTCTGGCTTCAGGCGCCCGGGGCGCCCTATATACGGGTGTCTCGTGGCGCGAAAATGAATGGGGCATCTTGGGCACCCCACTAGCCATCCTCGATGCCGGCCAGACCCGCGCGGACGGGGCGGTTTTGTCCGTTTTCGGTTGATTTTTCCACAAACGCTAGTACATGGACAGTTTCTACCCATCGTTCCATCTTCAGCCGCCTAGGGCGCCCTATGTACGGGTGTCTCGCGGCATAGAAACACATGAGGCATTTTAGGCACCCCGCTAGACCATCTGCGATGCCGGCCAGACCCGCGTGGACGGGGCGGTTTTATCCGTTTTCGGCTGATTTTTTCACAACGTCTTGGGCACCCTGCTAGCCATCCGCGATACCGGCCAGACCCATGTGGACGTGGCAGTTTTGTCTGTTTTTAGCCGATTTTTCCACAAACGCTAGTACACGGCCTATTTCTGCCCATCGTTCCGGCTTCAGGCGCCTGGGGCGCCCTATATACGGGTGTCTCACGGCGCGAAAATGCATGGGGCATCTTGGGCACCCCGCTAGCCATCCGTGATGCCGGCTAGACCCATGTGGACGAGGCGGTTTTGTCTATTTTTGGCCGATTTTTCTGTAAACGCTAGTACACGGCCAATTTCTGCCCATCGTTCCGGCTTCAGGCACCTGGGGCGCCCTATATACGGGCGTCTCGTGGCACAGAAACGCATGGGGCGTCTTGGGCACCCCGCTAGCCATCCGCAAAGTCGGCCAGACCCACGCGGACGGGGCGGTTTTGTCCGTTTTCGGCTGATTTTTCCGCAAACGCTAGTACACGGACTGTTTCTGCCCATCGTTCCTTCTTCAGGTGCCCCGGGCGCCCTATATACGGGCGTCTCACGGCACAGAAACACATGAGGCATTTTGGGCACCCCGCTAGCCATCCGCGATGCCGGCCAGACCCGCGTGGACGGGGCGGTTTTATCCGTTTTTGGCCAATTTTTCGCAAACGCTATTACACGGCCTATTTGTGCCCATCATTCCGTCTTCAGGCGCCCGGAGCGCCCTATATACAGGCGTCTCACGATGGGAAACACATGGGGCGTCTTGGGCACCCCACTAGCCATCCGCGATATCGGCCAGACCCACGCGGACGTGGTGGTTTTGTCCATTTTCAGCCGATTTTTCCGCAAACGCTAGTACACGGCCTATTTCTGCCCATCGTTCCGGCTTCAGGCGCCTGGGGCGCCCTATATACGGGTGTCTCATGGCGCGGAAATGCATGGGACGTCTTAGGCACCCCGCTAGCCATCCGTGATGCCGGCTAGACCCGAATGGACGGGCGGTTTTGTCCGTTTTCGGCCGATTTTTCTCCAAACGCTAGTACACGGCCTATTTCTGCCCATCGTTCCATCTTCAGGCGCCTGGGGCACCCTATATAAGGGCGTCTCGTGTCGCGGAAATGCATGGGGCGTCTTGGGCACCCCGCTAGCCATCCGCGATGCCGGCCACACCCGCGTGGACGGGGCGGTTTTGTCCGTTTTTGGCTGATTTTTCCGCAAACGCTAGTACACGGCCTATTTCAGCCCATCGTTCCGTCTTCAGGCGCCCAGGGCACCCTATATATGGGCGTCTCACAGCGCGGAAACACATGGGGCGTCTTGGGCACCCCGCTAGCCATCCGTGATGCCGGCTAGACCCGAATGGACGGGCGGTTTTGTCCGTTTTCGGCCGATTTTTCCGCAAACGCTAGTATACGGCCTATTTCTGTCCATCGTTCCATCTTCAGGCGCCTGGGGCACCCTATATAAGGGCGTCTCATGTCGCGGAAATGCATGGGGCGTCTTGGGCAACCCGCTAGCCATCCGCGATGCCGGCCAGACCCGCGTGGACGGGGCGGTTTTGCCTGTTTTTGGCCGATTTTTCCGTAAACGCTAGTACACGGCCTATTTCTGCCCATCGTTCCGTCTTTAGGCGCCCGGGTTTCTTCCTAAAAAATAAAATTGGACTTCTGCTCATAATTTTAGGAGAAGTGGTCCTGGTAGAACTTCTGCTCCATCAACCTACCTCACACAGGTGTTTTAGAACTTCTTATTATCTTTCCAATGACTATATAAACGTATTTGTTTATGAGTACTATGGGAAGAGATATCGTGTTTTGAATATTATTGTCTGAGCACACATTCAGAACAAGAAGAACAAGCCAACAACACACAATTCTTGGCATGCAATATTTGAAACGAGTAGTGTACTTGGGAAAACAATTTGAGCTCCATGATCTTGGTCGCTGTCGGTGTTTAGCCACCGATAGCCTACCACGAGGTTCCCATAGCAGTTGATTCAGATATCGGCGAACAACTAGAAATTAGTGGTTTCACGCAAGAGACACACGGTTTATCCTGGTTCAAGCCCTCATCGTCGACTAAAATCTCTACTCCAGTCGGCCTTGGCCTTTTGCGTTGGATTGATGTCTGATTATGTATTGTTCGTCTGTTACAAAAGAGGGTGCTCTGGCTCATTTTTATGAGGGAAAGGAGCCAGAGCTATGGTTTCTAATCCTAGTCGGACTAGTAGGAAGAGTTCTGCTCCTATTACAGAAGTTACTTTCTATTTGTCTAACTAGGACGATCTGTTATCTACTCGGATCCAGCCTTCTTGCCCTTGTCCTGGTGGAGCCATGCTGATGAGTAACCGTCTAGGTCCCATACTGATGTATGCTTTTAGTTTGTCGAAGGCTTTTTGTGCTTCTTCGTTCCAAATAAACTTGTCTGTTTTCTTTAGTAATTTGAAGAAAGGTAAGCCCTTTTCCCCAAGTTTGGAGATGAATCTATTGAGTGCTGCCATGCAGCCTGTTAGTTTCTATAGATCTTTGATATCTACAGGTGGGCCCATGTCAGTTTTTGCTTTTATTTGTTTTGTGCTTGCTTCAATCCCTCTTTGGCTAACTAGAAATCTGAGTAGTTGCCCTGATGATATGCCAAATACGCATTTATTAGGGTTGAGTTTCCACTTCTATTTTTTGAGATTGTTGAAGGTTTGTTGTAGATCTTCAATCAAGGAATCTAGGTTCTTTGTCTTGATGACTACATTATCCACATATGCTTTCGCGTTCTTTCCGATTTGATCTCCCAAACAAGCCTGAATTGCTCTTTGATATGTTGCCCCTGCGTTTTTGAGTCCAAAAGACGTTGTTTTGTAACAATAGGCACCAAATGGTGTGATGAAGGAGGTTTTGCTTTGGTCTTTTTCTTTTAGCGCAATCTGATGATATCCCGAGTAGCAGTCTAGAAAGGATAATAGAGCTAATCCTACTGTTGAATCTACTATTTGATTGATTTTTGGTAATCCAAAAGGGTCTTTAGGACAATGTTTGTTGAGGTCAGTGTAGTCGACGCACATTCGCTATTCATCCGTGTTCTTTTTGTGTACCGTAACTGGATTGGCTAGCCGCCTAGATGTAAGATTTCTTTTATGAATCCAACCGCTAGTAGTTGGGCTATTTCTTTCTTTATTGCTTCTTTCTTGTCTAGTGAGAAACGCCGCAATCTTTATTTGATCGGTCTTGCTCCTTTATTGACTTCAATTTTGTGCTCAGCCAACTCCCTTGGGACTCCTGGCATATCAACTGGTTTCCAGGCAAATATATCCTTATTGTCTCGTAAGAAGTTGGTGAGCGTGAGTTCCTATTTGATAGGTAGGTGTTCACTGATAGTAGCAGTTTTGGATGGGTCGCTTTTCCCTAGATCAATCTTTTTGGTGTCTTCACTTTCAGCTGTTGTTAGGGTGTGTTGGTATCTGTTAATGCCTACTGAATAATTCTACAACCGCACGGATACGTTGTAGCACTTCATCGGATAAGTATACCCAGTTTTAATATCAAACCCAAAGAAAGATGTGTGAGGGTCTTCTAAACTACACTTAACCAACTAAGTAGCAAACAAGGCTGTAGAAGGTAGGGATATAGAGGGGACAACTAGGGCTTCTAGTTCAGGCTCAAGTAAATTATGATTAAAATGTTTCACTAGGGAGTTGAATAGGATAAGCACAGACAGAACTATACTTAACTACTAACTATTCTCCTGCTAGGCCTACTGACGGGATAGTAGAATAAGTAAGATTCAACGGAGCTATAAGTCACCTCCGCGAGCTACCACCAAATCCAGACAATAGGGTACATCTACGAGCAACGGAGTCTAAGGACCATGCTTACACTACGAATACTACTCTAACCCAAGAGCTACAAGGATTAAAGTACTCAAAAGAGTCGTAAACTAGCAAAACAGAATAAACAATGTTACTTACTTGAACATAGAAGTTGACTCCCAAGTAGTCTCAGATACAAGCCGTAGAGGTA
This sequence comes from Chrysopogon serrulatus, assembly GCA_015844335.1. Lineage (NCBI taxonomy): Eukaryota > Viridiplantae > Streptophyta > Magnoliopsida > Poales > Poaceae > Chrysopogon > Chrysopogon serrulatus. The sequence continues at coordinate 18,827 of JADLZL010005261.1, read as the reverse complement.
GCACCGACAGGCCGAACTCCTCCAAAACTTTCTCTTTAAACTCTATTTCTCTCCCTCTGAAGAACTAGCTTCTAGAGGTATAGAACTAGCTCTCTCTTGGAATGCTAACTCGAGAGGTCATCCATTCAAGGGACACCTCCGAGAATCCTAATTAGGTTTTCTAGCTAAAGCTCTTCTCTTCTTCTCTTGGATTCTCCTCCATGGGGGGTGTGCCTCTCCTTTTATAGCCCTGGCGAATCAACGTGAGCCCTTGGATTAAACCGACCTTGACGGATGGTGGAGATCGTTTCTCAAAGGCGGTGGAGTAAACCGGGCGAATCGGGGCGCAACCGGGGGTTGCCCCAGACCGGCCGGTCCAGGGCCAGACCGGCCGGTCTGGCCTGGCCGCCCCTAGACCCCTAGCTCGGTGTGGTGACTTCCCGTCTCTTCTAGAATATTTCTGTGTTGCCGTGGTGTCTATTCTGGCATTCTACATTGCAGTGTAGCTCAAAAGTGTGTCTTTTCTGGCGTTTACCTGTAAAATCGTTGATTCACCAAAACTCATGGAATTCATTAGTTAAAGCCCTACTCTAAGTAGATGGATTGGTTTTATATCATTTTGGAAGATTAGTTGACGGTTGGATTTGATCATTAAGGACCGTCAACAACACCCCCCCACACTTAGGCTTTTACTGGTCCCCTCGAGAAAAGGTTGGATCGACATATAGCTTAGGACGAAGAAGAGATCAACATATGTTCATTCCTGGTGATTCCTGCACTGTGAGATTCAAAGTGTCTACCAAATAACTTTGAGAAGTTAAAAAGTAAAATAGTCAAACAGATTACCTTTATCTCGCTGCTAGGACCATTGGAGGTTTTTTTTGTAAGATTTTTGAAATAAATATATAACTTACCTGCTCCTCAATGTGGTACTCTCAAATCACTCATTATATGTGGTATTTGTGGATCTCACTTAGGCATGAATAAGTGATGCCCTTCCTTACAACCTACCTCTAATAGGCTTATGTGAAGTTTGAAGGTTTGACAAGGAATAGTATACTTACCTTACACGTTACCGAGCCAGCGTAAGAGTCCTAAGGAGAGAAGTGTCATACTCTTAGATCAAGATGTGCATGTGTGTGGAATATATGGTGGCTATCTTGTTCTACTTATGCTCATACTCTTGAAGGATATATCTTTTTTGCTTGAATTGGAGTGCTTAGAGACAATGGGCTATCTTGAATTTTTCTTTTCTTTCTTTTCTAGAGAGCTAGGCATCTCTGTGCCTTTTGTTCTTTTAACATTTGGACCCTTGTCCATTTTTTCTTTTTTTTGTTTTTAACTCTCTTTTTCTTCTGCATAGCCCATATCATCCTGCATGAAAACTTTATGCAAGACAGAGATTTCTGATAATGTTAGAGCATAGATGAACGTATTCTTACCAAAGATCTTTTTGGGTGCGTACTCTCAGAGCAAGAGCAGCATATTTTTTTGTGTGGATGGAAAAGCTGCGCCTACCCCCAGTGTAGGGATAGTGCATATATGGAGTGTAAGTGGATCTTGATCTTGAGAGCATGATAAGTCTCTACAACACGGGTCTCAAAGGCTGACAGAGCTTAGTGCAAAATAAGTAACTTATGTAGCAAGTTATAATCATGTATGGCTCTATAGGCATTTTAAACCATAGAGGAGTAGCTTAGCTAGTGTTTTTTGTGTTTTTTAAAATAAAAGCTCCAATAACTAGGCAGAGAAATTCAGGTTTTCATGTTTTACTATCTCATACTTGTCAACAACTTAAGAAGCATTGGGGTCCCTATAAAGAGTTCTCAACAGCTGCAAGTGTACAGGAGATGAATTTATGTGATTCTTGCCTTAAGTTATGACTAAGCCATTCATCCTTGAGGTGTAATCATGTTTTATTAAAGGATATTCAATTAAGCTCAGTTGTCAATAAATGAGAGTGCTTTGGAGTGCGTACCTGGCTCCTGTAGATGTTCTTCTGTGTTCTCGATTGGTTGTCTCCCCCACACTTGTTTCCTGTTTCTTTTTGTGCACAACAAGGTGGAGACAAAAACAAAACATATATCTAGAGAGAGATGATGACTCTAAAACTTAATTCTTTATTATAGATGAGGCACATTTATTACACAATGAATGAATAAAGGAATTAACTAATTGAACTAATCAAACTACTAATGAACTAATTAAGCAAACTAATAAACTGACTCTCACGTGTGCCTATATATCTCTATCTCTAGTCCTTCTTTTCTAGCTCCTCAACCCTAGCCTTTAGCGCCTTATTCTTGAGACACATCTCTTCTTGTTTCAGCTCTAGATTAGTTATGCGTTGCACAGCCGTGGTCAAGGTGTCGAGCACCCTTGACAGCGTATGGCCTTGCAGGTCTATCCTAGTCTCTAGCGTGCCTAGGTTGAGTCGAGGTTGTCGCGGGGCTTGTGCAGTCCTTGCTTTCTTCTTCGGCGGCTCCGGATTAGCTCTTGGTGGTGGAGTGAACTTGACTTTGGTGGGATCCACCCGTACACCATCCAGGGTTACTCGCTCCTTCTCTGTGGTGTACTTCGCTCCAGTCACCACCCCAAACTTGGTGGTGACACCCAACAGCCTCTCCCCCTCTCTTGCAGATAGTAACTTGGTGCCCTAGGGGAGAGAGATGCTAGGCTGACCGAGCGGGCGAGGCTTATCTCTGAGAAGCGGTCGAGGGGCTGGAGGCACAATGGTCGGCCTCTTGATGGCTTGGGCGAAGCGCGCCTCCTCCAGTGGAGCTCCTTGAGGTCGAGCTCGGACGACCTCCTTCGATGGCACCGGGACGATCGCCTTCGGTGGCACCACCGCCAGCTGCTTTGGCGGGATGATCGCCAGTGGGAGGACCTCCTCTGGTTCTTCAATGGTGTAGGGGAGGCTTGGGTTGGCCATTTGGTGGGAGATGGAGAGATTGGAGAGCTTCCTTGCTGGGGCTAAGAGAGGAGAGCTCTTGGGCTGAGGGGAGAATGACCCCAGGGGCTTGTTTATATAGTCCTGGTTCCTTGGGGTAGGGGTCATTCCATCCTAATCTATCCCGAGCATCTATCGTGATGAGGCGGCGGTGGATACGGATCACAGCCGAATATTCGGAACCCTAACGGAACAAGCTTCGCAACGAGAGGCGGCGGACCCTGAGGTGGCACCTGGGGAGACCGACTGGTCTGGGGTGGGACCGACCGGTCCCACCCTGGCCCGGTTTCCGGTGCCCTTTCGCGGGGTGCTTTCTCAGCCCATTTTCTCTCCAAATTTTCTCCCGTCGTGACCCAATTCGCGATGGGGTTTTATTTTTAATAAATTAGGGAAAAGTTAAGAAATAAATTTCATCCAATTCCTCAGGTGGTCTAGAAGGTTCTAGAAAAAATTTAAGACGTTGGCCATTTACCTTGAATAACGTACCTTCGTGGTTTTGAAGTGTCACCGCTCCATGTGATGATGAATTTACCACCGTAAATGGTCCTTCCCACTTGCTTCGTAGCTTTCCATGTCTGAATAATCTCACCCTAGAGTTGAATAATAGCACCTTATCTCTAGGATTGAGGCTCTTCTTCTTGATTCGCTTATCATGCCACCTTTTGGTTCTCTCTTTATAGATCTTCGAGTTATGATATGCTTTTTCTCTCCATTCATCTAGTTCTGAGAGTTGCATCTTTCTTTTCGTTCCAGCAGCCTCGAGATCCATATTCCATTTCTTGATTGCCCAATGAGCTTTGAACTCGAGCTCTATTGGCAAATGACAGGTCTTGCCATAGACCAGCTGATAAGGTGACATGCCAAGAGGTGTCTTGTAGGCAGTTCGGTATGCCCATAGTGCGTCTGGTAGCTTCTCCTTCCAAGCAGTTTCCATCTCATTAACTGTCTTCTGTAGGATATTCTTGATTTGCTTATTAGAAGTCTCAGCTTGGCCACTTGTTTGAGGATGGTAAGGAGTGGCCATGTGATGTTGAATCCCTTGCTTCATTAAGTAGTTACGAAAGTCTTTGTCAATGAAGTGAGTTCCACCATCACTAATCACCATTCTTGGAACACCGAATCTTGGAAATATTATCTCCTAAAATATCTTCTTGGAATTTGTAGAATTGGCAGCTTTGCATGGCTGTGCTTCTACCCATTTTGAGACATAATCAACTGCCACTAGAATGTACTCATAGTTGTCTGACTTTGGGAATGGTCCCATGTAATCGATTCCCCAGACATCAAAGAGCTCGATCTGAAGATTGTTGGTGAGGGGCATAGCATCTCTTGAGTTGATATTGCCATGCCTCTAACATGCTCCACATCTTCGGATGAAATTCTTGGTGTCTTCATACATGGTTGGCCAAAAGAATCCACTTTGCCAGATCTTTGCATGGGTTCGAAATGCGCCATAATGACCTCCATATGGTGATGAATGATATTTTTCAATGATCTGTAGTCCTTCCTCAGTGGGCACACATCTTCAGAGTAGTCCATCAGCACATACTCGGAAGAGATAAGGATCATCCCATATATGTAGATGACTTTCATAAATAAGCTTTCTCCTATCCGCTCCCGGTGGTACATATCCTGCAACCATAAAATTGATAATATTCGCGTACCAGAGATCCGACCTGGAGATGGCGTAGAGCGTGTCGTCTCGAAGAGAGTCATTGATTGGTAGTTCCTGCATATTCTTAAAGTGCATTCTAGACAAGTGATCGGCAACAGGGTTTTCTACTCCTCTTTTATCTTTTATTTCTAAGTCAAAATTTTGGAGTAGCAAAATCCATCTTATGAGTCGGGGTTTAGCATCTTTCTTAGTGAGCAGGTATTTAAGAGCAGCATGATCAGTATAAACAATTACCTTTGCTCCTACTAAGTAAGATCTAAACTTGTTTATAGCAAAAACAACAGCCAGAAGCTCCTTTTCAGTAGTTGCATAATTAAGTTGAGGTCCTGTCAAAGTTTTGCTAGCATATGCGATTGCATGATATTTCTTTTCCTTAGTTTGTCCCAACACTGCCCCCAAAGATAATCACTTGCATCACACATCAATTCAAAAGGTAGCGACCAATCGGGGGTTGAATGATTGGTGCCAGAGATGAGCGCTTTCTTAAGGGTTTCAAAAGCTTTTAAACAAGCGTCATCAAATTCAAAGGGAGCATCCTTAGCTAGCAGGTTTGTTAGAGGTCTAGCAATGTATGAAAAGTTATGTATGAACCGTCTATAAAAGCCTACATGACCTAGGAAGCTTTGAATTCTCTTGACATTAATGGGAGGAGGTAGTTGTTCAATGACTTCAATTTTAGCTCTGTCTACCTCTATCCCTCTCTCGACACCAAATGTCTAAGTACTATTACTTCTCTAACCATGAAATGATATTTTTCCCAATTAAGAACTAGGTGTTTTTCTTCACATCTTTGCAAAACCTTATCTAAGTTTTCAAGGCATTTGTTAAAAGTTTTTCCATATACGTAAAAGTCATCCATGAAAACTTCCATTATCACTTCAATCATATCGAAAATATAGACATCATGCATCTTTGAAATGAAGTCGAGCATTACATAGTCCAAAAAGACATTCTACGGTAGGCATAAGTTCCGTATGGACATGTAAATGTGGTTTTGCTTTGATCCTCGGGGTGGATTGGTATTTGATGATATCCCGAATACCCATCAAGAAAACAAAAGAAAGAATGATTCGCCAATCTTTCATATATATATATATATAACATCTCATCAATGAAGGAAAGTGGAAAATGATCTTTCTTTGTTGCCTTGTTTAGCTTTCGGTAATCAACACACATCCGCCATCCTGTGACAGTTCTTTGTGGAATTAATTCATTCTTGTCATTTCTAACAACCGTCATGCCTCCCTTTTTAGGCACAACTTATACAGGGCTTACCCACTCACTGTGTGGCACAGGATATATGATCCCGGCATGTAACAGTTTCAAAACCTCTTTCTTAACAACCTCTCTCATCGCATTATTCAATCTACGTTGTGGTTCTCTAGAGGGTGTTATCTTAGGGTCTGTAGGAATGCGATGGGTGTAAAGAACAGGACTGATTCCTTTAAGATCTTAGAGTGAATAGCCAAAAGCAGATCTATGCTTTTCTAAGACTATGATTAAACGGAAGGTCTCCTCTTCAGAGAGTTTGTCATTAATTATTACAGGAGATTCTCGATCATTATTTAGGAAAGCATATTTAAGTCCAGAAGGCAGGGGTTTGAGCTCTATGGGAGGCTTAGGTGGTTCCTCAGACTCATCTAGAAGGTCAGGTTCTAGCGTACTATCTCCTTCCTCTTCTAGTGGTTCAGGATCATCCTCGAAATCCGGTTCGAAAGATGATTCAAGGGTGGTTTCTAAGACTTCTTCCATAGGATCAGGCTCCGGAAGTGACTCAGTCTCACTATTGAGAACACGAGTTATGGATATAGGCAGTTTAAAATTCTTTCCAAGGCTAATGTTCAAATTCCCTTCTTGTCCTTCTTGCAAAAGTCTTGCTATAGGCTGTCCAATCAATACATCAAACTCTATGACATCAAAGACATAGAAGCTCAAATGAACTCTTATCTCCTTAACATAAATAGGTAAGACATAGAGAATTCCAAAACTTAGAATAAGATGGCCTAAAGGACTTTTCATAAACTTTGTTGTTGGGGTTAAGGGCATGTCTTTTAAAAGATCTTGAGCAAATGTTGCAGACATGATGTTAACTCCCACAACAGGGGTTGTATAATGCTTCAAAAGATCTCTTGTGGATTCGGCAAGGTATGGTGGTTGATGTAAAATCAACTCGGATGATATCAGAGGAAAGCTCTGACACATTCAACCAATCATTACTTATAATCGACATAAGCTCTTTAGCATTTTGCTTAAGGAAAGCCACCTCAGAAGAATTCAAGACTCTGTTACTAAGTGACGACTTCGTTGACTTCGGTGGTCTCCTAATAGCATAATAATTCGAGGTGTTTCCATAATCAGCAAATATATCATCCTCGATCTTGAGCATGAATTTTGGAAGTGGAATTTCTTCCTCCTCCTTTGGTTCAAGCTCGTTGATAGTTGCAGGTTGAGATGTGGTAGGTGTGGATTCCTGATCAACTATCGGATCTTCTTCCTCTGCTAGCTTCTTTAAAGATGCTTCATTTTCATGAATTTTTGTAAGGACATTTCTTGCAACATCAGGAGTGATATGCAAGAATGATCCTCCAGAAGCAAGGTTGAGGAATTTCGTGGTTTTTCTATTCAGACCCTTATAGAAATGTTGAAGTAGAACGGGGTCTGGAATGGATAGACTAGGTCCAGAATGAGTTAAGCAGTTAAAGCGTTCCTAGGCTTCGATTAAAGTCTCCTTCTTCTCTTGTCTAAAGGATAGGACTTCTAAGCGGAGATCTACTACCCTAGAAATAGGATAGAATTGAAGGCAGAATTCAGCACATAATGCTTCCCAGTCACTTTTAACACTCTTAACGTGGAGATCATACCAATGTCTAGCTTCTCCAGTCAAAGAGAAAGGAAAAAGCTTCCATCAGATAGTCTCATCGGACATATCCTTAATGCGCAAACACGCATAGGTTTGTTCGAATTCATTGAGGTGAGAATAAGGGCTAGCATTGTCTTCTCCTGAGAAAGATTGGTTTCTGACCATGTCTATTAAACATGGGTGTAGCTTATAGTCGAGGCTAAGATTGGCTTTTATGGATAGCTCGCCCCTAAGCGTAGGCTCATGAAGTTATATTTATAGATAGGCGTGGAATTAAGTTGATCCATTGAAGGATAGAAAAGGTAAAGAGAAATAGAAAAGGTAAAGAGTGATAGTCTACAAAGAAAAGATAAGATTATAATACAGGTTAAGATAAGTTTAGAGTGATCTCAGCGACGTCTTCCCCGGCAACGGCGCCAGAAATGCTTGTTAGTATCTGTTAATGCCTACTGAATAATTCCGCAAGTGCATGGATACGTTGTAGCACTTCACCGGATAAGTATACCCAGTTTTAATATCGAACCCAAAGGAAGATGTGTGAGGGTCTTCTAAACTACACTTAACCAACCGAGTAGCAAACAAGGTCAGAGAAGGTAGGGATATAGAGGGGACAACTAGGGCTTCTAGTTTAGGCTCAAGTAAATTATGATTAAAATGTTTCACTAGGGAGTTGGATAGGATAAGCACAGACAGAACTATACTTAACTACCAACTATTCTCCTGCTAGGCCTACTGACGGGATAGTGGAATAAGTAAGATTCAACGGAGCTATAAGTCACCTCCGCGAGCTACCACCAGATCCGGACAATAGGGTACATCTACGAGCAACGGAGTCTAAGCACCATGCTTACACTACGAATACTACTGTAACCCAAGAGCTACAAGGATTAAAGTACTCAAAAGAGTCATAAACTAGCAAAAAACGTAATAAACAATGTTACTTACTTGAACACGAAGTTGACTCCCAAGTAGTCTCGGATACAAGCCGTAGAGGTAGCACCGACAGGCCGATACTCCTCCAAAACTTTCTCTTTAAACTCTATTTCTCTCCCTCTGAAGAACTAGCTTCTAGAGGTATAGAACTAGCTCTCTCTTGGAATGCTAACTCGAGAGGTCATCCATTCAAGGGACACCTCCGAGAATCCTAATTAGGTTTTCTAGCTAAAGCTCTTCTCTTGTTCTCTTGGATTCTCCTCCATGGGGGGTGCCTCTCCTTTTATAGCCCTGGCGAATCAACGTGAGCCCTTGGATCAAACCGACCTTGACGGATGGTGGAGATTGTTCCTCAAAGGCGGTGGAGTAAACCGGGCGAACCGGGGCGCAACCGGGGTTGCCCTGCACGGGCCGGTCCAGGGCGAACCGGCCGGGTCCAGGGCGACCGGCCGGCCTGCCCCCCCGCCCCCTCGGCCCCCGGCTCGGTGTGGTGACTTTCTGTCTCTTCTGGAATGTTCCTGGGTTGTCGTGGTGTCCATTCTGGCATTCTACATTGCATGTAGCTCAAAAGTGTGTCTTTTCCGGTGTTTACCTGTAAAACCATTGATTCACCAAAACTCGTGGAATTCGTTAGTTAAAGCCCTACTCTAAGTAGATGGATTGGTTTTATATCATTTTGGAAGATTAGTTGACGGTTGGATTTGATCATTAAGGACCATCAACAGGGTGCTTTGCTTTTTGGCCGGGATTTCTAGTTCTTCTGTTCTTATTTCTACTGTTGCCGAGTTGATTTCCCCTTGTACTTTCAAGGATATCTGTATTGCTTGCACATCGTATTCATAGGCTCGTTTTAGATCTCCTCTGAGAGAAAGTACTCCATGTGGTCCTGGCATCTTGAGTAGTAGGTATGGATAGTGTGGTATAGCCAGGAATTTTGCTAGTGCTGGTCTTCCCAACATTGCGTGATATGATGATTCGAAATCTGTGACTTCAAACTTGATGAGTTCTGTGCAGTAATTTGTGGGAGTTCTGAAAGTTGCTAGTAATGTAATCTGTCCGAGAGGCATGGCCGGTCTCCCGGGTACTATTCCATAGAACGGTATGCTTGTAGGTGTGATCATCTTTGAGAACTCTGGTCCCATCTTTTTCAAGGTGTCTGCAAATATGATGTTGAGTCCTGCTCCTCCATCGATGAGTACTTTGGTTACTGTTATGGTGGCCATCGTTGGTCCCAGTACTAATGGATATAGTCCTTCGTTTTCAATGCTTGTCCATTGATCTTCACGTGAAAATTGTATTAGATATTGAGACCAGTTTAGATATCCGGGTGTTGCCAGTTCTGCTGCCATGATTGTTCGCCAAGCTAGTTTGTCTTCTTGTTTGCTTCTAGAACCAAGGACTCCTGAGAATATTACTGATACTGTTGCTCTTGGATTTTAAAAACCGTTGTCGGCTGGGTTGTCTTCTTTCTTCTCCCTATTTTCTTCTTTTTCTTGTTTATCTTTCTTCATGTATCTTTCTTGGAAGATGCGACATTCTTCGATTGGGTGAATTCCTGTTGGATGATAGATGCATTTCATATTTTTGAGATCTTCAAATTTTCTTGCAGGGTAGTATTTTTTTCTTTCGGTGGAGGCCACCATATTGTCTGAATATGTTTTTTGTTGTGGTACTCCTGTCTGTTGTCTTGGCTGTTCCATCTTCTTGAGTTGCTTTGAAATCTCGAGTTGTCTTGGTATCTCGAGTTGTCTTGGTTGTTCCATCTTGGGTTGTTTTGATCGTTCGAGTTGTTTCTTCTGTCCATGTTGTTTCTTCTTTCTGAGTTGTTTCTGTTATCTGAAAATCTTTCTCGCGTCTTGTCTTCTGTTGTAATCATCTTTTCAACTATTCTTTTGAACTCATCGTTTGTCCGTGGGTTTTCTTTGCAGAAGTCATGAAACATCCATCTTACGTTCAAACCATATGAAAATGCTTCTATTACTTCTCTTGGTGATGTTATGTACTTGTGCTCTGAGTTCCCCAAATCTTCTATAGAAGTCTCTGAGGCTTTCTCCTATATTCTGTTTTAGTCCTTTTAACTTGGCTTGTGTTATTGGGTGGATGAGTATTCCTACAAAATTTTCACAAAAAGCTTTCTGAAGGTCGCCCCATGTTTTGATGGATCCGGGACGTAACTTATCGAACCATTGAAGTGGTAATGTTTCTAGTGCCATTGGAAAAAATGGTGATTTGATGTCGTCGTCTCCTCTAGCTAGTTCTATTGACTGGGAGTAAATTCTAAGCCATTGCATTGGTTCTGTCTTACCGTCATACTTTGAGTGATTGGATGGTTTAAATTTGTGAGGTAACTTGATTGTAAGTAGTCTTCCTGCGAAGCAAGGGAATCTATCGGGTGCCTTTTCTGGTTTGTAGTCGGAATTTGCTTGGCTGTCATATATTGAAATAATCCTGATAGGGCTGCGGGGTGGTGTTGGTAATCTTCTCTAGTTTTCCCCTGTTCTTTCGGTCAAATCGTGATGTGGTTGAGTTCTCCTGCTGTAGTTTAGAGTTGATAATCTTTCAAATGTGAAAACTCTCTGACTTCTTTGACTTGTCTGTTCGGATGGTATATGACGAGGAGGTACTCGGTCGTTGTATGGCGTCAATTTTATTGATTCTTGTATCTTGTCGACAGGATCGAGTCTGGCTCTTGCTGCTGCTCGCCTTTTCTCGGCCTCTTTTTCAGTCCTTCTTTGATTGTACTCAGCTAAGTCTTCTTCGTATCTACGCCATGCTTCCCTGCGTTCTTGAACTCGGTTTCTCCTTCCTCCCCTTTTCTTGTTTCTTCTTTCTCTTGCTGCTTTTTAGCTATCAGTCTCCCTTTCTCTTGCGATAGAATCTGGTGGGATATCAGCCTCTGATTCCTCTAAAGATTTGTAGTCGGGTTGGACTGGCGGTACCAGGGGTTGCCTTACCATGAATACTTCTTTGCAAGTATCAAGTGGATGATCGGGCTTTTCCCCTTCTAAGGGTCTACCATATTGAAAAGGAAGGGGGGTGGAGTACTTATCTTGTCTAAAGGCATTCTTTGGAGTGCGACTATAAGATCTTGTTGCCTTCTGGATGGCATTCTGATATATCTGTGCCGAGTTGTTGAAGCCGTAGTAAAAAGAATTCGGTATGCTTTGTAGACTTGTATTTGTAGTCTTCTCAGTTAGCTTGAGTCTTGAAAAAATTTCCCGCATCTTTGGCTCGGGTTGTTGAAGTAGTCGACTATGTAGAATTCCGTGATTGTCTGCTTCGCAGTCCCAGCTTCCGAAGATGAAGATCGATCCCCTTGGGAAAATCATGGTGTGTAGGTCCGTCGAGCCTTTGACGTCGAATTCACCGAAAGCCTCTACCTGGCACGTCAGCTATTAGTGTTTAGCCACCGATAGCCTGCCATGGGGTTTCCGTAGCAGTTGATTCTAATCTCGGTGAATAACTAGAACTCGGCGGTTTCACGCAAGCGACACACGGTTTATCCTGGTTCGACCCCTCGTCGTCGAGTAAAAGCTCTACTCCAGTTGGCCTTGGCCTTTTGCGTTGGATTGATGTCTGATTGTGTATTGTTCGTCTGTTACAAAAGGGGTGCTCTGGCTCCTTTTTATGAGGAAAAGGAGCAAGAGCTATGGTTTCTAATCCGAGTCGGACTAGTAGGAAGAGTTCTGCTCCTACTATAGAAGTTACTTTCTATTTGTCTAACTAAGACGATCCGTTATCTACTCGGATTCATCCTTCTTGCCCTTGTCCTAGCGGGGAGCCGTGGCGATGAGTAACCGCCTAGGTCCCGTGATCGACAAATCAGGACCCTCTTAGAGCTCTAGATGCACCTTCCTATTTGCCCCTAAGATCGATAATTCCATCTTGTTTTGTGGTTTCTATGACTTGTTGGCATGAGAAATATTATTTTCCATTGAAATCTATTTGCCTCATGAGAAATAAAGTATAGTAAAGCTGTAGAGCAATTGAAAAATAACTAAGGCCAGAGTTGGTGTGGATGTGGTTAATTGTAATTTTTGTACAACTATTACTATATAAGCTGGTTTCTAGTAGATTGGCCAATTTCCATAATTAGGGTGGTTAATGGGTTATTTGTGGCAAGGAGACAAATCAATTGAATACTGGCAAATGAGGATGAGGGCTGTAAAGCGGTGGGCAATATATATCATGTCGATCCAAAGGATGATGTGTAATTTGTTAATATAAGTTAGTGACTCGTAGCCCGGTTTTTTGTCAAGATAGTTATTTGATGTAACAAATTTTGAGCATTTATATGAGTCCCAAAAATATATATTGTGCACTGTTGGTAGCCTAAAAGCTTTACTTGGAGGGTTATATGAGAATCTTGTGAATACACATTGCCCATTGATTTAATAGTCTGTTGTAATAAGTTGGAGATATTGGCACTGTAAAAAATTCTTGAAAGGAAAATCTAAATGCTTCGTGCTATTAGTTAGGTAGCACTTACCACATATTGCCCTTGCTTAATCTTAGGGAAATCTTGCACATGGTCTATCCTTAGCGTTTTAGGTACTTACTGCTCTGCATTAAAACTAAGCAAATATACATGCATGATTTAGTTTCACATGGAGGAATCATATATTCTCAACTTAGATGAAAATGAAGTGCTCAGGCCATATAAATGTGTCGATCAATGTCTGCATTGTCTTGGTGTTCCATTGTAGTGCTGCAACCAATCTTAATCATGAGTCCAATATAACTAAAACTGAAGTGAAAATTAGCAACTCCTAAAATAAATATATTATTGATATTCTCTATTTGATTTTTGGCCATGTAAGAAATGTAAATGCATGCAGGTCTTGTTACATTGAAATTTGTGTATTATCCAAATAAATGGATGCTATGTTCCATATGACCAAGTCATGGCAAATTTCCATATGACCAAATCATGGTAAATTTTCATATGACCTTAAATTTTCTTATGTCCTAGGCATGCTAAATTTTCATGACGAAATCATGGTAATTTTCTATATAACCAAGTCATGGTAAATTTTCATATGACCAAGTCATGGTAATTTTACATAAATTTTCTTATGACGTAGGCATGGTAAATTTTCATGACCAAATTATGGTAATTTTCTATATGACCAAGTCATGGTAAATTTTATATGACCAAGTCATGGTAAATGTTTATAAATTTTCTTATGACCTGGCATGGTAAATTTTAATGATCAAATCATGGTAAATTTTCATATGACCGAGTCATGGTAAATTTTTATATGACCAAGTCATGGTAAATTTTCATAAATTTTCTTATGACCTAGGCATGGTAAATTTTCATGACCAAATCATGGTAAGTTTCTATATGACCAAGTCATGGTAAATTTTCATAAATTTTCTTATGACCTAGACATGGCAAATTTTTATGACCAAATCATGGTAATTTTCTATATGAACAAGTCATGGTAAATTTTCATAAATTTTCTTATGACCTAGGCATAGTAAATTTTTATGACCAAATCATGGTAAATTTCTATATGACCAAGTCATGGTAAATTTTCATATGACCAAGTCATGGTAAATTTTCATATGACTAAATCATGATAAAATTAGGGACTTAGCTAAATATACCACTGACCAAACCATAGTAAAATTGTACCCTAAACTAAATTTACCTAAACCCTAAAAACCTAAACCATGGTAAATTTGTATACTTAGCTAAATTTACCTAAACCCTAAACCACTAAGCCCCAAACCCTAATAAACCCTAAAAACCCTAAAACCCTAAACTAAAATTCTGAAACCCTAAACCCTAACCTAGGAACCCTAGAAACCCTAAACCCTAAATGCAAGGCCCAGGCCCAGGCCCAGGCCCAGGCCCAGGCCCAGGCCCAGGCCCAGGCCCAGGGCCCAGGGCCCAGGCCTAGGCCTGGCCCAGGGCCCAGGCCCAGGCCCAGGCCCAGGCCCAGGCCCAGGGCCCAGGCCCAGGGCCCAGGGCCTAGGGCCTAGGGGCCCAGGGGCCTGGGGCCTGGGGGGGCCCAGGGGGCCTGGGGCCCAGGGGCCCAGGGCCTGGGGTCCAGGGGCCCAGGGCCCAGGGGCCCAGGGCCCGGGGGCCCAGGCCTAGGCCCAGGCCCAGGGGCCCAGGCCTGGGGCCCAGGCCCAGGGCCCAGGGGCCCAGGGGGTCCCAGGGCCCAGGCCCAGGCCCAGGCCCAGGCCCAGGGCCCAGGCCCAGGCCCAGGCCCCAGGCCCAGGGGCCCAGGCCCAGGCCCAGGGGTCCAGGGGCCCAGGCCCAGGCCCAGGCCCAGGCCCAGGCCCAGGCCCAGGCCCAGGCCCAGGGCCCAGGGCCCAGGCCCAGGCCCAGGCCCAGGGGGGCCCAGGCCCAGGGCCCAGGCCCAGGCCCAGGCCCAGGGCCCAGGGCCCAGGCCCAGGGGGGCCCAGGCCTAGGGCCCAGGCCCAGGCCCAGGGGCCCAGGCCCAGGCCCAGGCCCAGGCCCAGGCCCAGGCCCAGGGCCCAGGCCCAGGCCCAGGCCCAGGCCCAGGCCCAGGCCCAGGCCCAGGCCCAGGCCCAGGCCCAGGCCCAGGCCCAGGCCCAGGCCCAGGCCCAGGGCCCAGGCCCAGGCCCAGGCCCAGGGGCCCAGGCCCAGGCCCAGGCCCAGGCCCAGGCCCAGGCCCAGGCCCAGGCCCAGGCCCAGGCCCAGGCCTAGGCCCAGGCCCAGGCCCAGGCCCAGGCCCAGGCCCAGGCCCAGGCCCAGGCCCAGGCCCAGGCCCAGGCCCAGGCCCAGGCCCAGGCCCAGGCCCAGGCCCAGGCCCAGGCCCAGGCCCAGGCCCAGGCCCAGGCCCAGGCCCAGGCCCAGGCCCAGGCCCAGGCCCAGGGCCAGGCCCAGGGCCCAGGCCCAGGCCCAGGCCTCCAGCCCAGGCCCAGGCCCAGGCCCAGGCCCAGGCCCAGGCCCAGGCCCAGGCCCAGGGCCCAGGCCCAGGGGTCCCTGGGGCCCAGGCCCAGGCCCAGGGGGCCTGGGGCCCTAGGCCCAGGCCTAGGGGGCCCAGGCCCAGGGCCCAGGCCCAGGGCCCAGGGTTTGGGCCCAGGGGCCCAGGCCCAGGGGTTTGGGGTTTGGGGTTTAGGCCCAGGGCCCAGGCCCAGGGTTTGGGGTTTGGGGGGGCCCAGGGCCCAGGCCCAGGCCCAGGGGTCCGGGGGGTTTGGGGGCCTGGCCCAGGCCCAGGCCCAGGCCCAGGGCCCAGGCCCAGGGGCTTAGGCCTGGGGGTGGCCCAGGGCCCAGGCCCAGGTTTAGGGCCCAGGCCCAGGCCCAGGCCCAGGCCCAGGCCCAGGGGGGCCCAGGCCCAGGCCCAGGGGGCCTGGGGTTTGGGGCCCAGGGGCCCAGGCCCAGGCCCAGGGGGGGGCCCAGGCCCAGGCCCAGGCCCCGGGCCCAGGCCCAGGCCCAGGCCCAGGGCCCAGGCCTAGGCCCAGGCCCAGGCCCAGGCCCAGGCCTGGGGGCCCAGGCCCAGGGCCCAGGCCCAGGCCCAGGCCCAGGGCCCAGGCCCAGGCCCAGGCCCAGGCCCAGGCCCAGGCCCAGGCCCAGGCCCAGGCCCAGGCCCAGGGCCCAGGCCCAGGCCCAGGCCCAGGCCCAGGCCCAGGCCCAGGCCCAGGCCCAGGCCCAGGCCCAGGCCCAGGCCCAGGCCCAGGGCCCAGGCCCAGGCCCAGGCCCAGGCCCAGGCCCAGGCCCAGGCCCAGGCCCAGGCCCAGGCCCAGGCCCAGGCCCAGGCCCAGGCCCAGGCCCAGGCCCAGGCCCAGGCCCAGGCCCCAGGCCCAGGCCTGAGGCCCAGGCCCAGGCCCAGGCCCAGGCCTAGGGCCCAGGCCCAGGCCCAGGGCCCAGGCCCAGGCCCAGGCCCAGGCCCAGGCCCAGGCCCAGGGCCCAGGGCCCAGGCCCAGGCCCAGGGCCCAGGCCCAGGGCCCAGGCCCAGGCCCAGGGCCCAGGCCCAGGCCCAGGCCTGGGCCCAGGCCCAGGCCCAGGCCCCAGGCCCAGGCCCAGGCCCAGGCCCAGGGCCCAGGCCCAGGCCCAGGCCCAGGCCCAGGCCCAGGCCCAGGCCCAGGCCCAGGCCCAGGCCCAGGCCCAGGCCCAGGCCCAGGCCCAGGCCCAGGGCCAGGCCTAGGCCCAGGCCCAGGCCCAGGCCTAGGCCCAGGCCCAGGCCCAGGCCCAGGCCCAGGCCCAGGGCCCAGGCCCAGGCCCAGGCCCAGGCCCAGGCCCAGGCCCAGGCCCAGGCCCAGGGCCCAGGCCCAGGCCCAGGCCCAGGCCCAGGGCCCAGGCCCAGGCCCAGGCCCAGGCCCAGGCCCAGGCCCAGGCCCAGGCCCCTAGGCCCAGGCCCAGGCCCAGGCCCAGGCCCAGGCCCAGGCCCAGGCCCAGGCCCAGGCCCAGGCCCAGGCCCAGGCCCAGGCCCAGGCCCAGGCCTCAGGCCCAGGCCCAGGCCCAGGCCCAGGCCCAGGCCCAGGCCCAGGCCCAGGCCCAGGCCCAGGCCCAGGCCCAGGCCCAGGCCCAGGGCCCAGGCCCAGGCCCAGGCCTCCAGGCCCAGGCCCAGGCCCAGGCCCAGGCCTCCAGGCCCAGGCCCAGGCCCAGGGCCCAGGCCCCAGGCCCAGGCCCAGGCCCAGGGCCCAGGCCCAGGCCCAGGCCCAGGCCCAGGCCCAGGCCCAGGCCCAGGCCCAGGCCCAGGCCCAGGCCCCAGGCCCAGGCCCAGGCCCAGGCCCAGGGCCCAGGCCTAGGCCCAGGCCCAGGCCCAGGCCCAGGCCCAGGGCCCAGGCCCAGGCCCAGGCCCAGGCCCAGGCCCAGTGGCCCAGGCCCAGGCCCAGGCCCAGGGCCCAGGCCCAGGGCCCAGGCCCAGGCCCAGGCCCAGGCCCAGGCCCAGGCCCAGGCCCAGGCCCAGGCCCAGGCCCAGGCCCAGGCCTAGGCCCAGGCCCAGGCCCAGGGCCCAGGCCCAGGCCCAGGGCCCAGGCCCAGGCCTAGGCCCAGGCCCAGGCCCAGGCCCAGGCCCAGGCCCAGGCCCAGGCCCAGGCCCAGGGCCCAGGCCCAGGCCCAGGGCCCAGGCCCAGGGCCCAGGGCCCAGGCCCAGGCCCAGGCCCAGGCCCAGGCCCAGGCCCAGGCCCAGGCCCAGGCCCAGGCCCAGGCCCAGGCCCAGGCCTAGGCCCAGGCCCAGGCCCAGGCCCAGGCCTGTGCCCAGGCTCAGGCCTCAGTGGCCCAGGCCCAGGCCCAGGCCCAGGGCCCAGGCCCAGGCCCAGGCCCAGGCCCAGGGCCTAGTGGCCCAGGGGGCCCAGGCCCAGGCCCAGGCCCAGGCCCAGGGCCCAGGCCCAGGGCCCAGGGCCCAGGGCCCAGGCCCAGGCCCAGGCCCAGGGCCCAGGCCCAGGCCCAGGCCTAGGCCCAGGGCCCAGGCCCAGGCCCAGGCCCAGGCCCAGGCCCAGGCCCAGGCCCAGGCCCAGGCCCAGGCCCAGGGCCAGTGGCCCAGGCCCAGGCCCAGGGCCCAGGCCCAGGGCCCAGGGCCCAGGGCCCAGGCCCAGGCCTGTGGCCCAGGCCCAGGCCTGAAAATTCAGGCCCAGGCCCAGGGCCCCAGGCCCAGGGCCCGCGGGCCCAGCCCAGGCCCAGGCCCAGGCCCAGGCCCAGGCCCAGGCCCAGGCCCAGGCCCAGGGCCCAGGCCCAGGCCCAGGCCCAGGCCCAGGGCCCAGGCCTAGGTGGCCCAGGCCCAGGCCCAGGCCCAGGGCCCAGGCCCAGGGCCCAGGCCCAGGCCCAGGCCCAGGCCCAGGCCCAGGCCCAGGCCCAGGCCCAGGGCCCAGGGCCCAGGCCCAGGCCCAGGGCCAGGCCCAGGCCCAGGCCCAGGCCCAGCCCAGGCCCAGGCCCAGGCCCAGGCCCAGGGCCCAGGGCCCAGGCCCAGGGCAGGCCCAGGGCCCAGGCCCCAGTGGCCCAGGCCCCAGGCCCAGGGCCCAGGCCCAGGCCCAGGCCCAGGCCCAGGCCCAGGCCCAGGCCCAGGCCCAGGCCCAGGCCCAGGGGCCCAGGCCCAGGCCCAGGCCCAGGCCCAGGCCCAGGCCCAGGGCCCAGGCCCAGGCCCAGGCCCAGGCCCAGGCCCAGGCCCAGGCCCAGGCCCAGGGCCCAGGCCCAGGCCCAGGCCCAGGCCCAGGCCCAGGCCCAGGCCCAGGCCCCAGGCCCAGGCCCAGGCCCCCAGGGCCCAGGCCCAGGCCCAGGCCCAGGCCCAGGCCCAGGCCCAGGCCCAGGCCCAGGGCCCAGGCCCAGGCCCAGGCCCAGGCCCAGGCCCAGGCCCAGGCCCAGGCCCAGGCCCAGGCCCAGGCCCAGGCCCAGGCCCAGGCCCAGGCCCAGGCCCAGGCCCAGGCCCAGGCCCAGGCCCAGGCCCAGGCCCAGGCCCAGGCCCAGGCCCAGGCCCAGGCCCAGGCCCAGGCCCAGGCCCAGGCCCAGGCCC
>JADLZL010005260.1:0-213219 GCA_015844335.1 Chrysopogon serrulatus | reverse complement strand
TTGAGAAGAAGGGGGCGGTGGAAATGGCAACAACTGCTGGGTTGAGAAGTGGAAGCGACGGCCGTCGGACTATTTATACCATGCGGGTGGCCCATTGACTCTCCCGTGATCACTATTGACCTTCTTTTTACCCTAATTTTTAACTGGGCTTTCTTGGGCCGAGTTACCTTTATCCGTTTATTTTTTCTATACGGTATGACGCGCCGTTTACTAAAGTCATGGTCCACTAGTCTTACGGGGACTAGGCCCATGGGTCAACTGCATGGTCAATTTGGTCCACCAGTCAGACTGGGAACGGGGGTTTTACAGAATACATATTTACGGCCCTGGTGAAAGGTCCTAAATGGCTAGAGGGGGTGAATAGCCTAATTAAAATTCTACAAATACACTAGAGCAAAGTGTTAGTATAACAAATGGCGTAAATGCAGTTTGCTCTAGCCCTACTTGTTAGGCAAGCCACCTATTGACAATTTTAGTGAGCTTATGATCTCTACTTATCACACAAAAGCTAAGTTGCTAGTTTACTCCTAGGTGATCAAACTAGAGAGCTAATCTACACTAATGCTACAACTAGAACAAGAATGAACCAATGTAATACAAGAGATAGGGTGATTGTTACCAATGCCGGGCAAGAGATGAATATGTCAATCACAATATGAACGCCAAGAATACCAAGGGAGACAATATGACATAATGATTTTTCTCCCGAGGTTAACGTGCTTGCCGGCACGCTACTCCCATTGTGTCGACCACCACTCGGTGTTGCGCACGCTAATAGGCCTCCAATGCCTAACCCTCTACGGGTGCCGCTAGCAACTACCCACAAGTGTGGTAACTCAAGACACGAGTAATTTACTAGAGTCACCTTTCGCGAATCTCCCGCGGGGAATAGGCGCAAGAATCCCTCAAAAATCACCGGGAGCCGGCCACGAACAATCACCAACACATGCTGGACCTCCACCGCAGCTCCAAGCCGTCTAGGTGGCAGCAACCACCAAGAGTAATAAGCAATCTCGCAGCTCAACGATCTCTAGTGCCACTAGATGCTCAAACTCTAAGCAAATGCACTAAAATCACTCCCAATCTCACAATGGATGCACAATCAAGCAAGAGAATGAGTGGGAGAGATTTGCTTTAGCTCACAAGGATGTAACACCAATGAAAATGTCCAAGAGCGTGAGCTAAAGCTGGCCAACAAGCTTATATAGAGGGGCAAGCCCTCATCCAACCGTTACACTGCGCTGGCCCTGACCGGACGCTCAAGACGGGGTGACCGGACGCGTCCGGTCCAGCGTCCGGTCGCCCATAAACGTCCACGTGTACTAGCCGTTTGAATTGCAACGTTCGTGCCTAATGACTAGCTCTCACTCGTGCGCTGTCAGACAGGCACCGGACGCGTCCTATGCAACCACCGGACGCGCCAACAGTGGCGTCCGGTTGCTACCCAGAGAGCATCCAGAACGTGCAAAACACGACCGGACGCGTCCGGTCCGGGGTGACTGGACGCGCCGAGCGTCCGTTCACCTTCTTCCCTTCGCCAGAAGCTGACGCCAACGTACGTCAGCGCTGACTGGACGCGTCACCGGAGCGTCCGGTCGATACCAGAGAGCTCCCAGAATGACCGGACGCGTCCGCAGCAACACCGGCGGACGCGCGCTCTTTCACCAAAGGACCAGAAGCATCTGGTCAAGCCGAGACCAGCGTCCGATCACTGCAATCAGCTCCGAAAAACTCTGAATCCTGCCTTGCAAGCTCGGCAGGAGGGGTTTAGACCCAAACCCCACTATCCCTTGCTCTCATATGCCAACACCAACATGTGTCTTCACTTGTGCGAGTGTGTTAGCATTTTCAAGTCATTTTCCAAGGGATTTGTTAGCTCTCACTAGGTCCTAATGCATATGCATGGAATAAAAACACCTAGTGGCACTTGATAACCGCTTTTGCATTAAGATCACCCCTCTTAATAGTACGGCTATCTATCCTAAATACACTCACATCCTCTATGGTGTCTTGAGTGCCAAAACAAGATGGCCTTATCAATTATACCTTTGCCTTGAGCCCATTTTGTTTTTCTCTTTCTTCTTTTCAAGTTGGAGCACTTGATCACCATTTTTTGGTGTTCACCACCATCACCATGATGTTTTCCAAGTCTCCTTCACTTGGTGTGGACTATCCTTTCTTTTGCTACACACACTTAGCCACAATGGATTAGTCCAAAGGTTTCATCAATTATCCAAAACCAAACTCAGGCTTTCACCTGGTTGACCAGATCAGTCTGGGGACTGGGCACACAGCCAAGCTGTGCACTCTTAAGTCCTGGTCGACCAGATCAGTCTGGGGATTGGGCACACAGCCAAGCTGTGTACTCTTAAGCCCTGGTCGACCAGATCAATCTGGGGACTAGGCACACAGCCAAGCTATGTATTCTTAAGTCCTGGTCGGCCAGGTAAATCTGGGGACTGGGCTTGCGCGATTAAGCCGCGCACTACTCGATCAGCTCAGTTTGAGAACAATATTGCAGATTCACGTTACTCATGATCAAGATGCACTCAGATTAAGTTTGATACAAAATCCAACAAGGAAATTAACAACGCATGGCGAACAGTTTTCCACATAAGGTTGGATCATTCATAACCTAGTTACATACTACTTGCCTACGGCATTTTGTACAAAATCTATGACGCCTGGCAACTGGAGCGTGAGCGCCGCATGGATTTTGTCCTAGAGAAGCTTCTGTTCAAGGACCAGTAAATCTATGGAGCTGCAAGCAGTCCTCTACCAAGCGTCTGCCGGCGGACATGCCAAATGCCCGCCGGGGCCCTATGGAGCGTCATTGATGACGTCCTCCGCCGTCACCTCCTCCACTATGGCGTCGGCGGCGTCATCGAAATCCCGGATGAGATGCTCCAGGTTCGCGACGCGCTCACCCTCCGAAAGACCGGCCAGGCCCCGGAGATCCACCCTGGAGCGATGCTGGGCAACGGCCAGCGCCGATGACGCCCCACGGTGCACGCCGCGGGACACCGCTTCCCGGATGCGGCTGAGAGCGTTCTCCAGCTGCTCCTGGAGTGAGTCCCCAGCAGCCCCAATGAAGTCGACGACGGTTTCCGCCGCTGGGAGGACGGTCTGGAGTTCCTCCTCCAGTTGGGCCACCCTTAGGTCAGCCGCCTCCTGGTTGGCCCGGGCGTGTTGCGCCTCCACTTCGACCTGCTCCAGTGCCGCCATAACGGCGTTCAGCCGTTCGCGGAGTTCGGCCATGGCAACCGTCCTGATTACCATGGCATGCCGCCCTCCGGCGCTCCCCTCGCTGGTCTCCTCGGCGGCGAGGAGAAGGCGCGGGGTAGATGTGCTGATGGTCAGCACCCTGCAAATTGAAAACCACTTCGGATTAGATGGCAATTTCATCCCCAATATGTGCAGCACAGTAAAATGGTGGCCTACCCCTCGTTGCGGCGACGCCTGCGGGGCTGACTGCTCAGAGAGCCCTCCACCGGCCGCTTGCCGTGGTCCATTTGCTGATGCGGGTCCGGCGAAAGAGAGGATTGGAGGAAGGTGAAAAACTGAGCAACCAACTAGGGTTTCTTTGGAAGTCGAATGCCCTTCCTCGCCACCGCGCTTTCTATTTATAAGTGGGCATCTCACAGATACGCCGGTGAAGGGGAATCGCCGCGCAGCTACGCGACGGATTACTTTCCCCACGACTAGAAAGTGCCATCATTACGGCCACGACCGAAGGCGAACCGGTGCGGCACGGTCTTCCGTAGAGTTTTTTCGGCATCCGCACCAGGACGTACTTTTTTGTCCCTCTGACAAGGCGGGATTTTCCTTTTTGCCACTGGGCTGTTGTTTGGGTACCAGGCCCATTTAGCTGGGTTCTCGGACTCAATTATTTTGGCTTTCCACGAATTTACATCTTTTTCCGAAAAAGATGGTTTATTCCAGTGATTACCAAGTTTTTACAAAAAATCTTGCCACAACATGATTCTCATCTTCTAACAACCTTGGGGACTACGTGGGCCCATGTCACTTGGCAGTGATTGGGCCTGTTCCTAATACAGGTTCTAACCCCTACTATTTTTATGGCTTTTCCAAAAAGCTAGTTTCCTCAAGCTAAAACAATGATATCTGATATCATGTGCTACTGTGGGCCCACGTCTCTAAGACATGAGCTGCTTTTTTCTTTTTTCTTGAGCAACCTGCATCTTTCGACAAGGTTTATACTAAATTGCTTCAGAAGTCAATTCTTTCTTCAAACTTGTTGGCTTCATATCAAACTGGTCGACTCTTTGCCGAACTGGTCGACATGTTGATTGTAGGTTTCAATTTTGCAAGATTACAGCCTAAACTGGTCGGCAAGCATTCCAAGTTTGAGGCACAGCAGCAGCATTATTAGCATTGCAAAGATCACTCCACCAAAACAAAGCAAAATTAGTAAACTCACTAGTAGCAAGTCTAACTCTATGCTCAGCAGGAACATTATGAGAATCAAATTTTTGTTGAACAGCAAGCTCCCAATCTAAATATGCCTCAGGATCAACATTACCAGCAAAAGGAGGTTCGCTAAATTTAATTTTAGCAAAAGGATCATTATTACCACGATTACCTCCCCTACCCCGACGATTGAAGTTGTAGCGGCGACGGTTGTCTGCATCACCATCAGCATCCGCATCTTCATCATCAAAACCATCCTCATCTTCAGCAGGTGGAGGGCGTTGCTCAATCTGTTCAATGCGGATGACCAGATTGTTCACGTTGCGCGTCAGCTCGTTCATAAGATTGCGTTGTTCAGTCATGAATGTTGTAAGCTCACCTTTTGACACGCGAGTCATTGAAATCCGTCGGAGATCTTGACATGGTTAGAAAATAGGACAAAACAACACCAAAATATTATCCCTATCAACTAAAAGGAACCAAGTGGTGGCGGTGGTGAAAGTGGAATGCAAAATCAGACGCGGCTTACCACCGTCTTGCAAGTGTTCTTACCAAAGCCAATAGGAATAAAACCAAAGAGGGGAAACAATCAGTTGTTGAGCGTGGGTACCAGTTGCAAGATGAACCTGTGCTGACAGAAGTATATGTGGAGCTTTGGGAAGGCACACTATGAGCAGCAAGGATTAGCAATTAACGAATGCAGATTTAGCTAAGTTCAATAAGTATCCAAAGTACAAAGCACAATTGCTGGTTAAGACGTGTCTACACGTAGCGCAACAAGGGTGAAACAAAGAACGATGAAAAGAACTCACAGAACAAGCCAAGAGCTCGGATTTTTCCTTTTTCTGAATATTCCTCGGATTTTTGCAAGAGGCTAGGAATCAAACTTTTTTATTTTTTCACTATTTTTTTATATTTTTTTCTGAACAAGGATCACAAAAGATGCAACCACAAAAATTGGCACCTACAACTGAGGTGGGATGTGGTCTACAGAAATTCAGCACGTTCTCTGAAAAAAGCGTGCACAAACATTGACAATTTTTTCTTTATTTTCCCGAAATTTTTTGGTCAATTTTGACGAAACCAAACAAGGCGTAGCCAGTTTGGGTCCCCTCCAAATGGTGTCAAGAAGCTGCTGAAAAAAATTTAGATTTTTCTGATAAAGGAGCGAAAAGTTATGCCTGTTTTACTGAAGTTATCTCAAGTTATGTTTTCCGGAAGGCACAACACGGCGGCGGCAGTTAGGGCAAAGCGTCCCTAAACTCCAACACCGATCACAGGAGCAATCATCCCTGTGACTAACAGCAGCAGGTATTTGCCAGATGATGGAAGGAGGGATGCGATGCAGGGCGAAATAACAGCGGCGTGCAACCTATCTAGGGTTAGCGCGGCGGCGAGAGATCACGCAAGGCGGCTAGCGGGGGCAAGTCGAGTAATATGGTGGCTTCGACCTGTGGTTTGGGATCAGTGGATGGGATAGCGGCGGAAACAAAGAACAACAACATGGTAGTTGAACTACGACGATGAACACAATCAAAACCAGCAACTAGACTTAACCAGGACACAAACTCAACAAAGCCAATCCGAAAATGAAATTGCAAGGTAATGAACAAACGAGATTATAGCTCGCGGTAAACCTGAAATGTCTGATTCCAAATGATGAGACACGGCCCGATCTTCCGTGAGGTATTGGTAAATTCAATTGGTAGAGAACTCGATGTTGGCGATCCGGCTTCAAATCAGACACGATTCGAACTCTGCAACCGTTACACCACTGCTCCGTTGGTTATCAACCAAGCACAACTTGATTGACCTCGCCAAGAAGGCTGTTCCTGCAAGCGAATTGAAGAACACAAGCAAGAAGGTTTCAACACGCAATCTGAAATTGCAAATATGAATGACGCGAATATCAATTGAGGGTTCAAGAACTCGGTTCCAAAGGACTAATCGACACAGTGGAGGAGATCAAGAACGGGGGGCCCTGGATCACTGTAAAAGGACTAATCGACACAGTTACAATGAACGATTTAGTTTCTCAATGGAAAACTAAACTCTAAACAAAACCCGAGTCTAATTGGTGGCGGCTACGAAGATATAGGCGTCCTAGGGTTGGAAGTGCACCAGGGGGGTCGCCCACAACATGGGCCACAAGCCCAACTCGATACAAGGCCAAGTTGGCCCAAAAATAGGTGTCGCAGCACCTTTTCATGGTCACACAGCATGATCCACGAATGTTCTGGAGCTAGGACTAGAACCAAACTGACGGCGTCATCGTCGCCTTTCCAACGCATATTCACATGCCTCGTTTTGACGTTGTATAAGGAAGTTATGGTCAAAACATTGATGATGTGTCTGCTGAATCCGAAGGTGACGTGGTAGTTGAGTTGGAGATGAGTTGCAACTTGGAGAAGACCATGGCGTCGGTATGTCCAGCGTGGCGATGTCCTCATCACCTAAGTCTATGTTGGTGATCACAAATGTGCCTCTTTTGGGAGTTAGTTGACGGTTAAATTTGTTCATTAACAATCGTCAACAGTGCACGGCCGTTTCCATGTTTGGAGTGAGTGTTAATCTCATCGCAGGTTCGGGGCACGACGTTTGGGAAGTGTGGTGTGCAAATAACTTTTGTTTCACCGGATGCTCGTCTTAGGTGACGTGGAATAAGTGTACGGTCGTATCCACGTTTGCAGTGAGTGTTTATCTCATTGCAGCTTTGAGGCACGACATTCAAGAAGCGCACCATAGGCATGCAAATAACTTATGTTGCTCCCGATGCTCATCTTATGTGACATGGAACAAGTGCATAGTTGTTTCCACGTTTGGAGTCAGTATTTAATCTTGTCGCATGTTTGGGGCACGACATTCAAGAAGCGCACCATAGGTGTGCAAATAATTTTTTTTGCACCTGATGCTTGTCTTAGGTGACGTGGAACAAGTGCACGATCGTTTCTATATTTGGAGTTAGTGTTAATCTCGTTGCAGGTTTGGGGCACGGCGTTCGGCAAGTGCACCGCAGGTGCGCAAATAATTTCTGTTTCACCCGATGCTCGTTTTAGGTGACGTGGAACAAGTACACGATCGCTTTCACCATTAGAGTTAGTGTTAATCTCGTCGCAGGTTCGGGGCATGGCATTCGAGAAGCGCACCACAGGTGTGCAAATAATTTTTCTTGCACCTGATGCTCGTCTTAGGTGATGTGAATAAGTGCACAGTCGTTTCCACGTTTGGAGT
This sequence comes from Chrysopogon serrulatus, assembly GCA_015844335.1. NCBI lineage: Eukaryota > Viridiplantae > Streptophyta > Magnoliopsida > Poales > Poaceae > Chrysopogon > Chrysopogon serrulatus. The sequence goes on along the minus strand of JADLZL010005260.1, from coordinate 205,557 downwards.
GAGTGTTAATCTCATCGCAGGTTTGGGGCATGACGTTCGGGAAGCGTGGTGTGCAAATAACTTTTTTTTCACCCGCTGCTCGTCTTAGGTGACGTTGTTGACACCTCTTAATGTTACCTCTAGCAACGGTGCCAAAAATGCTTGCGGGCATAGCATCGCTACTAGAATGCCAAGTTGTCATCCCCAGCAGTAACACCAAGATGTGTGGTATTAAATTATGCCACTAGAAATAGTTTCCGCAAGTGCACAAATCGAATACCATTGTAGCATTTACCTAGAGTATTACCACATTGTCATTTATATTTTCCCAAGGAAAGGTCTACAGGGTATACGCGTAAGGTAGCTGGATAACCTAGAGTGTAATGGATAGGCATAACCATGTCCTCGATAAGTATAAATCATCAGCATAAACAGATAGAGACTGCTAGCTATATCATTAGGGTTACTAGCAGAACCTCAAGAGATATTCCTATGTCATTCCTAGCTACATGTCAATGCATACCATGGTTAGTGCAATGACACCCAGTAGTTATTGCTAAGGTTAGCATTACATCTATTCATAATGGACATACTCGGGAAGTTTGAGAACATAGCATGCCCTTCGTTCATATACAAGCCCTACTGTGTCGATAAATGGGGTTTGGACTACATAGGACTCAACAGGATTGTCACACCCATGATCTACCAAGCCCGACCTATAGGGTGCATTCGCAAGTAAACAACGTATAAGCACCATGCTTACACAATGTTCACCACTCACCCAACGATCAATTAGATGAGCGCTATACGAACCTATGAATAAGTAATCTAGCTATACTAAGCATATAATCACAATAGACAAAGAACATAATGACTATGAATATAAGCATATAAGTATTCATCAATTGAATTATAGCAATCATATAACTATACAATGAAAGAGAACAAAGGTGAGAGGAGGTAAGAACAATACCAAATCCAAGCTCTTGATGGCTCCAGAATCCAAGCCTTCGCTTGCCTCCCTCTAGTTCTAACTAGCTATCTAGGCCCTAGCTAAGGAGCTCTGATTAGGGTTTCTGGCTGATGATCTGACTTCGAATGAGAATGAATGAATGTGCCCCCCTCCTGGGGGGGTCCTGCCCTTCTTTTATAGCCCTAGGCGATGATCGTGAGCCATCGGATCAAATTGACCTTGACGTACGGCTGAGGACAATCCACAAAGGCGGTGGAGCAACCTTGGCGAAGCGGGCCGCAAATGGGCTAGAGGCCAGACCGACCAGTCTGGGGTGGGGTCGGCCGGTCCCACCTGGCCGCCTCTGGTCCCCCGCTTCGGCGTGGTGTCTTCTGGTCTCTTCTGGAACTTTCCTGTGTTGCCGTGGTGCCCGCATTCTATGTTTCGAAAAGCTTCTGGGATTGCGTCTTTTTCAGTTTACACCTGCAGAAACAGTGAAACACCTAAACTTATGGAATTCTATCAGTGGAAACCCTATATCTACTTTGGTGATCGTAATTGCATCCTTTTCCATGGCTAGTTGATGGTTGAATTCGTACATTAACGACCGTCAACACCTCCCTCAAGCCTAACCTTTGCTAGACCCTTAGCAAAGAAAACTCAAAAAAGTTATTGTAAGATATATATATGTTTAAGCATTGTAGCCATCTCAGAGCAACTCCCTAGAAGTATACCTGCAGTTAGATAGAAATTCTCCTCCAAGCTTAAGCAATAATTGAGCTGACTTTCAAACTTACTCATATTACCTTTGACTATGGGGCTTATCAGCTCTATGGTGGGAGCGAAGGAAATTTGTACATGAAGGTACTATTCAAAATTTGACAAGATCAGCAATGTCAATTGCTACACTTACTGTCGACGAAATATCGGCGGCAGTCTACGACGGGTATACCGACGGTAGTGATTTATCGGTGGAGGTGCGCTTAGACTACAAACAAGACGTAACAGGAAGAATAGCACACACGGTTTACCCAGGTTCGGGCCGCTAGATGTGTAATACCCTACGTCCTGCTCTTCTGTTATTGAAAGAATTAGATGTGTTTGAGGGGGTCCCTACCCACCTTATATAGTCCGGGGGGCAGGGTTACAGATCCTGAGATCCCGATACGGTCGGTTACAAACAGATCGTATCTAACTAGGATGCAATTGGTTTCCTAACCGACTAGTTGCCTTGCATGACAAACAACTCTTAATTGTCCACCTAGGAGTCCGACCAGGCCAAGGAGGCCGATCCGTTTTGGTCTTGTGGGTTGGGCTGGCCTGTCTGAGTAGGCCCAAGGCCAGCCGTGAGGGTATAGGGGTCTAAACCTCCACAGCTAGTCCCCGAGGACCATGTATCTTGAGGAAAACGCCGTCTTGATGTTTGTCGACCAGTGAGGCTTGAAGTCTTGCATAGTTGAAGCTTGTGGTTGGTCTGCCAACCAGTTTGATGAAGAGCCGACCACTAAATCTGTCAAGTACAGGCTTTGTCGAAAGATGCATGTTGCTCCTAAAAAAGAAAAAAGTAGCCTATGTCCAAAGACGTGGGCCCACAGTGGTGTATGATATCTAATATCGTCGTCGTTATGGAAAATTAGCTTTTCAGAAAAGCCAAAATCAAAATAGGGTCAGAACCGTTTTCATGACATGAATAGGCCCAGTCACTACCAAGTGACGTGGGCCCACGTAGTCCCCAAGGTTGGTAGAAGATGAGTATCATGTTGTGGCAAGCTTTTTTGAAAAAACTTGATAACCGCTAGATTTGGTGAAACAAATGCAAACTACATTGATCAACGCACAAGCAAATTGCTTATTTGTATATCAATGTGACAGCTTGATCAACTTTGTTGGAAACAGTTGACTATAGGCCCAGCCTTTCAGAAGAAATTGATAAACTAGGAATGGAACTCACAGTCTGACTGTGGGACCAATTATAGATGAAGTAAAGAATATTATGCAGGATGACTGGTAGGCCAGCACACAGGGTTTATTGTTTAAACATAATCTTGATCATCAAGCCGACTAGTGGGCCTGGAATGCGAAACGACGGCCTAGAGCATCCTTCGTCGGGACGGAGGGGCAAAACTTGAACAACCCGGCTCGGCAATCGAAACGCCAGGGGCAGAAATGACAGGACATCGAAGCATCCCCATCGGAGAACATGCCGCGAAGGTTCGTCTTCGGTCGTGGCTGTAATGATGACATGATCCAGTTATGGGAGAACGTGAAGCGTCGTGTAGCGGCGCGTCGATTCCCATTCGCCGGTGTGCACTTGTGATGCCCGCCTATAAATTGATGGGCGCAGAGGCAGGGAAAGTCACTCCACCTCTGCCCAAACCCTAATATGAATCTGAGTTCTTCTCCTTCCGTCCTTCTACCTCCACCTTGTAGTCCATGGATCGCGGGAAGCGCCCGGCGAAAGGATCGTTGGAGGAGCGGCCACGTAGCCGCCGCCGCGGCGAGGGGTAAACAACAGTCTTGCGTCATTAGGGTTTTTGAAAAATGAATCTTGTCTAATCTGAGTTGATTGATGCCTGCAGGGTGCTGACCATTAGCACGCCCATGCCACGCCACCTTCTTGCCGCCGAGGATGGTGGGGGCAGCGCAGGAGGCCATCCCATGGTGACCAGGACGGTCGCCATGGCCGAACTCCGCGACAGCATCGACGCTATCGTCGTTGCCCTACACCACGCAGAGGAAGAGGTGCAACAGGCCCGGACCAACCAGGCGGAGGCCGACGATAGGGTAGTCCAGCTGGAGGAGGAACTCCAGGCTATCCGCCCAGCGGCGGAGGCAGCCGTGGCCTTCGTCGGGGCTCCCGGGGACTCCCTAACGGAGCAGCTTGATAACATCGCCAGCCGCATCCAAGAGGTGGTGTCCCATGGCATGCACCGTGGGGCGTCATCGGCGCTAGCAGTTGCGCAACGCCGCACCCGGGTGGACCTGTGGGGCTTCGCCGGTCTCCCAGAGGGCGAGAGGATCACAGACGTGGAGCACCTTGTCCGCGAGTTCGACGCCGCCGCCGATGCTATAGCGGAGGAGGTGACAGCGGAGGACATCATCTGCGATGCCCCCTAGGGTAATTCGCATCGCTCTGATAGCGCCGTCCTTGCCAGGGTGCTATGCTACCGGCTGCAAGAGCCGCACAGGCTTGTTGACGCGGATCTCCTCTACCTTGAGAGTGGGTATTCTGGTCGAAGTCCACGCGACGCTCGCGCTCCTGTAGATGCTAGCATCCTACACTAAGGACTTTTAGCTTTGTATATCCTTGCTCAAGGGGCCCTTAGTAAGTTGTAAACAAGAAATGAATCAATGCATATTTTGCTGAAAAAATATCCTTGTCTTGTGAATATTGTATCTGATCGGTACCAGACGTAATCATAGGCTATCTGAACGGCATAACCTCAACATGTTTGTGCATCTGTAGAATTTGTGGATATAAGATGAACCGCAGCGGAACATCCACCTCAAAACTCAGTCTTAGTTGCGCAAAAAACATGATAGACATCAATTAATCTTCATGTGGAATGAGTTGGATAAGTCCTCAGGCCAGTTTTCAGATAACCAGAACTATTAAAGACACGAATGGAATGTGCTCCCAATCCCGAGACTGACTGGTTAACCAGTTCTTAAAGAACACACAGCTCGGCTGTAGGCCTAGTCCCCAGACTGACTGGTCGACCAGGACATGAAGAACACACAGCTCGGCTGTGGGCCCATTCCTCAGACTGATTTGGTTGACCAGGACTTGAAGAACACACAACTCGGCTGTGGGCCCAGTCCCCAGACTGACTAGTCGACCGGGACTTGAGGAACACACAGCTCGACTGTCGGCCCAGTCCCTAGACTGATCTGGTCGACCAGGACTTGAAGAACACACAGCTTGGCTGTGGGCCCAGTCCCTAGACTGACTGGTGGACCCAATGATAAGTGAATTTTACTGCCGACGCAAACTTAACTAGGCCCAATCAGAAGCCTAGTTAAAAAATTAAAGTAAATGTTCAGTCCAACCATATTCTCCGCAAAGTCTAGTGACCAAACACCTCATATAAATAGACGGACGGCCACCGCCTCAGTTACCTAGCGCTCTAGGTTTCGCCATTTCTGCCGCCTCATCACCACAATCTTCGCCGCTCGCTAGACTTATTTTCGTTTCACCACCATCCCTATTCTCCTCCACACTCCCCACTGCATCCATTGAGGGAGATCTGATGGTGAGGAAGAAGATGACGAAGGTGGAGGTGGCAAACAAGAAACTAATGGAGAGCCATTGGGAGAAATCCATGACGACGCACGAGTCGCTCGTGGTAATGGCGGAAGGTGGGCTGCTGCCGCCACCAAAGCTAGAGGTATGGAGAGCACCATCGGCAGGTGAGCGCTATCCGAACCCTCGCAAAGACGAGATTGTGGTTTTTGAGGATTACTTCCTCCGTGGACTAGGAATCCCAATACATAGTTTCTTGCAGGATTTGTGCCTATTCTGGGGATTTCTATTTGCAATCTCCACCCCAACTCCATGCTGACCCTCGCGATCTTTGTCGCGTATTGTGAGGGATACCTGGGGATTTCTCCGCACTTCAATCTGTTCCACCACTTCTACTATTTGAAGAAGAAAGGGGAAGGATCCGGTGGATCCTAGGTGGCCGAGGGTGCTATGTAACGTTGAGAGAGGGTGTGAAGTCCAATTGGATGACAATTGATCACACCTCCAATACCAAAAATTGGATGAGAAAATGGTTTTATATTAACCAGAATCTGGAAGGCAGAGCGGTGCCGTGCGACGTAACCCAAATTCCTCAATCCAACCCGCGGTGGTTGGAGAGGCCAGCTGTGGATCAGATGGAGTAGGTTAACGAGCTGATATCCTTGATGGATTTCAGCACCCTTGACGAAATCGTAGTGGCCAGTACGTTTGTCTGCAACCGGATTCAGCCCCTGAAGAGAGGGTGAATTTTTGGTTCGAATACCAAGGTGCCAACGATCCGTCCAGAGAGAGGAAGGAGGATCTATCCAAAGAGGAGGTGGTGAGCCGTATGTCGAAGATGTTTAAACACTTCGCCAGCTATAGGTTCAAGAAACCTCTAGTGGTGAAATTCAGTCTTGGAAACCCCCTCCAAGGGTACGTGCCTACTCCCTGACTTTGAATTAACCAGTGCTTGTTTATTGTACGCACTTCATTGTCGTTAAATTTTTCAGCAATATCATGGGCAAGATCGAGCTGCATTCGTCTCCCAAGTACTAGTGGAGCCATGGCCTATGGAGAGGAAATCCTTGGTCAAGGGAGGCGTCCTAAAGCGTCACAGAAGGGGATCATGGTGGCGATGATGTCACAGAAGAGGCCTCAGCTACTCCTGAAAAGCAGCTGAGGAGAAAAGCAACCAGTAAAGCGCCGATGCCCGGCCGAAACAAAAGAAGGCGAAGCCGTCGGCCCCCTTGACCGGGGGCAAATTAAACATTGGTGGTGGTGGCGAGCTGCGACGCCGAGCTGTCATAGAGAGCTCGGACTCTGATCCAGAGGACACGATTCCTCTGATTCAAAAGTTCGGGACAAAACCCCCTGAAGGGAAAGTGCGTCGTCCGACCAGCGCCACCTCTACTCCTCGCCAACCACAACATATAGGGCACCAGTCGACACCGCCACGGACACCTCAATCGCCTACTGGTGGTGGTGGCATCTTTCAAACGCCACCTAGATCTCCGCTGGGACCTACTTCAGGGACCCCAGAGGCTGCCCCTCCGCTACCAAGACAATGGGGAACCCAGACACAAGGGCTGCGACCATCCAGCATGGAGCCTGGCCGTTCTGGTGATGGGCGAGGCGGATCTGCCAGCCATGGAGGGATTGGGCGATTCCGTCATTCCTTTAAGCAATCGTCCAGGTATAAATTGTAGTATGGATGGATTACACCTAATCGATGGCACATGCTGAGTAGTATTTTTCTACCTTGTAGACAAGCCAGCATGGAGGAGCCTGTGGATGGGACTGGCCCCCGGGATGAGCGAGCAGAAGAAGGACCTGGAGCTCAGGAAGGTCAGGGGGAAGCGATCAAATCAAGCCAGGCTGGCCCTGATGAAACCGGCCATCCTGCCCCCACAGGTGCACCATCTTCTCCTCATCAACATATGGAAGAATCCACACAGGAGGTGACACAGGAGGTAACGCAAGCCCTTGCTAAATGTGCCTCACCGACCACCGTTGCGCCCAGAAGCGAGGCCATCGCGTCTGGTGCGTGGGATGCCCCAGAGGAGCAAATTGAGGAAATACTTGGGCATCCTGAGAAGCCAAAGCGCGTTCCTAGTAAGGTGACTTTCATGGCCCGCTAAGATCGTGACAGCGACTGGTCGGTATTTGAGGCCAAAGTGGATGCTCCAATTGCTGAAGACATTGACGCCTCCTTAAAACAGCTGCACGAACAGATACAGGTGATGTGCCGACCTGTGTATCCTTTGTGCATCTTAACACTAGTCAGAGCTAATGTCTTGTTACTCTTCAGGGCCTGCAAAACATCTCCCAACAGCGCTTGGATATGATAGACCAGTCCCGGCGCATTATGGCCGAAAACGAGTGTCTGGAGGGGGACAATGCTGCCCTGACATACAAAGTCGCCGTTTTGGAAGGGCAGAAGAAAGGTATGCCACCCTTCACATTACTTGTTCTTATATAGTATATCTCGGGCTAATTTGCTTTATGCAGAGCTGGAATAGGATGACAAACTCAAGGCGTAGGAGCTGTCTCGACTGCTAACCGAGAAAGAGGACGCTCAAAAGCGCGTCGAAGAAATCAAAGGTGAGATGGCAGGTTGGTCACCGGCCATGTTTGCTCATGGATCTTCCAGGTGCTATGCCGTTGACACATAATGACTTAATGCATGTATGCAGAGCTCTGCAAGAAGCACATGGCACAATTTGAAGTGCTAGCCAAGGAGAACAAGAAGCTGAAGGAGCGCTGGGGAGCCGTGGAGGTCGAACTTCGGCCACTAATGAAGGAACTGATGCCAGAGGAGCCAGAAGTGATGGACCCGCTGAACACCCCTGAGGCTGTCATGGACGAATGCAAGAGGGCTTGGCCTTTGTTCAAATATTTTGTCCAAGAAGCAGGTCAGTACGTGGCGGCCTCTGTTCTTGCACTGGTAAGGTCGCACTACCCAAAAATTGACCTGAAAAGGATAGAAGAAGGGGTAGCGGCCGATACCAGTCAAGACAAAGCCAATAGTCTTCGCGTCAGCTCATGGGATACTGCTGCCAGAGTGATGCGAGGCATCAAGCTGGTGGACGAAGGATCCTTAAGCAGCTCGGCGTAGATAGTCCGGCCTCCTTCCTGATTTTGTTGTAAATGAGAAACAAGCTTGTGATGTGACTAGACACTTGTTGGTTTGGCTCGGCCTGTATCGAGCTAAAGTGTTACTAGTTTAGTATATAGTGTCCAATTGTCCTAGCTTATAGCTTGGCGGTCGGTATTCAGAATACTGTAACTGAGGAAGACTAGTAGCTCTCAACTATAAGCCATGAACTCAGGAGAACAAAAGACTGGACAAGACATAGAGAAGGAAGTAAAAATTCTTATCATAAAGGTATAACTAATGTAATCTTAACTATTGAACAACGATATGGCAAAGCCGTAAACGAGCATGGAACTTAGTTTATTGAAAACGTTCGTGTGTGCGTGTAGTCGTATAGCATCCTTTGAAGCAAATCAGCTCATTAGGTGACTAGGTGACCTCTATGGAACAGCACGGTGCCAGAACGCTTAGGGCCCTAGTACCATTAGAGGGCGACAACTATTATCTCCTGTGTTGTATGGCTTAGAGCCGTAACACGTGGTTGGAGGAACTAGAGACAGTGCCTTTTCTGATTGTCCCTGTCGGAGCATTAGACTGTACGGCTTATTTGAAAACATAGGCATGTTTTATAGATAAAACACTTGTGGAGGAGAGAGACACCAACTGAGATATATTAAACTTGACAATTGAATATAAAGGAAAAAGAGTACATATCTTATTCTATGATGTCTATCAAGGGTAGAATCTTATAAGCTGTTCGATGTGCCAGGAGCTTGGTACATCAATGCCATCTAAAGTGTAGAGCCTATATGAGGTAGGCCTAGTGACTGCCTTTATCATGAATGGCCCCTCCCAGTGAGAGGACAGCTTATGCAGGCCTTCTGTCTTCTGCTTGCGTCGGAGCACAAGATCTCCGACTATGAAGAAACGGCCCCTTACGCTGCGGTTGTAATAACGACGTATACTAGCCAAGTACCGTGCATTCTGGACGCACGTGTCAAGGCGCCGTTCTTCCAAGGCATCGATGTCGAGTTCCCTTGCTTCGTCCGAAGCATCTTCATTGAAGTACTCGACCCTGGGTGAGTGTCGGTGTTTAACCACCGATAGCCTACCACGGGGTACCCGCGGTAGTTGATTTGGACCTCGGCGAATATCGTAACTCGGTGGTCACGCAAGAGATGCTCGGTTTTATCCTGGTTTGAGCCCTCGTTCGATGAGTAAATGATATGAACCCGTTAGGGTTTTTGCTCGATCTTTCGATGAGAGGCGTGGGATAACTCGATTGGCGAATGGAGATGACGTTCACGGCTCGACTACAGCCCTCCAAGACTGCGCCTTAGCAACCGATACACCACCCTAATGGCTGTCACGATCTTGTGGAGCACGACACCCGGCCACTAGGGCACTTGTCCTGTAAGCAATCGAAGAACCAGCAAGAACAAGTAGAACAAGTACTAAATTACTAGATATAAATGAAGGTTTCAAACTCAATCTCCAATGAAGTGGGGTTCCGAAGACAAGAAGATGGGCGGCTGATCCAGCACACGCGCTTACAAGCAAGTAGCGAAGGCTAAACTTGATCTAGACAAAACCCGAGTGTTTCTAGCGGCGGCCAGGGAGTATATGACGTGGGGAGGATGACCACAAGGTGTTTGGGTCATGCTCCAACCCTAGGATACGTCCCTAATGGACCCTAAGACGATACACAGCCCATCGGGCTAAAATAAGGTGACACAGCAACCTTGGACAGAACGACCTATTGGCGTTATTTGTGTCTTTGCCGCTGACTCCGAATAGATATGGACATGAGACTGGATCCATATGAAAGTACACTTGATAAGCTTTCCAACAAGTATTTGAACGTCCCAATTGGACTCCATATGAAGCCATGGTGATCCGCGCAAGTGGGAGCTATTCTGTAGTCCGAATCCAATTCCAAAACGCGTTGGATTTGGGCTCTTTCTTTCCTTAGCTAGAAGTGACGTGGTAGCCTGATTGAGGACGTTAAGGATACTTGGACTTGGCCTCCAATCATCTTTGTTAAGGTTCCATGCTTCCCATATGCAATCATCCCTTGACAAATTGGCATTGCCTCACAATCTGAACGCAGCCAGCGTAAAGCCTTCCCTTGTTGATCTTTTCCGTTTCCATGTCCGTCTTCTCCACCATTCCTGAGCAAAACAAGAGTGTGCGTGTCTCCAAGATCTAAATAAAATGGACAAGAGCTCAAGAGGGAACTCACTTGATGATTAAGTTGACAAGCACGAGCATGAGTAAGGGGACCAGCAGTAGGTACTGGTGTCGGCGGGGATGCATTATTGTTGTTGATGTCCTCATCAGTAAAAGCTCTAGTCCAGTCGGCCTTGGCCTTTTGCGTTGGATTGATCGTGTATGTTGTCTCTATTACAAAAGGGTGCCCTCAGCCTCCTTTTATGAGAAAGGTGGCCAGGGCTTTGGTGTAGTCCTAGGACTAATAGATAGTGTCTTGTTCTAAATTACAGAAGTTGCTTTCTAAAAGTCTAACTAGGACGCGCCATCTCTTAATTGGAGTCGACTTCCTTGGTCCTGATCTCTTAATTCTTTGTTGCAGGATCTAACTGTTGGGCCAACTTTTCTGAGTTCTATGCTGATAAGGGGCCGTCATGGTCTCGCAACGACAAGCCCCCGAGCATTTCGAGGCTGAGCGACTTGTTTCCTCAGGCGAAGCCTCGAAGTTATCTTCTAAGGATCTTTCAAGAGAGTTCTTTTTCGAGGTGCATCGGTAGGTGCACTTATTGAGTGTAGCCCCCGAGCCTCTTGCTTCTTTTGGGACAAGAAAGTTGGAGGGTCTTCTGTGGCTTCTGACTTTCTTTTCTCCAACTTCTTTTCTACGGAGTGCACCGAAGGTGCACTTAATGAGTGTAGCCCCTGAGCCTCTTGCTATTACTTTGAGAAAAAAGTAGAGGGTGTATACCCTATAGCCCCCGAGCTTTTGTTCGAGTACTTTAGTACTCGGTCAAGGGTTCTGAAACTTTTGTCTAGTTGCTTTTACTTTTGTGTTAGTTTGTTTGGTTGGTAGTTGAGCCTTGGATTCCATGTCTTCATGTGCTGCAATTATTGTGATGGTATATTCTTGGTATATGCCTTCTATTGTGCTTCTTGTGAACTTGCCCTGAGTCATGTCAGCCTTCTTTTTGTCTTGGTAGACTTGGTTCATATATGCCGATCTTGGACTATAAAAGGGGCCTTCTCCTTTGTTCTGAGTGTCTAGGTTGAGCTTTCTTTTGTTCTTGGTGAAGATGATTGTCTATGAGGTTGATCAGCCCCCGGGCTTCTTGTCCTTCCTTATTATGTAACTTGTAGAAAATGTTGGAGCTGTTGTGATCAAGATTAGAAGTAGGCTAATCTTGGCATGTCGTCCATAGTGGGACATAGTGGTGGCAAATGTTGGAGAGGTTGTGACGTGGGCGGCCTTTGTTGAGCTGCCTAGTCTTCTAGCACATTTCCTTCTTGCTTCTGATACTATCTTTAGCTTGGACCAACGCGTGTAGTTGACTCATCTTCGGTGGATTACCTGAACTGAGCCATTGTTCTGTCTTCTTCCTCGCCCTTCTTGCGTGGTGGGATTCTGGCCAGCATGCGTTGAGGGCACTTGCTTGGTTATCCACCTTAAGGGTTCGGACGTCCAGTGCAAGTTCCTGACATGTGAGGTATTTCTTGAGGCGTTTTCGCTCTTCTCCGAATACGTTGATCTAGGATGCCTACTCCTGCTATTGGAGATATTGAATCTTGGTGGAGGTTTCTGACTAGCCTGTTATCTTTGTAGAATCTGTTGCATACTGAGGGTACTTTGCTTTTGTAATAGACTTCTTTGTATGGTTGTATCCTTATAAATGCTGAATAAAAAGATCTCTGTTGTATTTGTTTTTGTGTCATTTTGGAGACCTGTTTGTTGTATCCTGCAATACTTTCTCTTCGATGTTATTGCTGCTGATGTGTGTTGTTGCTGCTTGCTTACAGGTTGTTTTGCAATATATCCTTAGATCTCCCAGGTTGTTTCTTGGAACAGTTCTGTTTGTTTTGCCTATTTTCCTTCGAGCTAATAGGTTCTTTTGAGTGGCCGGCTTCTTTTGTCTTGTGAAGGATGTAGATCTTCTTTACTGAACTCCTTTGTTGGGTTCGGGTTTGCTGTGCGTTCCGTTTCTATCAATTGTGAGATAATGTTATAATGACTGTAGCTTCCGAGATTACTGGATCCATCCGTTATTGTGTATTGTGACTTTTGGCCTTTTTACTGTTACACTTAAATTGGCCCTGTAAATGGGCTTTTTCTTTAGGGTATCGTAGGATACCAACCATTTTGGCTTCTAGTTTTCCCTCTATAAATCCGTACACTCTTCCTGTTGTTCTGATCCATTCTGGTGCTTGAAAAGTTAGGGTTTATTTCTTCCCCTTTTGAACAGTAACCTCTCCTTCCTTCTCTGTCTTTTCCAATGGCCGGTAATGGAGATTGTGGTAACCGTCCAGTGATTGAAGATTTAGATCCTCACCCCCTTCGTCGCCGGCTTCTTGAGCTTGGGTAGGTTTTTCTGATCTTGGTTCTTTCCTTTAGTTTTTATTCTGATCCCTTTTTTCTTTTCTGAAGTGCCATCGTTTCCCATGCTCAAGCTGCTACTGTAGGTTACCGCCTGGGTAGTGCTAGTTCTTCTTCTGCTGTTCTGGTGGTTAGTGAGGAGGTGGATCAACCTGTTCCAGTAGCTGTTCCTCCGGAGGTTCCAGAGGAAGATGTTGAGGAGGGTGACCCTCCGGTGCTCCCTGAAGGAGCTGAGGGACAAGAGGGTGAGCCCCCGGTTTACCCTGAGGAGGCCGCCGTTGAGGAGGAGGACGTCGAAGGGGTCAGTGCCTTGGTCCCTGGCATTGAAGAACTCCGCGCGGAGGCCGATGCTGCTTGGGCACGCTATACGAATGAAACTATCCGTACTAGTTTGCTTGAGCAGCATATTGTTCAGCTTCAAGCTGCCCCTGAAGCGGCTGAGAGGGCGCAACTCGCTAACCAGCGGGTTGCGGATTTAGATTCACAGCTCATTGGTAAGAGTTGTTTTTATTTGCTTGACTTTTTGATTTCCCATCTTCCTCACTGATTGTTCTGGATTTGTCTTTTGTAGCGACGACTGCTAGTTTCAATGAGCTCCTGGTGGCTGGGAATGCTGCTGCTCTCCATGTCAATGCCCAGGGTCCTACTGTGGCGGCCCGGGTGGGGAATATCCCTGCTCGGATTAATCAAGTGGTGATCAATGGCGTTCGTCAAGGGGCTAGGATTGCCCTTGCAACCACCCAAGTTGAAGCAGCGCAGATTTCAGCATGCTCAATTTTGCCCTTCCTTTCGACCAGGACTCTGTGGATGACCTCATGGAGAGCTTCGAGGCGGCTGTAGGTCGGATTGCTGATAAAGTAGATCCGAGAGACATTGTTCTCCGTACTTTTGTAGAGTAGTCTGTAGTGGGATTATTCTTTATCCTTTTGTAAATATTTTCCTTCAGTTAGTGAGGTATCCCTTTTAATCCAAAGAAATTGTCTTCTCTGATGGTATTTTGCCCATCGGGGCAGAGTTCTTGTCTTCTTCTTTTTTTAAGATTTTTTTCTTGCCTTCTGAGTTGAATCAAGTGCTCTTGCTGGTAGATAGAACGAGTGTTGACCTTTTTTTTCAGTACTTCTTATTGTGTAATTATTCTGAATATCTGGGCTTGAGCCTGCTTGCGGCAGTCATGTATCTTCTTCTTTTGCGAGCGTTTGTGCTCTCATCCAGGTTGTAGGACCTAGGGTAGGGCGAGTGTACGCGGCATGGTTGGGCTCAGGCTAGTTCGTAGCTGCCTTGCACAACAACGGTTTGCGAGCATCTCTGCTCTCATCCAGGTTGAAAAACCCAGGATAGGGTGAGTGTTGGCTTCCTTAGCTGTACTCTCATCAGTGTTGTGAAAACAACCCGGAATAGTTGGGCTCAGGCTAGTTCATAGCCATTTTGCACTACAACGGTTTGCGAGCATCTCTGCTCTCATCTAGGTTGAAAAACCCAGGATAGGGCGAGTGTTGGCTTCCTTAGCCGTACTCTCATCGGTGTTGTGAAAACAACCCGGAATGGTTGGGCTCTGGCTAGTTCGTAGCCATTTTGCACTACAATGGTTTGCGAGCATCTCTGCTCTCATCTAGGTTGAAAACCCAGGATAGGGCGAGTGTTGGCTTCCCTAGCCGTACTCTCATCGGTGTTGTGAAAACAACCTGGAATGGTTGGGCTCAGGCTAGTTCGTAGCCATTTTGCACTTCAACTGGTGTGGTCTTCAAATTCCAAGTCTTCTTTTGAGTTATTTTCTTGGAGTTCTTTATTGCTCTCTAAAAATATTTGATTACAGATAGTTCCTTCCATGAGACTTCTTTTAAGCATAAAATCGTCGTAGTTGACTGATGTGCCAAGAGTTCTTTACTGGTGCTCCTTCTTTGTCATCAATTCATATGATCCAGGTCCTGTTACTTTAGCTACTATGAAAGGTCCTTCCCATGGACTGAGTAATTTGTGTCTTCCATCGGGTTTCTGTATTCTTCGTATGACTAAATCGCCGACTTGTAGACTTCTTGGTTGGGTACTCTTGTCGTAGTGTCTTCTTAGTCCTTATAGATATCTTGCTGATTGTAATGTGGCATTGACTCTGACTTCTTCTGAGCTGTCGAGTTCTAGTTTTCTTGTTTCTTCTTGTTGACGGTAGATAACGATTACTTTTAACCGTCGACTAAGTGCATAAAAGAGATCACCACTAGAAAACATTGGGGTTTTAACTGACAATTTCCACGAGTTTTGGTGATTTCACATTTTCTGCAGGATATTTCTAGAAAAGAGAAATTGGAGGATTTCATTGCAAGATTTACACGAAACTTAACCGCAACGAAAAATATCATTATTGGACTCAGGAAGGGTCTAGAAGACAAATGAAGCGGAGGTGCGGGACCCACATGGTGGGGCCGGCCGGCATGGGGCCAGGTGCCGGGCGGCACCCCCCTGCCACAACCTTCTACGAGCTTCTGGAGTATTCCTCCACCGCCTTTGAGGATCAATCTTGGCCCTATGTGAAGTCAGTTTGATCCAACGGCCATCATTTCCTCCACCGGGCTATAAATATGTGCCTGCACCCCCCAGGAGCAATTAGGGTTTTTGCCTCAATTCATTTGTCAAGATTAGACTAGAAGCTAGGGTTTCTAGAGATTAGAATTAGAGCTCCAGTTCTTCAAGTTCTAGATTAGGTTTAGCTAGCAAGGTTCAAGTAGAGTTAGGCGCTTCGCTCGGAGCTTCCGATCTGCAGTCAAGAGATTGGTAATTTGTATCTTGTTTATGACTTTGTTTTTAATTATTATATTGCTACTTATTAAGTTCTTAGTTTACTCTGGTTGCATTCTTGATATAGTTATGATTGGTGATGATTATAGTCATATATTTGTCAAGCGCCTAATTCAATACTTGAGTGGGTTAGATGGTATGTATTATGTAAGCATGGTGCTTAGATATCATATATACCTACGATTGCATCCTGATGTGCCGGGTAGTGTGGTAGATCGTAGGCGTATAGGCCTATTGAGTCCTCTATATTCCACCCCTCGCATGTAGGCTAGTAGAGCGCGGTCGCGAAGGAGGTGATGTATGTCTCAATATCCTCCCTAGTTGATGCTCCTTATGCTGTTTTCTGAGTTGGTTATACTATAGATGAAAGTGTGTATATTGTGTGATCTGTAGACTTATTATTTAGGGATAATCTAGAAGTTCTTTACTTTAGCCGAATCTCCTGTCTGTCCAAATCATATTAGTTGAGTCTTTAATCTCTGTCTCTGGAAAGTCCTATTATTTCGTGTTTATCTTTATCTTTATTGTTTATCTTGACTCACCCCTGCTAAAAGCATTAGAGTGGTTGACTACTATAGGTTTGCACATTTATAAGTCATAATCATAATTCTTTTCTACCCCCTTTTAGATAGATCCAACGCATTAAATGAGTTTTCCTTTTGGCTTAAAATAAATCAACGATACTTGGGAATCTTATCAGGTGAAATGCTACAACAGGAGAATTATCTGTGTGCTTGCGGATATATTCTATCGCATTATTTTTAGAGTAGACAAGTATAGATTCTTTTCCAGCATTTTTGGCATCATGTTAGGGATGACAACTTAACGCGAAGTGATGTTAGAAATGTCAACACTTCTGCTTCTCCCTCATTGTAGTCCTCGATTTTTGGTGAAGTCCAGATTAAGTCTGCTGGTAATACCACTTCTGACCTGTATACTAGAAAGAAAGGAGAGTAGCCGATTGCTCTGCTGATTTGAGTTCTGAGTCCCTAGACTACTTTTGGTAGCTCATCTATCCATTTTGATCCGTAATCTTTGAGATCTTCGTATAATCTTGACTTTAATCCTGCTAGAATGAGTCTGTTAGCTCTTTCAATTTGTCCATTTGCTTGGGGGTGGGCAACTGAGGCGTAATCTATGCTGAATCCGCAGTCTTGTGCCCAACTTTTGAATTCGTTGGCTGTGAAGGGTGATCCGAGATCTGTGATTAGTCTATTTGGCATCCCGAATCTGTGCATGATTTCTTGGATGAATTCCTGTGCTTTTGCTGAGCTGTATTTTACCAAAGGCTTGTATTCTATCCACTTGGTAAACTTGTCGATGGCCACGAATATGTATTCAAATCCACCTTTTGGCTTTTTGAGAGGTCCGGCTTGATCGAGCCCCCAGCATGAGAAAGACCATGCTGGTGGGATGCATATTAGATTGTGAGCTGGTACGTGTGCTTGTCTTGCGAACATCTGGCAATTTTTGCAATGTCTGACTAGTTCTCCTGCGTCTCTGAGTGCTGTGGGCCAGTAGAATCCAGTTCGAAACGCTTTTTCGACAAGTGTTCTTGAAGAGGCGTGGTTCCCGCAGCATCCATAGTGTATTTCTAATAGGATTTCCTTTCCTTGTGACGTTGGAACACATTTTAAGAGAACACCCGATGATGCTGCTCTTTTGTAGAGGTTGTTTCCGACTAAGATGTAGTTTTTGCTTTTTCGGATAATTCTAGTTGATTTTGTTTTGTTTTCCGGTAGCTTGTTTTCTTTGATGTAGTCGATGAAAGTTTGCATCCAAGTTGTATTGTCTGTGCTGATAGTCAAAATTTGTCTTTCTTCTGACTTGTCTTTGGCTGTTGCTTCATTAATCTTCTTGATATATGGCTTGTCTAATTCCTTGACAAAAACTCCTGTTGGTACCTTTGCTCTATCTGACCCGAGTTTTGCTAATATGTCAGCTGCAATGTTTGAATCTCGTAAAATGTGTTGGATTTCCAGCCCTTGGAAATTTTTCTCAAGCTTGCGTATTTCTGCTCAATAGGCATCCATATTTTCTTTTGTGCAGTCCCAATCCTTGTTGACTTGATTGACTACCACTGCTGAATCTTCGTAGACAAGTACTCTTTTGATTCCGAGTGAAGTAGCCACTTGTAGACTGTGGATGAGAGCTTCATATTCTGCTTCGTTATTTGTAGCCTGCCATAAGATTTGTAGAACATATTTGTGTTGTTTTCCATCTGGTGCGATAAGAAGTACCCCAGCTCCTGCCCCTCCTAGTTTTAGAGATCCATCGAAGTACATTTTCCAATGGTCTAGGATGGCGTCTGGAGTGGGTTGCTGAATTTTTGTCCATTTTGCGATGAAGTCGGTTAGTGCTTGGGATTTGATGGCTTTTCTTGGAGTAAACTCAATCTTGAGTGCTCCTAGTTGACTGCCATTTTGAGATTCATCCAGTTGAGTCTCGATTTCTGAGTATGTCTTCGAGTGGGAAGTCGGTTACCACTATGATTTTATGACTTTCAAAGTAGTGCCTGAGCTTTTTAGAAGTTATCAGGATTGCGTAGAGAAGTTTCTATACATGAGGATATCTAATTTTTGAAATTATGAGAACTTCACTGATGTAGTATACTGGTCTTTGAACTTTGTAGGTGTGCCCTTGTTCTTCTCTTTCGACTATGATAGCTGTGTTTACAACTGAATTTGTAGCTATGATGTAGAGCATAAGGTCTTCATCTTTCTTGGGTGGTACTAGTACTAGTGACGTGCTGATGTAAGCTTTTAATTTATCAAAAGCTGCCTGTGCTTCGTCGTTCCATATGAATTTGTCTGTCTTCTTTAGTAATTTGAAGAAGGGCATCCCTTTTTCTCCTAGTCTTGATATGAATCTATTCAATGCTGCCATGCAGCCCATCAATTTTTGAAGGTCTTTAATATCTTTTGGTGGTCCCATGTTTGTTATTGCTTTGATTTGTTTGGTACTGGCTTCAATTCCCCTCTGACTGACTAGAAATCCGAGTAGTTGTCCTGAAGATACACCAAATACGCATTTATTTGGATTAAGCTTCCACTTCTATTTCTTGAGATTGTCGAAAGTTTGCTGTAGGTCCTCTATTAGAGTATCTGGATTTTTTGTCTTAACGATGCCGTCATCCACACAAGCATCTGCATTCTTTCCAATTTGATCTCCCAAACAAGTCTGAATTGCTCTTTGATAGGTTGCTCCTGCATTTTTGAGTCCAAAAGACATTGTCTTGTAACAATATGCCCCGAAGGGAGTGATAAAGGATGTCTTACTTTGGTCTTCTTCTTTTAATGCGATCTGATGGTACCTAGAGTAACAATCCAGGAATGATAAAAGAGCTGCTCCTGCTGTTGAATCCACGATTTGATCTATTCGAGGTAGCCCAAATGGATCCTTTGGACAATGCTTGTTGAGGTCGGTGTAGTCGACACACATGTGCCACTCGTCTGAGTTCTTTTTGTGCACTAAGACAGGATTAGCTAACCAGTTTGGGTAAGATTTCCGTAATAAAGCCTGCTGCTAGTAGTTTGGCTATTTCTTTCTTAACTGCTTCTTTCTTGTCGGGTGAGAATCATCGTAGTCTCTGTTTGACTGGTCTTGATCCTTTGTTGACTTCTATTTTGTGCTCAGCCAACTCCCTTGGGACTCTAGGCATATCAGCTGGTTTCCAGGCGAATATGTCCTTGTTGTCCCGTAAGAAGTTGGTGAGCGCGAGTTCCTATTTGATAGGCAGATGAGCGCTGATAGTGGCGGTCTTGGAAGGGTCTCCAGTGCCCAAATCAATTTTTTCGTGTCTTTGTCTTCTGGTGGGGTAAGATGCTTTGTCTCTTTGCTAGTATTTCCATATCTTCTATTCTGACTTCTGCCATTGCTGTGTTGATTTCTCCTTGTGTTTTTGATGAAATTTGAATGGCTTGTACATTGCACTCGAAGGCCCATTTTAAGTCGCCCTTGAGTGAGAGTACTCCATTAGGTCCTGGCATCTTGAGGAGTAGATATGGATAATGAGGTATAGCCAAAAATTTTGCCAGTGCTGGTCTTCCAAGTATAGCGTGATAAGATGATTCAAAATCTACGACTTCAAATTTGATGAGTTCTTTATGATAGTTTGTTGGGGGTCCGAAGGTAACAGGTAAGGTTATCTGTCCGAGAGGCATTGCTGGCTTTCTGGGTACTATTCCATAGAAAGGTCCGCTTGTGGGTGTGATTATTTTTGAGAATTCTGGTCCCATCTTCTTTAATGTATCAATGAATATGATATTGAGTCCTGCCCCCCAATCGACGAGTACTTTGGTGACCGTAACTACCGCAATGGTTGGTCCGAGTACTAGTGGGTATAGTCCTGCATTCCCCACACTTGTCCATTGATCTTCTCGTGAAAATTGTATTGGGTATTGTGACCAGTTTAGGTATCGAAGGGTAGCTGGTTCTGCTGCCATAATTATTCGCCAAGCGAGCTTGTCTTCTTGTTTGCTTCTTGATCCGGGGACCCCTAAAAATATCACTGCTACCATTGCTCTTGGATTTTGAAATCCGTTATCTACTGGGTCATCTTCCTCCTTTTTCTCTTTACTTTCTTTCTTCTTGGTGCTTTCCTTTTTCATGTAGTTTTCATGGAAAATGCGGCAGTCTCCCATCGGATGATTTCCTGTCGGATGATAGATGCATCGCATTTTCTCTAGTTCTTCAAACCTCCTGGCTAGGTAGAATCTTCTTCTTTCAGTAGATGCCACTATGTTATCTGAATATCTTTTCCTGGTGTGGTATTCTTGTCCTTCGTTTGGGTTGTTCCATCTTTCTGAGTTATTTTGTCTATCCGGGTTGCTCCTTCTATCTAGGTTGTTTCTTCTGTCCGAGTTGCTTCTGTTATTTTGATCTGGAAATCTCTCTCGTGTCTTCTCCTCTGCCGTAATCATTTTCTCAACGGTGCGTTTGAATTCCTCATTTGTTCGAGCGTTTTCCTTGCAGAAATCATGGAACATCCCCTTTATTTTGAGTTCGTATGAAAAAGCTTCAATTACTTCTCTTTCAGTAATATCATGGACTTGAGCCTTTAATTCTCCGAATCTTCTATAGAAATCCCTGAGACTTTCGCCATGGTTTTGCTTTAGGCCTTTTAATTCTGCTTGAGTTATCGGATGAGTGATTATTCCTATGAAATTTTCGCAGAAAGCCTTCTGAAGGTCTCCCCAGGTTCTAATTGATCTCGGCCGAAGTTTGTCAAACCACTGCAGTGGTAGTGTTTCGAGTGCCATTGGAAAAATAGAGCTTTAATGTCGTTGTCTCCTCCGGCTAGCTCGATTGACTGAGAATAGATCCTGAGCCACTGCATTGGCTCTATTTTTCCATCGTATTTGGAATGATTTGAAGGTTTGAATTTATAGGTAGCCTGATGGTGAGTAGTCTGCCTGTAAAGCAAGGAAATCTATCTGGTGTTTTCTCTGGTCTGTAATCAGAATCTGCCTGGCTGTCGAGCCGAGTTGGTGATCTGTGAAGGCTTCGCGGTGGTGGCGTAGGTGGTCTTTCTCTATTCTTTCTAACCTGTTGTAGTGTGGTCGTGTTCTTCTGTCATTGCTTGGGGCGGACAATATTTCAAATGCTGATACTCTCCGACTTCTTTGACTTGGTTGCTCAGAAGGTGCGTGTCGTGGTGGCACCCGGTCATCCTGCATTCTTTGCGTAGTAGCTTTGAGTAGGTTTTTGAGTCTAGCTTGTTCTTCGCTTGGGCGAGAGATGGCGTCTATCTCGTTGATTAGTTCTTGTATCTTGTCGATGGCATCTAATTTAGTTCTTGCCGAGGCACGCCTCTTCTCTGCTTCTCTTTCAGCTATCCTTTCATTGTAGTTGGCTAGGTCTTCTTCGTACTTGCGTCAGGCCTCCCTGCGCTCCTGTACTCGGTTCCTCCTTCCTCCATTCTTTTTATTTCTTCTTTCCCTTTCTGGTCTTTGCCTATCAGTTTCTCCTTCCCTGGCTACCGAATCCGGCGACATATCGGCTTCTGATTCTTCTGAAGATCTGTAGTCGGGTTGGATTGGTGGCGCCAGGGGTTATCTGATCATGAGCACTTTTCTCTCCTCTTTTGTTGGATAGGCGGAATTTTCTTCCGGCAGAGATCTCCCATATTGAAAAGGAAGAGGGGTATAGTACTTATCTTGGTTGGAGACGATTTCTAAACTTGGATCATTAAATTTACGCATCTTTTCGTTGATGACAAGTTGATGCGTCCGTGCCGTGTTGTCGAGGCCGTGGTAGAAGAAACTTGGTGCTTGACGTGTTGTAGTCGGATCGTAGAAAAAAGAACTCGGCAAATTGCTTATGCTTGAGGTTCCTTCTTCTGATATCTTGAGGTATGAGAAATTTTCATGTATCTTCGGCTCGGGTCCTTGAAGTAGTTGACTGCGGAGGATTCCAGAGTCATCTCCTTCACAGATACAGCTTCTGAAGATGAAAGTTGATCCTCCTGGGAAGATCATCGTGTGTAGGTCCGCTGAGCCTTCGAAGTCGAATTCGCCAAAATCCCCTACCTGGCGCGCCAGCTGTCGGCGTTTAACCACCGATAGCCTACCACGGGGTACCCATGGTAGTTGATTCAGACCTTGGCGAATACCATAACTCGGTGGTCACACAAGAGACGCTCGGTTTTATCCTGGTTCGAGCCCTCGATCGACGAGTAAAAGCTCTAGTCCAGTCGGCCTTGGCCTTTTGCATTGGATTGATCATGTATGTTTTGTCTCTATTACAAAAGGGTGCCCTCAGCCTCCTTTTATGAGAAAGGTGGCCAGGGCTTTGGTGTAGTCCTAGTTGGACTAGTAGATAGTGTCCTGTTCTAAATTACAGAAGTTACTTTCTAAAGTCTAACTAGGACGCGCCGTCTCTTAATTGGAGTCGACTTCCTTGGTCCTGATCTCTTAATTTTTTGTTGCAGGATCTAACTGTTGGGCCTGCTTTTCTGAGTTCTATGCTCATAAGGGACCGTCTTGGTCCCGATTCGACAGTGAGCGGTGAGCAACCTCAGCAGGTAACACGGCCTCGGAACCGAACACCAAAAAATATGGGGAGACGCCAGTGCTTTGACAAGGCTGGGTTTGTAGTCCCCAGATTACCACGGGTAACTCTTTTAACCAACATCCTTGGTACAAGCCGTCATCACGAAACAAGCGTTTGCGCAGGGCATCGATGATTAATCCGTTGGCGCGCTCGATCTGACCATTGGCCCTAGGATGGGCCATAGAAACGTACTTGACTTGGATGGACAAGTCATCACAGAAATCCCAGAAAGCACTTCCTGTGAACGTTCTGTCGAGGTCGGTATTTATGCTATTTGGTATGCCGAAACAGTGGATGACATCATCGGGCATTTCAGCCGCTTTCTGTGCAGTCACCTTGACCCAGGGCTTGTAGTCGATCCACTTGGAGAATTTGTCTATCAGAAAATAGACATACTTAAAACCGCCTGGTGCTGTTTTGAAGGGCCCGATCATATCAAGCCCCCAGCATGAAAATGGCCAAGAGACCGGAATGGTCTGAAGCTCATGTGCAGGGACATGAATCTACTTGGCAAAGAATTGGTACTTTTGCAGTGTCGAACCAGATGCTCAGCATCAGCTACGGCACTTGGCCAGTAGAATCCAGCCCGAGAAGCTTTTCCGACCAATGTTCGTGATGCTGCGTGATTGTCGCAGGTTTCGGAATGAATCTTATGCAGTAGTGTGACGCCATCTTCTTTTGTGATGCATTTTTGAAGCACTTCAGCTTTCATGTTTTTGCGCATTAGCTGTCTATCGACCAACACATAATTGTGGCTTCGGCGGATAAGGCGTTCTGCTTCGGTCTTGTCACTTGGGACGTCTCCGCCAATCAGATATTGAACGAAGGGCGTCCTCCAGTCCGCCTAGGGAGCCTGAGCCTGCTCGATTGACTGAATGGTTGTAAATTCATCGGGTCCAACCTCATCGTTGGGCTTCGCTTGGTCGACCGATCCTGAAGATTGATCGACGCCTTCAGTAATTGGAGCTACTGTTTGAGTAGCAGTCCCGTGTTCTGGTGACGGTTGCTGGTCGGTTTTCGTTGGAGCCAACTGCTCGGTGGCCTCTGGTCGTGCCGCCGGCGTCTCTTGATTGATGGATAGGGTAATCAGGTCTTGGACATACACGCCATAGGGTACCTCTACCCGTGATGATCCCAACTTGGACAGTTCATCGGCAGCCTGGTTCTCTGTTCGAGGAACATGAACGAACTCAAGGCCATACAATTTGCCCTCGAGCTTGCGAATCGCGGCCATATAGGCATCCATCTTTTCATTTGTACAGTCCCAGTCCTTGTTAACCTGGTTAATGACTAGGGCTGAATCGCCGTAGACTAGGAGTCGCTTGATGCCTAGCTCGACTGTGATACGGAGCCCATGTAAAGCGGCCTCATATTCAGCGGCGTTATTGGAGGCTTTGAAGTGGATATGTAGGACGTACCGTAGCCGACCCCCTGAAGGTGCTATGAAGTAAACTCCGGCACCAACGCTGCCTATGTTTAGGGAGCCGTCGAAATACATCTTCTATTGTTCCTCAATCGTATCGGATATGGGCAGCGTCATATCCATCCATTTGACCAGGAAATTGACCAAGGCCTGAGACTTGATCGTGGTGCAACTATGAAACCTAAGCTCGAAGGGGCTGAGCTCGATTGCCCACTTGACAATTCTACCAGTGGCATCTTTGTTGCGCAGGATATCACCGAGCGCGTGCTCGGTAACCATCGTAATGCTGTACTGCTGGAAGTAATGAAGGACTTTCCTTTTGGTGATTAGGATCCCGTAAAGAAGCTTTTGGATATGTGGATACCGCTGCTTGGTATCATTGAGTACTTAACTGATGTAATAGATAGGCCACTGGACAGGGTAGACGCGTTCGGGTTCGTCGCGTTTGACCACTAAGACGGTGCTAACCACTCTGTCTGTGGCAGTGATGTAGAGCAGCAGCTGCTCATCCCCCATGGGAGCTATGAGGACAGGGGGTGGATAGGTACCTTTTGAGCTCGTCGAAAGCAGCATCTACCTCGTCCGACCACACAAATTTCTCCTTTGCTTTTAGCAACCTAAAGAAGGGAAGGCCCTTGTCACTGAGTCTGGATATATACCTACTTAAAGCGGCCATGCATCCCGTTAGCTTTTGGATGTCTTTGACACACCTTGGAGGTTTCATATCCAGCATGATTTTCACCTTCTCGGGGTTAGGACATATACCGTCTTGGCTGATGACGTTGCCGAGCAGTATGCCGGAAGGGATGCCGAACACGCATTTGTTTGGGTTTAATTTCCATTTGAATACGTTTAGGGCCTTGAAGGTCCTATCAAGGTCATCGATCAGGGTCGAGGCCTCTTTTATCTTTACTACTACATCTTCGACATAAGCTTCGCATAATCCATCTTGGATCTCCTTTTCAAGGCACTGTTGGATGGCGCGCTGGTATTTAGCGCCAGCGTTTTTTAAGCCGAACGACATGGTCGTATAACAGTACGCACCAAAAGGTGTTATGAGTTTTTCTTTGGTTATCTAAAGCGAGGGCGATCTGGTGATAGCCTGAGTAGCAATCTAGGAAAGAAAGCAATTGGCAACCCACGGTGGAGTCGACCATCTCGTCGATGCGAGGGAGCAGGAAGGGATCTTTTCGGCAGTGTTTGTTGAGATTAGTGTAATCAGCGCACATTCTCCATTCATTATTCTTTTTGTGTACAAGAACCAGATTTGCTAGCCAATCCGGATGATACACTTCTTTAATGAAATCGGCAGCTAGGAGCTAGGTTATTTCCGCCCTAATCGCCTCCTTCCTGTCCCGTCGCAGCTTGTGCTTGACTGGTTTGGCTGTCTCGGAGACATTAAGGAATTGCTCGATCCGTTCCCTAGGGACACCGGGCATGTCAGTAGGTTTCCATGCAAAAACGCTTATGTTGGCCTACAGGAAATAGACGAGCGCGTCTTCCTATTTGGGATCGAGGTCGGCCCCGATCAGTGCTGTCTTATCTGGGTCTCTGGGAACCAGGTCGATCTTCTTGTGTGCTTTGGAAGTCTTTTCAGAGCATTTGCGTTGCTTGACAGGGGTGTCAAGCTCTGCAGGCTTCAATGTAGTGCGGGATAAGTTAGCCGTAGTGCGGGACGGCCATGAACTTGGCGATGCCTGGCCTGTCGAGTATGGCATGGTAGATGCCATTGAAGTCGGCGACGATGAAGTTGACGTAGTCGGTGCGAAAGTGCTGCGGTGTGCCGAACTAGACGGGCAGTGAGATCTGCCCAAAGGGGTAGAAGGCTTGCCCGGCATGATGCCCTAGAATGGTGAATCGTACGGCTTCAGACTGAGCTCCAGGAAAGCATGGTAGAAGGGGATGTGTATGGCACTGCTGCCGTCGACCAGTACCTTCTCAAAATGGACGCTGCCACTCACTGGGTCGAGGACCAGAGGGAAATGGCCAGCATCAGGTAGTTTAGCCCACATGTTGGATCGACGTAGGATATGGGCTGTTCCGACCAGACTGGAGCCCAAACGTCGGCGACGAGGGCGTCAGCTTCTGAGAGGGCGACGATGCATCGTTTGAGGAGCTTTTTGCCACGTGCGCTCTCCATGGCGACTTCCCCCCTAAAGATCATGGTAGTCACATGCTTCTCTTGGTCTTTGTAGGCATGGCGCGAGTTCTTGCCGTCGTCCTCATCGTCATCAGTTTTGTCACGCGTGTTGGGCTTCTTGGTATTGCCCTTCTTGTTGGTGAGCTGTCTCTTTCGGGCGAAGATGCTGGCGAAGCCGTTGCACTCGCCGAAGGTAAGCCCCTTGTTGGGGTGACGAGGGCAGTCGCCGTTGAGTATCTTGTCGTACTCGCTATCAACCTCCCGCTTTTGCCCTTTGTCGGTGTTGTTGACGGAGTTGCACTGACGGTTGCCCCTGTTGCGGCGGTCGTCGTTGCCTTAGTCTCGGTCGCCGCATTGTCGGTACGACCAATCATCATCACAATGAATGCCACTTCAGTTGTCGTGGTGCTCACCACCATGGTCATCGCGGCGGTCATCACCGCGGTCTTCCCGTAAGTTGTTACGGTGGTCGGGGTGGGGTCCTCCCCGGCGGTCCTCGTAGTCAGGGTCTTTATCGCGATCATCATCGCGACGGTGACTGCGCTTGTATACGTCATGCCCGCCGTCATCGTACTGGACGAGGGCCTCGTCGACATGCGCCCAATCCTGGGCGGTGTTGAACATCTCCATCGTCACAGGTTGCTTGTGCAGGTGCTCCTTGCGGAGGTCGGCGTTACGCGGTTGGCGTAGCCCGGTGATGAAGATACTGATAGCTTCCGGGACACTGATGTCCCGGATAGTGATCCAGACTTCAGAGAAACATCGGATATAATGCCGTAGTGACATGTGCGGAGAGTCATGAATTTGGACGAGCTCGTACTTGGTGCCGAGCTGCTCGCATGTGGGTTTGTAGTTTTTGATGAATATCTGCCGGAGCTATGGCCAGCTATGGATAGAGCCGTCTCTCTGGCATAGGAGCCAGCGGTTAGCAGATTCGCTGATGAAGACATCCTCCACTAATAACTGCTGGCAAAGACGCAACAAATGGGCCAAGTGGCCTAGTTGTAGTCGGGCGGCGACCGTACGAGCCTTTGAATAATCCCACCTTGCTTAGCTTGGGAGGAGGAAGCCACCTTAAAAGGGAGAGACACCCTTCCCCTATTGGATTAGTCTTTTAGGGAGATTGGACCTTTCACTTATTGGGTGTGTATAAGAACTGTTGGGGTCCGAGCAACCTTAATTTATTGGGCCTTGGCCAACCCCACCTGGGCCGGATGTATCATTTGGTATTAGAGCTGGGCCCTTGTTTAAGGGGGTGAGAATGATGAGGACATCCTCCACTAATAACTGCTAGCAAAGACGCAACAAATGGGCCAAGTGGCCTAGTTGTAGTCAGGTGGCGACCGTGCGAGCCTTTGAATAATCCCACTTTGCTTAGCTTGGGAGGAGGAAGCCACCTTATAAGGGAGAGCCACCCTTTCCCTATTAGACTAGTTTTTTAGGGAGATTGGACCTTTCACTGAGTGGACGTGCATAAGAACTCTTGGGTTCTATTGATGTTTTATCACCAATAGCCTGTCTCGGGGTTACCCGGGACAGTTGTTTGTTCGAGTCTCGTCGAATCTAACGGAACTTGGCGGTTAGTGCGCATGATGAGAGTGACTTTATACTGGTTCAGGCCCTCGAGTATCTCGAGTAATAGCTCTAATCCAGTTGGGTGTTATTGATTGTTGAGTATTGGTTCTGTTTACAAGGGGTACCCTTAGTAGCCCTTTATAGTCCAGGTGCTATCGAGGGTTCTTTTTCGTATCCTAGTCGGATTACAGGATAGAGTTCTAAGCTCTTTCCTGTATTGATTTCCTAAATTACATGGATTTATTCCGTGTTGTCTTCAGTAAGTAACCCCTATGTTCCCCTGTCGACAAGCCCCCGAGCATTTCATGATTGAGCTCCGGGTTCTTTTCTTAGAGTGAAATCTTGAGATGGTCTGTATTTTGCATCTTCTTGCCTTTTTGGAGTGCCCTTTAAGTGCACTCATTGAGTGTAGCCCCCCGAGCCTCTTTCTTCTTTTGTAGAAAGGAGCCTGAGGGTCTATTTTGAAAAAATTGCTAGGAGTACTCTACAGCCCCTGAGCCTCTTGCTTCTTTTCGTAGAAAGGAGCCTGAGGGTCTTTTTTGAAAAGATATTGTTGTCTTGGGGTACCCTGCAGCCCCCGAGCTTTTCTGGGTTCTTTTTGTGAGGAAAGAACTCTGGTAAAGGTTCCTTTGTCTTTTTTGATGATTGGCCTTCGCTGTAGCTTTGTTTAAATGCAGTCTGTTTGGTTGAGTCACTCCTGCTGTTGTCTTTTATGACGTGCATGTACTGTTTCCCCGTGAGTGCGAAGCTTTTACTTCTGCTGCTGTCCACTTTGCATGTGACTTTGTCCTTTTGAGATTCCTTTTCTTCTGTGAGCTTGGTGCATGTGCACCGATTTTCGTCTATAAATACTATTCTCTTGATGCCTGGAGTATTCATCCCTTTGTTTTTGTCTTTGTTCTTGTTTCATTCTTCTATAGTCTTATTGGTGCCTTTTCTGAGTGATATGATGGGGAGTGAGCTTGCTGTAATGTGTGAAGATGATGAGCCTCTAGGCGTCTCTTCTGCTTATCTGTAATCTTTCTAGCAAATGTTGGAGTTGTTGTGAACAAGATTAGTAGTAGGCTAATCTTGGCTTGTTGTCCATTGTGGGACACTGTCGAGGCAAATGTTGGGGTAGTTGTGATGCGGCCAGCGTTCGTTGCATTGCCTCATCATCCAGCGTGTTTCCATCTTGCTTCCGACGGTGTCTTTGCTTTGGACCGACGCATGTTGTCGGCTCTTCTTCGGAGGATTACCTGGACTGAGCCATTGTTCTGTCTTCTTCCTCGCCCTTCTTGTGTGGTGGAATTTAGGCTAGCGTGCGTTGGGGGCACTTGCTTGGTTATCCACCTCAAGGGTTCGGACATCCAGTGCAAGTTCCTGACATTTGAGGCATTTCTTGAGGCGTTTTCGCTCTTCTGCGAATACGTTGGTCTAGGATGCTAACTCCTACTATTGGTGACATTGAATCTTGGTGGAGGTTCTTGCCTAACCTCGAATTCTACAGGGTTCTTTGTCCAATATCTATTGCATGCTTATTTTGTTTTATCATCCTTGTGAGATCTGATGTATCCCAAGTGTTGTGGTCCTTTATGGTTGTATCTCTGTAATCCTTGTCCGAGAAGAAAAATTTGAGACTCTTGTATCGTCAGAACATTGTCTCTGCTTGTTGTTATACTTTTTCTGTGTGTAAATGTATTCTGGATTGTTTGCTCTGTCTTCTGGGTTGCTTCTCAATCTCCAGGGTTGTTCTGTAATCTATTGAGTCGTTTCGTACTCCGCTGGGTTGTTTTCTTGGATACCGCTGTACTGCAACGGGTCTCCATCTTTTGTGAGTTGATAGATTGGATAAAATTCCTTTGTAACTGTTGCTTAGTGGGCCTTAGTGGGCCTTTTCTAAGCCTTATATAATCACCCTTTTATCCTTTGGTTGCTTCTCCTACTCTTGGTTGTTTGTGATGGACTCCAAGTCTTTTTGAAACCCTAACTTCCTTGAGCTTTCTCCTCCTTCCACCGCCGAAATTTCTTTCCAGTGCTTTAGTTCGTTGTTCCTGACTTGATCTTCTAGAATGGGGAAGAAGGCGTCGAAGAATGCCGGTAGTAGCAAGCCTGCTGAGGTAGATGAGGAATTTTTTCTTGATAGGATTGAGAATCCCGATTTTCGAAGGATGCGTGCTTTGCAGAAGGAGTGGTCGGCTTGCACGACCACAAAGGCGGGGATGGAGCTGCTTGTTTCCCGCGGTCTTCTTCATCATCAGACTTTGTCTGAATATGCGATTCCAAGTGGGCATCTTGTTCCTGCTCGTTCTCCGAATCAAATGATGATGTTCCAACATTTTGTCTTGTTTGGCTTGACCTTTCCTCCTTCTACTTTTCTTCTTGAATTTCTTGCGTTTTTTGAGATCTCCCTTCATCATCTTACTCCTAATGGAGTTCTTTTTCTTGCTGCTTTTGCTCATCTTTGTGAGGTGTTTCTTGGTATCCCTTCTTGTCTTCCTCT
Source organism: Chrysopogon serrulatus (assembly GCA_015844335.1). Classification (NCBI taxonomy): domain Eukaryota; kingdom Viridiplantae; phylum Streptophyta; class Magnoliopsida; order Poales; family Poaceae; genus Chrysopogon; species Chrysopogon serrulatus. The sequence continues at coordinate 175,271 of JADLZL010005260.1, read as the reverse complement.
GTTTTGCTATTTTTTTCGACTGAAATTTACCGATAATGCTGCTGCTCCTCCCTTTGGCTGTTGTGTCTTACAATCTGTCCAAGGTAGAAGGCTTGATTTTTTCCAATTTTCCCTTATTGATCCCCTCAAGTGGAATAAGTGGTTTTATATCCCCAAACCTTCATCTTTCTTTGATTCTGATTATCTAATTCCTCCTGCTCGCTCTGGCCGTTGGGGTCTAAAACTCACTGATGCTGAGACTTCTTCCCTGAGGCTTTTGCTTGACAGAATCCAATTTCTTAAGGAATCTGGTCTTACTGGCCATGGTATTATTGCAAGCTTCGTTCGCCGGCGTGTGCAACCTCTGATGCAGAGGGAACACTACGGCTTTGAATATGAAGGTGCTAGTGATGCTTCTCGGATTGTTCAGGATACTGAACTTTCCACATTGGAGATCTTTAAGCGCCTTTGTAAAATGTTTGCCAATGTGCCTTGTATGCCATCAATACCAGAGCTTGAATATTCTGCCTCTAGTCCTCATCCAAAGGTAATCTTTTGAAATCTTGCAGTGTACTCTCTTTTCTCCCTTTATGCTCCTTCTAATTAATTTTATTTCTTCCAGGGTTATGGCCGAGCTTTTGAGCTTGTTGTGCCTGTTGATCTTGCTGTCAATCCCTCTAGGGTTGAGGTTTCTACTTCTTCTGCTCCGAGGTTAGGTCCAGAGGTCTTTACTTCAGGGATCTCTTTTGGTCTGGTTTCATATGTTGAGTATACTCCTGATCTGCGGATTGCTAATATGATTATGACATCTAGGCAGAAGAGGTCAAATTTGGGTGCTTCTGACCCTGTGGGGAAGAAGTTGTGTCCTTCTACTTCCCCTTTGATTCCTTCAGGTAATATTATCATAGGTGAGAGATATTGGTTTCTCTTCTGCTGATTTGATTGTATTCTATTAACTGACACTTTTTTTTTAGGTGGTGTTTCTGTTGTCCTTCACAAAGCTGAAGACGATGACGAAGATGACACCATCCCCCTTGCCGTACGCCGATGAGTTGTCATTTGCTTTCTGTTTTGATTTATTCTGACCTCCCCCTTTTTCTGAGTTCTTTTCTTATCCTTTAGACGTTCTGACGCCACTGGGGGTTCTTCTATTTCTCTTGGTTTGGATATTCTTCCTTCTGAGGGGAAGGTTAATCTATCCTCTCTTCTTGTTTCTGTTGCTTCCCAGAGTAGGCGCCCGGTTAGTTTCAAACGAATTGTGAAGTAAGTTTAATGCTGTCATGTAGTTTTCTGCCTGCTTTCTTCTTTTTTATCTGTGTCTCTTATTCTTGACTTCTTTTTGTGCTTGTAGGCCTGCTTCTTCTGCTGTCGAGGCTTCTACTGCTCGCCAGTCTTCTCCTGAGCATGCTGAAGTCTCCCCATCCAGTGGGTTGCTTGTTTATCTCTTAGTGCTATTCTTTCCTTTGTGATCTAATCTAATTTATACCACTTAATAGGGTATCTTGTTGATTTCCCTCCGGAAGTTGATGAGTCATCTAGAACGAAACCTATGCCAGGGGAAGCTTCTGCTAATCCTTTATCATTGGTTGTGGGGAGTTCTTCCCAGCCCTTGGCTTCTCCTAACCTGACTGCCGTTTTGCCAAGCAGTCAGGGTAGGGCCGAAGAGGTTCCTTCTTCACCAGGTGTTGATGACTTGAATCTGGACCGTGAACGCCGACTGGTGGAGTTGAAATCTGCTTTTGATAAATTCTCTACCGAGTTTGGTAGTCTCTTAAATGTAAGACTTGTTTACTTTGTTTTTTAGCATTTGATTCCTCCTTTTCTGATTTTCTTCATCCTTTCTGTAGTCTTTCTATTTGGACCAAGATCTGTTGTATGGTCGTGAAGAGATTGCCACAGCTGCAAAGTTGAATGCTCAGCTTGAGGCAACTCAGAATGAGTTGTTGAAAGTTAAAGAAGAACTCTTGAAGGAGCAGAACAGCGTCAGCTTGCAGCAGATGTGGCCTCTGAGAAGGAGAAGGCATTGCTTGAGGCTCATTCTCAGATTGAGTCTCTGAGAAAAGACATGTCCAGTGAGTTTCTTTACTTATTTTTCTTCTATCGTCATTTTCCTTCTAATTGTCCTGACTTGTGTTTTATTTTCTTGTCCAATAATAGTTGTTCTTCAGAACAATGATGACCTTTCCAAAGAGGTTCGCCATTTGAAGTCAGTGGCAAAGTCTTTAGAAGAAGAGGCCCAAAAGGTAAGGAGCCTTCTTTATTCTTATCGCCATCGGGTTGCTGATCAACTTGTAGCCAGGCAGATGAGGAAGGATGCTGACCAGGATATTTTTTAGGCGATTACAACTATTCAATCTCTGAAGGATCAGCTTGCTGCGTCCAACGCCCAGTTTCAAGCGCTCTGGGCTTCTTTTAGCTATATTTTTTCTTTTATAGGTCCTGAGGGTGGAGAGCAAGTAAATTTTGAAACTTTTGCTCCTCAAATCCCTTCTCGGTTTTACGGCTTCTTGAAGAATACTCTTTGCACTTGCGTGAGTAATCTTTTGGGCCAATTCCGGGTAGTTTCCCCTCAAGCTCCTTTGGATCGGTTAGCTGATGACAATCCTTCTGATGAATATCAAACAGAGGTGAATTCTACAAAGGCTAAGCTGACTGATCTTGTAAATAAACTAGTTGATCGTATAGAACTTGTGGATGAACCCCCTCCTTCTCCTCCTACGTGAGGATAAGATTATTGAACAATGTTTCTTGTAATGATAATGCATATATTTCTTCTCTCTTTGAATTGATTCTATTTTTGGAGATGATTTTACTTATTCTTGTCTCAGATCTGCTTTTTTATTAGGGAATGACTTTGTTGCAGACTTTTATACAGTCGATAGGGTTGTTTTTCTTTAACTCGACGACCTTCTTGATACAGACTTGTACTTCCGCGATGGGGTTGTTTCTTTATTTTTGACAATCCACTTGACACTGACTTGTATTCCGTGGTAGGGTTGTTTCCTTCGCCCATGTGACTTCTTTGACATGGGCTTGTATCTCTGAGTTTCTGTGGAATACCAAGTGTTTTCCCCTTAATTCTCACACGTCGTGGGGATTATCCGTTTCCAGTTTTGCCCTTAATTTGCGCTTCGTGGGGGTAAGTCGTGCCCTTAATTTTCATATCATGGGAAGTGAACCGCTTCGGCTTCCTGTTTTCCTTCTATAAAGCCGTACCTTCTTCTTGAGCCAAGAATCACTCTGCTTCCCAAGTGTTAGGGTTTATCTTCTCCCTCCTGCCTCTAGTAGCTGCTTCCTTTGAAACTTCCTCAATGGCTGGCAATGATGATCGCGGTAAGCGCCCAGCAATCGAAGATCTTGACCCTCGTCCTCTTCGTTGTCGGTTGGAGGCGCTCCGGTGGGTTTTCTATTATGAACTCCCCTTTTTATTTCTTCTGCTTTTTATTCTAAAATATTTTCCCCTTTTTGTAGTGCTATGATTTCTCATTCGCAGGCTGCTAAAGGAGGCTATCGCCCGGATGGTGCTGGTCCTTCTTCCATGGCTCCGGCGATTATCGAGGATGTGAATCAACCTGATCCTGCGGCTATTCCTCCGGAGTTGGGGGAAGTAGCTGAGGAAACAAAGAATGATCCCCCGGTGGTTCTTGAGGGATCTACTGAATGACGGGAGGGTGAACCTCCGGTTCACCTTGAAGAAGCCGTCGCGGTGGATGAGGATGTGGAGGGAGTTGATGCCTTGGTCCCTGGCGTTGATGAGCTCCGTGCGGATGCATATGCGCTCGGGCACGCTATACAGATGAGACCTTCCGTACTGGTTTGCTTGAGCAGTACATTGTTCAGCTTCAATCTGCTCTTAAAGCTGCTGAGGAGAGGGCGCAACTCGCTAATCAGCAGGTTGCGAAAATAAATTCGCAGCTTATTGGTGAGAGTTTTTTCTACTTGTTTGATTGTTGTTTTTCTGTCTTCCTTACTGATTATTCTTGATTTGTCTTTTGCAGCGACGACTGCTATCTTCAATGAGCTCCTGGCGGCTGGGAATGCTGCTACCCTTCATGTCAATGCCCAGGTCCTACTGTGGCGGCCCGGGTGGGGAATATCCCTGCTCGGATTAATCAAGTGGCGATCAATGGCGTTCGTCAGGGCGCTAGGATTGCTCTTGCATCCGCCCAGGTTGAAGAGGGTGAAGATTTGAGCATGCTCAATTTCTCCCTTCCTTTGGACCAGAACTCTGTGGACGACCTCATGGAGAGCTTCGAAGCAGCTGTGGGTCGTATTGCTGATAAAGTAGATCCAGGAGACATTGTTCTCCAAAATTTCATAGAGTAGTCTGTAGTAGGGTTTTTTATTTCCCTCCCTTTTTGTAAATACCTCCTTTTGTTTAATGGGATGACTTTTCCAATTCTCCTTTTGATGATATTTTGCCCATCGTGGTAGAACTTTTTTCATTATTGTAACTTTCTGCTCATCGAAGCAGAGTTCTTTGTCAATCTTGTGATAGTTGTGGCTTTCTTCCTTCGTATATGAATAGTCTAAAATCAAAGATTGTTGAACTCTCCTTTCTTTGTATATTGTTGTAGAGTATTGTGTTCAGCAACTGACGGAGGTTTTTTGTATGCTTCAGTAAGGTCGTATCAACATCTCGTTGTAAAAAGTGTTGGAACCTTCTTTTTTGCCATGGCAGAGTTGTTCTGCTTATTGTCTTCCATGATTTGATGGAGATTTTCAGCACGCCTTAGTAGGGTTATACTAACATCCCGAAGTAAAAGGGTACTGACGTCTTCTTTTTGCCATGGCAGAGTTGTTCTGCCGTTGTCTTCTATGACGGAGGGTTTTCTGCATGCCTTAGCAAGGTTACACCGACAACCCGTAGTAAAAAGTGTTGTAATCTTATTTTCGTTGTGGCAGCGTTGTTCTGCCATTGTCTTCCATGATTGATGGAGGTTTTCTACATGTCTTAGCAGGGTTACACCAGCAACCCGTAGTAAAAAGTGTTGAAGCGGAGTTGTTCTACAGTTGTCTTCTATGATTGATGTAGGTTTTCTGCATGCCTTAGCAGGGTTACACCAACAACCCATAGTAAAAATTGTTGAAGCAAGGTTGTTCTATAGTTGTCTTCTATAATTGATGGAGGTTTTCTGCATGCCTTAGCAGGGTTACACCAACAATCCGTAGTAAAAAGGGTGTTGTGTATCACAGCTGGGTTTTCTCGCATGCCTTAGCTCGGTTGTACCCATTAACCTCCTAATAGAACACTGGCTTGAGTGTAGTGAGCCTGTGTTTTTTCACATGCCTTAGCTTCGGATGTACCCATAAACCTCTCAAATAGAACACTAGCTTGAGTGCTGTGAGCCTGGATTTTCTCGCATGCCTTAGCTCGGTTGTACCCATAAACCTCTAAAATAGGCCATATAAAGTGGCAAAAAGGTGTTGTTAGTTATAGCTGGGTTTTCTTGCATTCCTTAGCTCGGTTGTACCCATGAAACCTCTAAAATAGAACATTGGCTTGAGTGCAGTGAGCCTGGGTTTTCACACATGCCTTAGCTCGGTTGTACCCATAAACCTCTAAAATAAGTTGCTCTTCTTCTTCAGGTGTAGAATCTTCTTAGTTGGCTTATATGCCATGTGTTCTTCAGTGGTACGTCATCCATTGTGGAAAGCTCATATGTTCCAGGCCCTGTTATTCTTTGGACTTTGTATGGTCCTTCCCATGGACTTAGTAGCTTGTGTTTTCCATCTTTCTTTTTTATTAATTTTAGAACCAAGTCTCCTACTTTGAATGATTGTTCTTGTGTGCTTCTATCATAATGTCTTCTTAGTCCTTGTAAATATCTGGCATTCTGTAAAATTGCAGTGTTTCTGACTTCTTCTAGAGAATCAATTTAAAGTCTTCTTGTCTCTTCAGCTTCTCCTTCTTCATATTCTATCCTTGGAGCTATCCAGATCAAGTCTGTAGGTAATACTGCTTCTGATCCATATATCAGGAAGAAAAGAGAATATCCTGTTACTCTACTAATTTGTGTTCTTAGTCCCCACACAACTTTGGGCAACTCTTCTATCTATTTTCCTCCATAGTTTTTCAAGTCTTCGTATAATCTTAGTTTTAAACCTTGTAGAATTAATCCATTTGCCCATTCCACTTGACCGTTGGCTTGAGAATGGTCTACTGATGCAAAATTTATTTTGATTGCGCAATCTCCGGCCCATTCTTGAAATTCTCTTGCTGTAAAAGGTGAACTGAGGTCTGTAATTATCTGATTTGGTATTCCAAATCTATGCATGATTTTCTGTATGAATTCTGTTGCTTTGTCTGCACTGTATTTGACTAGTGGCTTGTATTCAATCCACTTGGTAAATTTGTCTATTGCCACGAAGATGTACTCGAATCCTCCTTTGGCTTTCTTCAAAGGTCCTACTTGATCCAGCCCCCAGCATAAAAAGGGCCATGCTGGTGGTATACATATTAAATTATGTGCTGGGACATGTGACAATTTTGCAAACATTTGGCATTTTTTGCAAGTCTTCACTAGGTGTTCTGCATCTTTGAGTGTTGTTGGCCAGTAAAATCTAGATCTGAATGCTTTTCCTACTAGAGTTCTTGATGCTGTATGATTGCCACAACATCCTCCATGTGTTTCATCTAAGATTTCAATCCCTTCTATTTGGCTGACGCATTTGAGTAATACTCCAAACGATGCTGCCCTTTTATAAAGCTTGTCACCTATTAAGGCGTAGTTTTTGCTCTTTCTTACTATTTTTGCCGCTTCTATTTTGTCTTCAGATAGCTTCGTTTCTTTGATGAATTCTATGATTTCTTGCATCCAATCTGTTTGGATGACCATGATTTGTTGGGATATTTGACTTATCTTATCGATATCCATTGCTTGTCTTGTTATATCTTTGATCTGTCTTATTGATGGTGCCAATAATTCTTCCATGAAGATTTCGGGTGGTACTTTGGCTCTGTCTGAGCCTAGTTTTGCTAGCACATCTGCTGCCACATTTGAATCTCTTAATACATGGTGTACTTCTAGGCCTTGAAAATTTTTCTCCATCTTTCTAACTTCGGCGCAATAGGCTCCCATGTTATCTTTGGTACAGTCCCATTCTTTGTTTATTTGGTTGATCGCTACTGATGAATCTCCATAAATGAGAAGTCTTCTTATCCCCAAGCTCTTTGCCACTTTTAATCCATGCAACAATGCTTCATACTCTGCTTCGTTATTTGTGGCTTGCCATAGTATTTGTAATACATACTTGAGTTGTTTTCCTTCAGGAGATATTAACAGTACTCCTGCACCAGCTCCTCCTAGCTTTAGTGATCCATCGAAATACATTTTCCAATGATCATTGATAATTTCTGGTCCCTTTTGGTTGATTTCTATCCATTCTGCTATAAAGTCTGTTAAGGCTTAAGATTTTATTGCTGTCCTTGGTTTAAAGTCTATCTTGAAAGTTCCCAATTCGACTGCCCACTTTGAGATTCTTTCTGTGGAATCGCGGTTTCTTAAGATGTCCCCGAGTGGAAAATCTGTTATCACCGTGATCTTGTGTTCTTGGAAGTAGTGTCTTAATTTCCTTGATGTTATTAATACTGCATACAACACTTTCTGGACTTGGGGGTATCTTGCTTTTGGTTCCGTCAATACTTCACTAATGTAGTATACTGGTCTTTGAACTTTATAAGCATGTCCGGGTTCTTTTCTTTCAACTATAATGGTTGTGCTGATAATGTTTCTTGTTGCTGTGATGTAGAGCAGTAGGTCTTCTTTTCTTTGCGGGGGTACCATTACTGGAGCTGATGTAAGATACTCTTTTAGCTTTTGAAATGCTGCATCGGCTTCCTTTGTCCATTCAAATTTTCCCACTTTTTTAATAATTTGAAAAATGGCATTCCTTTCTCCCCAAGTCTTGATATAAATCTGTTTAATGCTGGCATACATCCAGTAAGCTTTTGTATGTCCTTGACATTTTCTAGAGGCGTCATCTTTAGTATTGCTTTGACTTGTTTTGTACTTGCTTCAATACCTCTGTTACTGACCAAAAATCCTAATAATTGTCCAGACGGCACTCCAAAAACACATTTGCTTGGATTAAGTTTCCGCTTCCAGGCTTTTAGGTTCTTGAAGGTTTCTTCGAGGTCAATGTGTCTGGTGTTTTTGTCTTTATTACCACATCGTCAATGTAGGCTTCTGTGTTAACCCCTATTTGATCTCCCAAACAAGTCTGTATGGCTCTTTGATAAGTTGCTCCTGCATTTTTTAACCCAAAGGGCATTGATTTATAGCAATACGCCTCGTAAGGTGTTATAAATGAAGTTTTGCTTGGGTCTTCTTCTCATAAGGAAATTTGGTGATATCCTGAGTAACAATCCAGAAAAGAGAGTAATGCCGATCCTGTAGTTGAATCAATGATTTGATCAATCCTTGGCGGGTTGTATGGGTCTTTTGTGCAATGCTTATTGAGATCCGTAAAGTCAATGCACATCCGTAACTCGTCCGTGTTCTTTTTGGGTACCAGTACCGGATTAGCCAACCAGTCTGGGTTTAATATTTCTTGGATGAATCCTGCTGCTACGAGCTTGGTGAGTTCTTTCTTGATTGCTATCCTCCTGTCCGGTGCGAATCGTCGTAGCTTTTGTTTTATCGGTCTTGCTCCTTTATTTACGTCAATTATATGCTCAGCCAAATCCCTCGGGACTCCAGGCATGTCTACAGGTTTCCAGGCGAATATATCTTTATTGTCCCGAAGAAATTTGGTGAGTGTGAGTTCCTATTTGGGGTCTAGTTCTGCACTAATTATTGCCGTCTTCTCTGGATCACCAGTTTGCAAATCAATCTTCTTTGTTTTGGGTTCTTTGGAAGGAGTAAAACTGTTGGTCTTATTCATCTTTTTACTTGGTATTTGAATCCCTTCTTGTCTGAGTTCTTCCGCTAAAGTGGTGATTTCCTTTCTGACCTTCAAATCTTGTAGTTTTTAAGATATTTGAACTGCTTGGATATCGCAATCAAAAGCTTTCTTCAACTCTCCTTTTAATGATAGGACTCCCTTTGTTGTAGGCATCTTTAGTAATAGATATGGATAATGTGAAATTGCCATGAATTTTGCTAATGCCGGTCTCCCAGTATGGCGTGATAACAGGATTCAAAGTCTGCTACTTCAAATTTGGTGAATTCTGCCCTGTATTTTTCTGGTGTTCCAAAGGTGACTGGTAACGTGATTTGTCCAATTGGCATTGATGCTTCCCCTGGTATGATCCCATAGAATGGTGTTCTAGTTGAGGTCAACATTCCTTCGTAATCTATTTTCATCTTTCTGAGTGTTTCTGCGAATATGATGTTTAATCCCACTCCTCCATCGATTAGAACCTTTGGTACTATTACTCCTGCTATGGTTGGAGCGAGAACTAGTGGGTAGTGCCCTTGGTACTATTACTAGTCCACTGATCATCTCTTGAAAAATGTATTAGGTATTCCGACCAATCGAGATACCTGGGAGTTGCGGGTTCTGCTGCCATAATTATTCTGTGAGCTAATTTTTCTTGCCATTGGCTTCTTGCGTTTGGTACTCCCAAGTAAATTACCCCGGCAATTTGTCTTTTCACTTCTTGGTAATCTCCCTTTGGCTTCTTTTCTTCTTTTGCTGAGTTGTTTTCTTCCTTGTCTGTCTTTCTTCGGTATTCGTAGTTTCTTCTACTGTACTGATTTTTGAAGATGACGCAATCTATCAATTTGTGACTTGATTTTGGGTGGAAGTGGCATGGGGTATTTTCAAACTCCTTGATTTTTCTTTCTTTGTATTCCCCGCTTTCGTTCTCAGAATATCTTCTCTTGTTGTTTGTTGCTACAACCATATTTTCTTGTCTTGGTCTTTTGTCGTACGTTCTGTTGTCAAAACGATTTCTTCTATCTGGGTTGTCACGTTCCGGGAATCTGCTTCTTGTTCTCTCTTCAGAAGAGATCAATTTTTCAACTGCTTTTTTGAATTCTTCGTTGGTTCTTGGATTTTCATTGTAGAAATCTTTGAACTGCCATTTTGAGAGGATGCCATCTCCAAACGCTTCTACTACTTCTCTATCTGTAATGTCATGCACTTGTGCCCTTATTTCTCTGAATCTTCTATAGAAGTCTCTGAGATTTTCATTCCTTTGTTGCCTCAAGCTTTTCAACTCTGCCGGTGTGATTGGATGTGTTATAATTCCCTCAAAATGATCGTAAAAAGGCCTTTGTAGATCTTCCCAATACCTAATTGATCCTGGCCTCAACTTATCGAACCATGTAGTGGCATATATTCTAATGCCATTGGAAAAAATAGTGCTTTAATGTCATCATTTCCTCCTGCCAACTCTATTGATTGCGAATAGACCCTGAGCCATTGTCTGGGTTCTATCTTTCCATCGTACTTAGAATAATTTGATGGCTTGAATTTCTAAGGCAACCTGATGACTTGTAGCCTTCTTGCGAAGCATGGGAATCTATCACAGAGTTGTTCTGTTTGATAATGTACCCAGTCGTATTCTTCTTCTCTCCTGAAATATTGAGTCTGGGTTCTTGTTGATCTGACTTCCCTAAATTTAGAATCGCCTTGTTCTTCTTCTAAAATTTCTGTTCTTGTTGGAGCGTGTGTTGGTATTTCTCATGCATAACTAAAATATGAAAGATTCCGCAAGCGCATAGAATACCATTTAGCATTTTACTAGGAGTATTCCAGATATCGCTATTTATATTTTACCACTGGGAAACAATGGATAAAGACATTGATAGTTCACCATCATATATTACTAACTAATACACTAACTAGACTAACGTAGGGGTAAATGATAGATGATAAGAATTATACATATATAACACACAGGAGAATTCTATGATAAAAAAGTAGATAGCTAAAGTGAGAGGACAACGGGAGAGTTCAAGGTTCCTAATTACTTCTCTATTACTTTGGTTCTATATAACTAATTCATGGATATATATAGCAATCACACAATAGCACTTTGGAGCAGCAGTACCTTTCCAACTCTCGAATAAGACTGGGAAGAAGGTAGTTGGGGAAGGCTGCCAAAAGCTCTACGAAACATCAACCCGAACGTGGTGGAATACGAAGACCGGACAGAGCTGTCACCTCTGGGCCTACCACAACTAACCGTGGGATTGAGCGCAACCTCAGGTAAACCCTAGCCTAGACACCACGTCTACACTAAAGATTACTACCCTAGTCACAATTAATAACTAGAGCACCTAATACAGGCGGAGATCCTACGCTAAAGTATAACACTATACTAGCCAATCAAATGTAATGCATAAAAGTAAATAGAGAAGATAAAATATATTAAAGCGTAAGTCTTACAAGAATAGTTATAAATACCAGAACTCTGAAGACTCCTATGAAGATTCCTCCGGAACCCGGGCGTAGCTCCGCTCTCTCTAACTCTCAACTAGAACCAATCTACTACATTGGAAAGTCTAACCCCAATTCTCTAGAGATGAGAGGTCATCCATTCGAGGGACGCCTCTACATCTCCATAATAATGTGGTGCCCCCAGGGAGAGGGGTCTGGCCCTATATTTATAGTCCGGTGGGATGCACGACAGTCGTTTGATCAAACCGACTTAAGGTACGGCGGATATTAACCCTCAAATGCGGTGGAGGAAACTTCCAGAAGGGCATAGGGTTTCGTTTCAGGGGGAGGCCACCCGGCCTGAGCAGTGGGGCCGGCTGGCCCCACCTCATGGCGGCTCCGCCTTTCCTTCGCTCTAGTATCTTCTGGATCCTTCTAGAGTAGTTTGGCGTATTCTTGAGTTGCGGATAATTCCGTGGTGTAGTTTTGTAGTTATGCCCCTTTTTCGGTATTTTCTGGATCAATCCCTAGAAAACAATAATTCACCAAAACTTGTGGAATTTGTCAGATAAAACCCTAGACTTCTCTATTTGCAAGTGTATTGATCATTTATCATGTTTATTGCACTATTAAATGTTGACGTTATCCACCGTCAACAAGCTCCCCCAAGCTTACCCTTTGCTAGTCCCTTAGCAAAGCCAAACTACTAAACTTGGATCAGGAGTTGCTACAATGCTTTCACACCTCAGAAGTACACATGCCTTCAAACAGAAATTCTCCTTCGGATTAGATAAAACTACTCTAACTTCCAAACTCACTCATTTTACCATTAACTATGGAGCTTTTCAACTTTAGCGTGGGTCTTGAGTAATTGAAAGATAGATCAATCAAGTCAAGCATTATGTCCCAAATTTTTCACTCAACCTATATCCTAGAGTTTTGCAAGTTTTTGAAATAAAACTCAGAGCTCAATTGTATGACACCCTCAAGTCTCTTATTATATGTAGTATTTATAGATCTCACTGAGGCATTAATGATGTCATGCCCTCATACAACTAAAGATTATAGCGGAGTTCATAGGAGTGACATTAAACAAGGGTGAGCATAGTTGCAATTCATATATTGTAAAGTCAAACAATGGATCCAAAGAGAGTCAAGTTATACAATCAAACCAAGATGTGCATGTGTATGGAATATGGTGGATAGGTGAATATATGGTGGCTAATCCTAATTCTACTTTTGCTCTTTAGAAATAAATCTCTCTCTTAAACTTAGGACTTTTTGCAGGAAAACATGGGCTATCTTTATTCTTTTACTCTTTTTTTCTTCTTCTTCTTTTTTTAGGGAGGCGAGCATCTATGTACCCATTGTTTTAAATGCTTGGACACTTGTCCATTTTTTTTACTCCCTCTTCTCTCTGTTTTTTCTTTTGCATAGCCACATGCATTCCTTTGAATACAAAAGAGATAACGATAGGAACTTGGAGCATTTAAACAGGGGTTGTCCTATAGGGTATAGGATATTTTTTTGGTGTTTACTCCCAGTGTAGGAGAAAAATAATTTTAAGGTGGATCTGGATGAAAATGAAAAATAGTTGCGCTTACCCTAGAGTAGGAGTAATGCATATGTGGGTGGAGTGTGTATGTGATCTTGATTTTAAGAGCATGACAAGACTCTCATAAGATATACAACAAAGGTTGACTGAACCCAATGTGATGAGGACATGACTGGCTCAGATATGATCAAGTTAACCACTTCTAAACCAAAGGTGAAGTTAATCCATGTTAAGTTTACATTCTATATATTTGAAGAATTGTTGCTGCACCATAAATTGTGTATATTTTCATTTTCAGAATTACTTACATGGATCAAGGGAAGGTTTGATTGCATATGGAAAGCATATATGGTTCATGAAGTTGATTGGGGACCAAGTCCATCTATTCCTAACGTCCTCAACCAGGCCACCACGTCACTTTTGTCACAAGGAAAGAGAGTCCAATTCGAACACGGTTTGGATGTTGGATTCGGACTGCAGCAAAGCGCATAGTTGTGACAGTTACCACGATTGCGTACGGAGTCAGATTGAGGTGTTTCAAGACTTGTTGGAAAGCTTATCAAGTCTACTTTCGTATGGATCTAATCTCAAGTCCATATCTTCTCGGAGGCAGCGGCAATGACCCAAATAACACCGACAGGTTGTTCTGTCCAAGGTGCTGCGTCACCTTATTTTAGCCCGATGGGCTATGTATTGTCTTAGGGTCCATTAGGGACGCGTCCTAGGGTTGTGGGACGACCTATACCAGGTTAAGGTCATTCTCTACCCTCTCATATACCCCCATAGCTGCCACAAACAGATTGGGTTTTGTTTTTGTCGAGTTAGCGATTGCTGCCGCCTTTCAGCGCAGTGTTGGATCAACTGTCCGTCTGATTGTATTCGGAACCCCACCATCTTGTTACTTCAAATTTAAACCTTCATATTTATTTGGCAATTCAGTGCTTGCTCATCTTGTTCTTGCTGGTTCTTCGATTGCTTGCAGGAATAACCCTAGTGGTATGGTTGATCGTGCTCCACAAGATTGCGAACAACTACTAGAGTTGGTGTATCGATCGCTATGGCGCAGCATCCTTGGACGGTTGTAGTCGGGTCGTGAACGTCTCTCTAGTCAAAAATCGAAGTTATCTATCTCCACCGAAAGATCGGGACACCCTTATCCTTATCAGTTGGTAATCAGAACAAGGTTTATCGGTGAGAGACTTTCAATCCTTCGTGTTTTATTTTTTTCCTATAGTCTAGAAAAGCAAAAAAATATAGTAGATTAGTTTTTCCATAATCCTATAAAACCTTTGTGCCGTGGCTAGTACTGGTTAGTTAGGGCTTGTTGAGTTTGCGTTTGCTTCGGTCGTGTCCAGTGCTGGTTTTAGTTCTAGTCCTTTAGAGTTTCGAGTTCTTGTCACGTTTTGGTCACTATCAGTCTATTACATCTCCGCTGCCATCACCACCACCATATACATCTCCGCTAAAAACGTCACTACCATATCGATCTTCATTGCACCATATCCATCCTCTCTATTATCAATCAAGTTTTGTTCACACAAACAAAAATCTGAGTTGCTAGTTGCATTCTTGTCACCCCTGAAAAGAAAGAGAAATATATTGTAAGTTTTTTCTGAAATCTGATTTGTAAACATTCAGATTTGTTCTAGTGTATAAAGCAAAAAAAAAGAAGAAAAAAAAAAAAAAAAAAAAAAAAAAAAAAAAAAAAAAAAAAAATAAGAAAGAAGGAAAAGAAGGGGGTGATAGCTTGCTGTTCATGTGCCTTTTTCTTGTTGTGTCGTGACTTTATTTGTGTCCAGGCTCACGTCTCTAGCACGGTCTAGCCTAGGACTAGCACAGTACCACCGTTGAACGTTTGTTCAACTTGCTTGTATAACTAACGTGCTGCTAGTTCGTTCCTTGTTTCAACCCTCCTATAGCTCCACATATTCTACAGCTTGACAGGTCTTGTTGCTGCGGCGCCGATACACTTCATTCCATTGTTGCACACTTGTGGTAGCCGATCCCTCCTGTTTCGCTTGGTAAGAACTTTTAAGAGCATGTTTGAACAGGTTAAGAGTGAGAGAATTACGACAACAACATTCTAGTAGCTGATAGGAGCATATATACTGTGTCTTTCTTGTTTTCTTCTAATCATGGCAGAAATCTACATTCAAAAAGGAGATGATCAGGTTGAATATTCCCATCACTTTGCTAAAGTTGTGGCACACAATAAGCATGCTACTCAAGAGGTATGTCATGTATTGCTTGAAAGAATAAAATCTGTACTACCTAATTTTGATGGAAGGTATGATCCTCATGCATATATTGAATGGGAGTTAATAGTAGACAATGAATTTAAAAAGTATGATCTATCTGAAAAATAAAAGATTAGAGTTGCTTCAAGTGTTCTCACTAAATATGCTTTAACTGAATGGAAACATCTTTGTCGATTTGGTAAGGCTTCTCAATCATGGAAAGATGTGAAAATACATTTTAGAGATGTTTTTGTTCCTGAGTATTATTCTAAAATTCTATTTACAAAACTGACATCTGTAAAACAAGGAACCAAAAGTGTAGCAGAATACTTGGAGAAACTAAAATTATGTTTGCAGCGTTGTGGCTTAGATGAAACCGGTGAATTTTTGGAGCACAGATTTTTACTAGGTCTTAATGTGGACATTCAAAGCATTCTTGTTGATAAACATTATAGCTCTTTTCATGAGTTGTTTGATCTTGCTTGTGATTCTGAAATAAAGCTTAGAAAGAATCTAACAAATACTACAGATGCATGTGTCTCTCCTATTATTAATAATTTGCAGCAAATAGACAACAATATACAAATGGAGAGCGAGCAGTTTCAGATACACAGTGAAACATTTAAAGAAGTGAATGTAGCTACCTGCACATCAATTGAGCACAATGTCAATGGTAAGTCAAATGATTATCACATAACCCAAGGTAGGCATTCTTTTATTGAATTACATTTGTCCACTAATCATGCTACCATAGAGCAATCAATTGTGGAACCAGTTCCTAATTTGCCTTTGTCACATGAAGCAGAGTTTTGTACTACTGCATCACTTATATCCATACCACAACAAGTAAATAAAGCTACAAATTTTGAACCAATGAGTACTGAATATAAACACGTTGTTAATATTGCAAATGAAAATGAAGAAACTCAATTGTTGTCATCATTACATATAATGGGGTACATTGAATTTGATGATCTTATTGAGTTTAGCTATTTAGAGAATAATCTGTTTGCTAAATTTCAATTGCTATATTCTTCTACAATAAGTTTTTCTGCTGTTGGCAAATACAATTGTGAAGGAGAGTATATGATCCATCGAGTTTATGTTTGTTCAAATATTAAGTCTCCTTTTATTGTGCAAACATCTGATCAACTGCAAGGCTGCAATAGCTGTAATCATATCATGTCTAGTTCCTCTAGTTTTGTTGCAAAGAAACAGGATAAATCACAAGAAGGGGAGAACTGTTTGCTGCAATCTACAACACATCAACCACCTAAGGTCAAACAGAGGACGGTTTGCTGTCAAGAAGGGGAGAATGATGAGGACATGACTGGCTCAGATATGATCAAGTTAACCACTTCTAAACCAAAGGTGAAGTTAATCCATGTTAGGTTTATATTCTATATATTTGAAGAATTGTTGCTGCACCATAAATTGTGTATATTTTCATTTTCAGAATTACTTACATGGATCAAGGGAAGGTTTGATTGCATATGGAAAGCATGTATGGTTAATGAAGTTGATTGGGGACCAAGTCCATCTATTCCTAACATCCTCAACCAGGCCACCACGTCACTTTTGGCACAAGGAAAGAGAGAGTCCAATTCGAACACGGTTTGGATGTTGGATTCGGACTGCAGCAAAGCGCACAGTTGTGACAGTTACCACGATTGCGTACGGAGTCGGATTGAGGTGTTTCAGGACTTGTTGGAAAGCTTATCAAGTCTACTTTCGTATGGATCCAATCTCAAGTCCATATCTTCTCGGAGGCAGCGGCAATGACACAAATAACGCCGACAGGTCGTTCTGTCCAGGGTGTTACGTCACCTTATTTTAGCCCGATGGGCTGTGTATTGTCTAAGGGTCCATTAGGGACGTGTCCTAGGGTTGGAGCACGACCCAAACACCTTTGTGGTCATCCTCCCCACGTCATATACCCCCTGCCCACCGCCAAAAACACTTGGGTTTTGTTTAGATCAAGTTTAGCCTTCGCTACTTGCTTTATGCAGCGTCTTTGGGATCAGCCGCCCGTCTTCTTGTCTTCGGAACCCCACTTCATTGGAGATTGAGTTTGAAACCTTCATTTATATCTAGTAATTTAGTACTTGTTCTACTTGTTCTTGCTGGTTCTTTGATTGCTTGCAGGACGAGTGCCCTAGTGGCCGGGTGTCGCACTCCATAAGATTGTGACAGCAATTGGGGTGGTGTATCGGTTGCTAAGGCACAGTCTTGGAAGGCTGTAGCTGGGCCGTGAACGTCATCTCAATTCACCAATCGAAGTTATCCCACGCCTCTCATCGAAAGATTGGGCAAAAACCCTAACGGGTTCATATCACAATGCAAAGCAAGCAGCATGAATGAGCAAAGGTTTTTCTAGTCTAAATGTATATCATGTATGGCTTTGGTAGGAATTCAAACTTTATCATACAAGAGCTCATCATGTAAGATTTTGAATTTTTAAAAGATAAATCTCCAGAACTTTAGTATCGCTAGAAATAAGATAAATAGTGGCTCAGACTCTCTTATATCATATCTATCAATCATCTAGACTTAGCTCAAGCATATGCCTCCACAAGTTTCAAGCTCAGAGTAAATTCTTATATCAAAGCAGTCATGTCCAAAACTTAGGAGAATTTAAGGTTGAAAACTAGGCACTTGAAAGAAATTACGGCAGAGCAACTATTCATCATCTCCAAGATAAAATTTATTGTTCCTTAGTTTTTGTTTGACTCTTAACAACTAGACAGGACTAGACACACATTATGGTCACACCTTAATAGCTAGCTAAAGTATCTTTATTTGGTTTTGATTGTTATTCATCTTTTTATTTCTTTTGGACTCACAAAAGACTCTACAAATATGGACCTTTATGTGCCCACATATTTTTGGTATTTTATGACTATAAGACAGACTCGATAATCGCATAGGTATACTTACCAGATAACTAGGGGATGCTCTCCCCCAAGCTGGATGTTGTCATAGTTGAGCGTTGAAGCTGAGTGGTCCTCTTAGAGGAGCTCATGTTTATAAGAGCAAGTGTTGCTAGGAATACTTCAATCTCATCACCCATGAAGTTACTTCCCTCACACAGAGGTTAGCTGTGTATCGGAAAGATGTGCTTTGAGTGATAAGGATGAAGATACCTAGGTGAGCTGGCTCTTGGAGTCATCCTACAGAAAGTTCTCACAAAACACCAAAACTCGTGGAATGGTATTAGGATAAAAAGTTAATGATTAGCCATTTTAGAGGATTGGGCGTTGTGGAGGTTTTAAAGTATTTTTATGATAGCAGTATTACAGCAGGATGCTCAATTAATATTTTTGGATTTTATGGGTTTATGTGTAGAAAGTACACACGCATGATATTTTTATTTTGTAGGCTACCATAGTGAGCACTCCTATAGTTTTTATACTACAAGAGTTTCACATGGGGCTTTAAGTTGTTTTTAAGATGCATGAATGCAGCCTAATGCATACCTATTTATTTTTGTTGTTTTCTATGCAATACTAATGTAGAGAAGTAAACATACTTAAGAAAAAAATAAAACATGCAATGCTCAAAGTAAATATAGATAACTACCGATGTTACCTCACGGTGAGGGTTCAATGTTTTGAGTCCTCCGAACTAGACTCCTCCTTGCATATTCATTAATCGAGTACTTCGGTTTGCTCTTAAGGATGAGGACTGTGGTGGTGTCTCCACTAGTGGCACTTCCAATGGTGGTGCCACCTTCTTCTTTTCTTTTTGTTAGGATCTCGAAGCCAATCTTATGTGCATCATTGTTATTGGTTTAGAACTCCCACTTGAATTTGGGGAATCTCTCCTCACTTTGCTTGAAGTGTGTTCTGCTCATAAAAACAAGGTAGATATCAAGTGCATGGGCTCTATTGGTGGGAAAACACCAACAGAACCATAAATTTGTTCATTCTCTAACCTTAGGCACAATAAGACTGATGTTGTTCATATTAATTGTTCATTTATAACACGAGTGAGAAGATCAAAAGCATAAATATAGCAATTCAGATTATGGGATAAAGGAGTGGAGTTACTTAACCTATGAAAGGATTGTTTATCTTTATAAGTTATCAAGATTAACATGATGACTATCATCTTCCAAAAATAAGATATATCATTTTTGAGCTCATTTGGTTAAGATTGAGATCAAGTGAATGGTGTTATGATGTATACTCCAAGATCAAGAGGAAATAATGACCACTTACCTTTAAGATGTTACCTTTATTACTGGAGCATGATAACACCATGTAGTAGAAGACAGATGAATTTCAATGGTCTTTTCCTTCCTTGCATCATCTTGTCTCATATGTTGTACTCCTTTCTCACTCTTCTAAACTTCTGCTTCTCTTATTGTTTCTTCTCCCTGTAAGGGATTAGTAGACAACACATACCCGAAGAAATAAACTGTTTATTTAAGGTATAGATAACGTTTACCATGGAGTTAAAGATTATCTTGTAGCCTGTGTTTCAAATGATTCACCATTATTTCAAATTTTCCAAACAAGGTTAAGGCAAAGATATAAATTTAAAGAATACCTCTAACCTTGATTTGATTACATGAAGTCTCCTAATATGATTTAAACATTTCTATAGAGAAGAGGATAGTCTGTATATATAACTAAATTCTTATACAAATATGCTTTGATGTTGTAGTGTTTAAGTAATATTCTAAAGCATACTTATAATAGAGTAAGGAAGTTCAAAAGACTAGAGATATTTATTCAAATAGAATCAATAATATGTAGGTGAACCAAAACAGCATTTTATTTGTCTTAAGTTTTAGCAAATTAAACATGACATATGGTAAGGATTAACAACGTGGTATAAAATATTGAATATAGTTTAAAGTTGTATGAGGCTTGGTAAACATAACTTATGTCTTGTAGGGTGATTAGTCCACTATCATGGTGAAGTGTAGGTGTTAAAATGTTCTTTCATCTATTTTTTCCATCTTGGTCCTTTCTATACACTTGTTCTCTTTTTTTCGTTTTGAATCATGATCAGACATTTATTCTTTCTTTCCTGCATAAATGTTAGTGGACACATACCCGAATGATTGCAACAAGTTTGGAATATGGGTTATGGTCCATAGTTTTTATGATTTTTCATCTACTCTATTGAAAGGATGGGCTTTCAGGATTACTTTAGCATAGATTTCTTTTAACAAATTTTGTTGGTAGCTGCATTTTCACATTGTTAAAGGCAAAGGTAACTTGCAACAAAAGATTAAGTGAATTAACTTTGATACTCACAGTCCTTTCATGGTGAATGAGCTATGTCTTCCTTTTGTGCAAAGTTATTGGACTTCATCACACGTCTTGATTCATCTCTGATGTGAGTTTATCTCTTGACTTATCCAAATTGAATTTAGGAGTTTCCTGCAGGGGTTAGTCTAACAAAATATCTAGTGTCTACTAGAGCATACTTTTGGTTCAAAAATCAACCTAGACACCACATCTAATTTGATTTAGGAAAGCATTTTAACCTAAGCATCACGCTTAATTTAAAAGCTTTTTAGAAGTAAACTCGGCACGCCTTGTGATTCAAAAATCAAACTAGGCACCATGTCTAATCTAATTTAGGAAGGCAATTTAAACCAAGCACCATGCTTAATATAAAAGGTGTATGAAAATACTTCAAAACCTAAGTATACAATAGCAAACAAGGTAGCATGAGAGCATATAGAGATTTACTCAAATAGAGACAAAAACATGATCATGCATGGTGAGAATATTTTTTTAAGTAGATATGCAGGTGACATACATGTGTGCAAGAAACTAAACATGCATGTTGTGGATTTGATATGAGATGGAGTAGATGCATGAATTATTCAAAGTAAACATGAAGTGGAATGCAACAGGATACTACTCATCAAATTTAAAGCTATAAGCAAAACTTTCTCACCTTTCTAGATCAAACTACCATGACTGACAATGGTATTTGTGAGTTGTGCAGTGTCTTTTGTTCATCACATGTGATGAACTTTTCATGTGATGACGATTTTTCTTTTCCAATCTACACATAGTTAGAATAATATATATGTCTATACAAACCTGTGAGATGGCAGGGTTCCAATGTTGATGAATCATGAATGTTCAGGCACCCTGGGTTCTTCAATATCTCCGATGTCTTGTTCTTATGGAATTTCACCAAAAGATTGAAACGGTTGATGTCCTGCTTATTCCACAACTCAACAAAACAGGGGTAATCCTACTAAAGATAGTGGCAAACTAGATTAGTAGATATCAAGATCAATATCAAAATCTTTACGCCAATTGTTCCCCGGCAACGACGCCAAAAATGCTTGTTGGTATTTCTTATGCACAACTAAAATACGAAAGATTCCGCAAGCGCACAGAATACCATTGTAGCATTTGACCAGGAGTATTCCAGGTATCGTTATTTATATTTTACCACTGGAAAACAATGGATAAAGACATTGACAGTTCACCATCATATATCTACTAACTGATACACCAACTAGACTAACGTAGGGGTAAATGATAGATGATAGGAATTATACATATATAACACACACAGGAGAATTCTATGATAAAAGAGTAGATAGCTAAAGTGAGAGGACAACGGGAGAGTTCAAGGTTTCTAAATACTTCTCTATTACTTTGGTTCTATATAACTAATTCATTGATATATATAGCAATCACACAATAGCACTTTGGAGCAGCAGTACCTTTTCAACTCTCGAATAAGACTGGGAAGAAGGTAGTTGGGGAAGGCTGCCAAAAGCTCTACGAAACATCAACCCGAACGTGGTGGAATACGAAGACCGGACAGAGCTGTCACCTCTGGGGCTACCACAACTAACCGTGGGATTGAGCGCAACCTCAGGTAAACCCTAGCCTAGACACCACGTCTACACTAAAGATTACTACCCTAGTCACAATTAATAACTAGAGCACCTAATACAGGCGGAGATCCTATGCTAAAGTATAACAACTGTACTAGCCAATCAAATGTAATGCATAAAAGTAAATAGAGAAGATAAAATATTTTATTGCATAAGTCTTACAAGAATAGATATAAATACCAAAACTCTGATGACTCCTATGAAGACTCCTCCAGAACCCGGGCTTAGCTCCGCTCTCTCTAACTCTCAACTAGAACCAATCTACTACATTGGAAAGTCTAGCCCTAATTCTCTAGAGATGAGAGGTCATCCATTCGAGCGATGCCTCTACATCTCCATAATAATGTGGTGCCCCCAGGGAGGGGGGTCTGGCCCTATATTTATAGTCCGGTGGGATGCACGACAGCCGTTTGATCAAACCGACTTAAGGTACGGTGGATATTAACCCTCAAATGCGGTGGAGGAAACTTCCAGAAAGGCATAGGGTTTCGTTTCAGGGGGAGGCCGCCCGGCCTGAGCAGTGGGGCCGGCCAGCCCCACCTCATGGCGGTTCCGCCTCTCCTTCGCTCTAGTGTCTTCTAGATCCTTCTAGAGTAGTTTGGCGTATTCTTGAGTTGCGGATAATTGCGTGGTGTAGTTTTGTAGTTATGCCCCTTTTTCGGTGTTTTCTAGATCAATCCCTGGAAAACAATAATTCACCAAAACTTATGGAATTTATCAGATAAAACTCTAGACTTCTCTATTTGCAAGTGTATTGACTATTTATCATGTTTATTGCACTATTAAATGTTGACGCTATCCACCATCAACAGCGTGATGACTTTTTTGCGGGATTCTTCTTGTTCTCGCGCCGCTGCTTTCCCCTCCCAATCGCTCGAAAGCTGACTTCCTGGGCGCTGCTGTCGGTCTCTGGGTTCTTTTTTCGCTTTAGTTGTTTTGTTCTTCTCTGCTTCTTTCTCTTGTTCTTTTTATTGAGTTCCTCTAATTCTTTAGTGAGATCTTGAATCCTTTGTCTACTTGAATTTTTTTGTTTTTAGCTTCCTTATTTTTCTTGTTAAAATCCATCAATTCTTCTTTATATTTGTTCCGGGCTTGTTTTCTTTGAGCCGCCGGGTTCTTCTTCTGTGCTTCAATTTATTCTTCTTGATTCTGGCCTGTTTCTGTTCTTCACTTTCGTTTGTATCGATATTCTCGTCTGGTGATATATTTGATTCTGGCTCATCGGATGATCTTACATCCGGTATTGTTGGTGGTTGTAGAGTGGAATCTGCCATATAGATGGTCCTCTGGGTTCTTTTGAATTTAGATTTCTTCCCGCCTTCCTCAGAGGCGTCATCAGTTGAGCTACCGAATTTGTTTCCTTCTTGATATGGGAGTTCTTGGTAATGTCCTTCATAATATGAATAATCTAGAGGATTTGGCCAAGAATAATCCGAGTAATGCTTCGCTATCTCTGGGTTGAACAGATTGCTTCGTATATGATTGTCTTGGATCTCATGCTTCTTGGTGTATAATCCCTGTACAATACCAGCTGTATTTTTCAATCCGAAAGGGAAGAGAGTTATTTTGTTACCCGATATCTTTAGAAAAATTTTTCCCTTCTTTTCTGAGTCGGTTTCATAGCCTTCATTGTCCGCTTCAGATTTAGACATGTTGAGCTCTTTCATCTTCTCGGCGAGTTCGACTTCTTCTAAGATTTCCATGCCTGACTTGTCTTGTTCATCGAGGAGATGACTGTGAAGCTATCCATTGTGATCCGCCTTGCAGATCCATGAGCTGAAGATGAAGGTTGTTCTCTCGATGAAGCTCATGTTGATGTTGAGGTCCGCCAAGCTCTCGAGAAAGAATTCATCGAAAGCCCCTACCTGGCACGCTAGCTGTCGATGTTTTATCACTGATAGCCTGTCTCGGGGTTACCTGGGACAGTTGTTTGTTCGAGTCTCATTGAATCTAACAGAACTTGGCGGTTGGTGCGCGTGATGAGAGCGACTTTATATTGGTTCAGGCCCTCGAGTATCTCTCGAGTAATAGCCCTAATCCAGTTGGATGTTGTTGATTGTTGAGTATTGGTTCTGTTTACAAAGGGTACCCTCAGCAGCCCTTTATAGTCCAGGTGCTACCGAGGGTTCTTTTTCGTATCCTAGTAGGATTACAGGATAGAGTTCTAAGCTCTTTCGTATATTGATTTCCTAAATTACACGGATTTATTCCATGTTGTCTTCAGTAAGGAGCCCCTATGTTCCCTTGTCGACAGGGTCCGGGCAACCTTAATTTATTGGGCCTCGGCCAACCCCACTTGGGCCGGATGTATCATTCGCCGAGCACTACAGGGAGGTAGTTGGCCATGACTTGCTCGTCGCCTCCTGCTGCCCGGACGGTCGTTTCGTATATGACGATCCATTGCTCAGGGTCAGCCTTGCCATCGTAATGCCTCAAGTCCCCGATCTTGAAGCTTCTTGGCCAGTTGACATGGCGAAGGTGTTCAGAAAAGGACTTGGGACCAGGCGCCCCGTCCGAGCTCGGTATCTATCGTCGATGAAGTTACGGAGGTCGTGTGGGTGAGGTTGGTCGACTTCTTGAGGCGCACGGGGTGGGTCTATCGCCAGCCTCTTGGCGGCAGTGGTTACGGCCTCGGTTGGGGTCGACCTGAGCCCCTTGATGACTCTCTCGGTCTCGATCGTTGGCATCCCCTTCTTCCGCCTGACTTCTTCGACCGCGGCGCGTGCTGCAGGAGCGGCGACTGCGGGATGGCCCGGCCGAATTCTCACGCATGAAGTTGACCGGCACCTCCGCGGCCTTGTGGTGATCGAGGACGGCTTTGAGCGCGGGGGTAGCTGGCATGCCCCGGAGTTGCTGCATTGCGACGGCGATGTTGGCGCTGGACGTTTTGTGGACCTGTCGGTCCCCGACAAGGTCGAATTCGCCTTCGAGGTTGCGAGGTTGGAGCCTTCTTCTCTGCGGGGCGGCAGGTGGCGCTTGTGGAGCAGCAGGTGCGGCTTGTGCGGCGGTGGCTGCGGCGGCGGGTGCTCCATCATTGCCTTGAGGGGCCACGCCTGCTTCCGCCGCTTGAAGTGCGTGGCGTCGTGCCCTGTCTGTATTACGGTCTGTTCTCGCTTGTGCTTCCTCAAGGGTTTCGAGGACGAGGGTGGTTCATCAACGCTGACATTGAAGACCGCACCCCTGAACCCTAGAGGGAATTCCAGGAATTCATCGGCACCGAGCAGATCCTTGATCCACTGAGGGAATTCATCGTCGTTCGCCGTAGAGGCGGAGCTTGCGGAAGCGGTGGCTCCATCCAGCCCAGAGATCGAGCTTGAACCCCCACCTTCTTCGGCAGTCGTGTGAGAACCGCTAGAGGCCTCTCTACTGTGGACGCAGTCGATGACATGCCTGGCCGTCCCGTCGAGCTGGAATTCGACGAGTTGTGCCGGAGGTAGCTGGGA
Organism: Chrysopogon serrulatus; assembly: GCA_015844335.1. Classification (NCBI taxonomy): domain Eukaryota; kingdom Viridiplantae; phylum Streptophyta; class Magnoliopsida; order Poales; family Poaceae; genus Chrysopogon; species Chrysopogon serrulatus. Next base: position 149,843 of record JADLZL010005260.1, on the reverse strand, counting down.
TGGAGCTTGATTTTGGAATAGGCTCCCTATCTGTCATTGATACGCTGATGAAGCGTTGGCCAGCCCAAAGGGAAATTGGCTTCAACCCCGGCGGGTTGGGCATTACGCCCTAGGTTCCCCGACCAGGTGCCAGCTGCGGCCGAGGGTTAAGTCAAGGCTCGGGTGGTGGTCAGACTGCCATCAGATTTGGATCTAGACGGTCTTGCGGGTTGGCGCGGCCTTGAGGGTTACGCGGAAGTCGAGCCGCAGCCAGATTTGGATCTGGGCGGCGAAACTGGTCGACGTGGGCTTGAGGGCCGCGCCGAGATAGAACCGCAGCCATATTTGAAATCCGGGCGGCAAGACTGGTCGACGCGGGGTTGAGGGCCGCGCCGAGGTCGAGCCACAACCAAATTTGAATCTGAGCGGTGAAGTGGATTGACACGAGTCTGAGCCCTACGTCGGCGTCGGTGCACGAGGGTGAAGCCCTCATCGTCGGGTCGATCCTGGGTCAACTCTAGGCGATCGAGAACTCCCACCAGGCCTCTTCCAACCTGATGGATAGATCGGATCAGGTCGGAGTTGTCGGCCTGCCTCCTTTGGTGGTGACGCCGTTGTTGAACCGCCGTCCTCGGGCCTGATCCCGAGGGCTGGCGAGCTGGTGGTGTAGCTTGAGATGCCGGTGTCGAGGCGGATCGTACTTCTTCCGTGGCTCCGGTGAGGGTCCTGATGCCGATGCTCCAGGTGAAGGAACCGACAGTAAAAGTGCGGCCTGCCTCGAGCTCCATGGAAGCGGCGAAGGAAACCATCTTGCTTTCCTCAAGATCTGCACGCGCACCCCCTACCTGGTGCACCACTGTCAACGAAATATCGGCGGTAGTCTACCACGGGTATACCGACTGTAGTGATTTGTCGGTGGAGGCGCGTTTAGACTACAAACAAGACGTAACAGGAAGAACAGCACACACGGTTTACCCAAGTTCAGGCCGCTAGATGCGTAATACCCTACGTCCTGCTCTTCTGTTATTGAAATAATTAGATGCGTTTGAGGGGGTCCCTACCCACCTTATATAGTCCTGGGGGCAGGGTTACAGATCCTGAGATCCCGATACGGTCATTTACAAACAGATCGTATCTAACTAGGATACAATTGGTTTCCTAACTGACTAGTTGCCTTGCATGACAAGCAACTCTTGATTGTCCGCTTGGGAGTCCGACCAGGCCAAGGAGGCCGATCGGTTTTGGTCTTGTGGGCTGGGCTGCACTGTCTGAGTAGGCCCAAGGCCAGCTGTGAGGGTATAGGGGTATAAACCCCCACACTTACAACCAACTAACAGAGAGCAACAAAGAAGATATCCAAATTGAGGACGGGTTGGAAGAAGCCACCGATGGAGTTCTTGCTGCTCAATGTCGATGCAAGCTTTACCCAGTTCAGAAGTGCAAGGAGTACAGGGGCAGTGCTCAGGGACTCGAGTGGCTCCTTTGTTACTACAGTGGCAAATTTTTTTGAACACGTGCTTGACGCACTAATGGCAGAGGCAATGGCGCTCAGGCAGGGGATGGTACTGGCCTAGAAGGTTGGATGCAGTAGGCTCCTGATACGTTCTGACTGTTTGGTGGTAGTTGAGACGATGCAGCAAGGGGGACTGACGGCTACGGCAAGCACTCCGATTTTTCATGAATGTATCCAACTTTGGCAAGATTTTGTTAGTATTTCTATTGAGCATTGTAATAGAGAGATAAACAAGGTAGCCCATGAGGTAGCTAGAGTAGCAATGGAGTCAAAATTAAATTGTATTTGGGTGGATGAACCGCCTAGTTTTATATTAGAACCTCTGATGGTGAACCATGTAACTTTGACTGAAGATTAAATAAACTGCGCTAGATGGTTTCCCTCAAAAAAGCAAAAAATTAAAATGGAGACAGGACAGGAGGGGTTTGCCGCAGGGCTTCCATGTCCGTCTCTGGCGGCGCGTTAAAGGCTTGGTCTTTTCCTGCTCGCATGCGGCCAAAGCAGGGGGCGGGGGAGGAAAGCCAAAAGGAGCCCGCCTCCTCCACCAAGGCCGGCCGGCGACCGGCAACCGGCGGAGACAGAGCAACGACTTGACCCGACCCGAGGAGGTCCTCCGCCAAAAGGAAAGGCTGATGGAGAGCGAAAGAAAGCACGCAGGCGTAGGGCTGAGTGGGTGTTCCTTTGTCTATATCGCCGTCGTCGCGTCCGCTTTTCTGCACGCATCGGAACCAGCGATATTCTTCGCATTCCCGTCGTGTGCATGCGATACGTGTCACCATCGTGCCCTCTCTCATCTCTCATGCAGTCATTGTCTTTTTTAAGCAGAACTCAAAGTTTCACAAATGCATGAACCAAAATGCTAAATAACATTCGAATGGTACTCCCTTGTAGTGCGAAATCACCTGAATCTTTAGCCACAAAATCTGTGGAGATACATACCCAGTGTGCTCACTTTTAGTGGATCCATATTCCAAGTTTCCTGTTGAGCAATCCACATTCCACACCCACACATAGTAGTAAATAAATTAACCTGCTAAACTACTCATGTTAGAATAATAGTAGGATAATTTTTTTTTGATGAATACATATAAACCCTACTTAGCCCATCTCCAAATTTTCCATTTCGGTGCCTCAATCCTACCCTTTTTACATACAAAATACCTACAAACAAGTTCCCCCTCAACAAAAAGAGGGCAAAAAAATGCGCAGCTCAGTCCACTTGGACCCTACTTGGAAGGACCGAGCCCATGAACCCTGCTGTCTCCTGGCCCCCGCCGCCGGACCCCAATCCAAGTACTATCACCTTCCCTTTCCCGCCATTTTTAACCGTTGCCACCGCCACCGCTGGTTCAAGCACATCCACCATCCAACTCTCAAGCTCTTCCTCAAGGAACTGTCCAAACGCCCCTGCGAGTGCCTGCACGGCCATCTCCTCCACACGTGTCCTAGTCCCTCCTAAGCCGAAGGCCCTGGCAAGCCTTGTGCGTATGTAGGTTGTGGCTTCGCCGCCGCCTTCCTTGTCGAGGGTGACCACGCCGGCCGCAAGGGCCTCGAGGAGGCCATGGGGCTGTCCGTGCTCGCTCGAGTCGCCGGAGTCGCCTTCGTCGGTTATGTCACTGGGGACGGCTTCATCATCTTCATCTGGGTCATCCTCGGCGCAGAGGTTAAGATCAAGGCTGCCCAGCCCGGCGTCGTGCCGTGCCCGCTTGCCCTCGCCCTGTGGTGACTCCGTCTCCCTCTTGAGAGCACCCGACGACACCTCGTCCTCTGACCACAGCCGTAGGCTGATTTGGTCGCTAGCGCCGCCGGGCAACTTCGATGCTGTCAGGATCACGATGCAGCCGGAGAGATCCAGTACTTCTCCGGAGTGATGATCCTTCAGAGAATTGCTCTTGGATGCGGCGACAAGGCAGTTGGCGACGTCGCACTGTGCGTTCCTGTTGACGGTCCTTAATGCCTATTTTATACCATCAACTATTGCTCACCATAAAACATAGTTGTAGGGTTTGATTCTAACGAGTTCCACGAGTTGTGTTGTTCTCGATCGTTTTGCAGGTATATCCAATTTTGCACAGAATAAAAGTATCTCAAATGATGATTTGGAGTGCACCATTGCGACAGGCTCGTCGAGACGATCGAAACGGACATATCATTTGCTATATTCGGAGTCCGGAGTCAAAAGATATCAATTCTACACCGAAACCAACACTAGAAGATTCTAGAAGGCACCAGAAGGCGATGTACCGAAGGTGGGGCCCACCTGCTACAGGGTGGGGCCGCCCGGCCCCACCCCGGGGCCGGCCGGCGCCCTCCAGAGCCCAATCAAGGCCCGCTTCGACGGTCGGCCTCCTACCGCCTTAGGGTTTGCATCTCCACCGTTGCCGAAGTCGAATTAGTCCCACATCGCCTGTCCAGAAGAGGTGGAGGCTTTTCTAGACTATAAATAAAGAGGTAGACCCCCCTCCCTAAGGGCACCACATTATTGGAGATGTAGAGGCGTCACTCGAATGGATGACCTCTCATCTCTAGAGAATTAGGGCTAGACTTTCCAATGTAGTTCTAGTTGAGAGTTAGGGAGAGCGGCGCTACGCCCGGGTTCCGGAGGAGTCTTCGGAAGAGTCATCAGAGTTTTGGTATGTCTTTGTATTTATTCTTTGTAAGACTTATGCTTTAATATATTTTATCTTCTCTATTTACTTTTATGCATTACATTTAATTGGTTAGTATAGTTGTTATACTTTAGCATAGGATCTTCGCCCGTATCTGGTGCTCTAGTTATTAATTGTGACTAGGGTAGTAATTGGTAGTGTAGACATGGAGTCTAGGCTATATATTACCTGAGATTGCACCCAGTCCAACATATAGTTGTGGTAGCCCCAGGTGGTGACAGCCCTGACGACCAACGTATTCCACCATGTTAGGGTTGGTGTTTGTAGGACCGTAGTCGGAGCTTCCTAGTCCCTTTCTCACCCCTTTCCGTGACTAGTGTTCTGATGTCCCGAAGTGTTATTGTGTGATTGCTTTACCTTCCATAAATCAGTTATTATAGAACCCAAGTAATAGAGAAGTATTTAGGAACCTTGAACTCTCCCGTTGTCATCTCACTTTAGCTATTTACTCTTTTATCATAGAATTCTCTCGTGTGTGTCATATATGCATAATTCCTATCATCAATCTATCGTTTACCCCTACTTTAATCTAGTTGGTGTATTAGTTAGTAGATACATGATGGTGAACTATCAATGTCTCTATCCATTGTTTCCCAGTGGTAAAATATAAATAACGACACCTGGAATACTCCCGGTAAAATGCTACAATGGTTTTCTGTGCGCTTGCGGAATCTTTCATATTTTAATTGTGCATAAGAAATACCAACAGTTCCCGACACCGTTCACTATCGCCACCAACATCTTACCACCCATCTTGGAAGCCCTGGAGACAATATCTGAGCACAACTCCTCTGTGGAGCTGAACTTGCTCGCGTCGGCTAAGATCACGCAATGAGCCGAGCCGCAGCGCGTCTCGGCAATCATGGTGACAGCGCGCCACGTGGCGCTGTGGTCGCTCCCCTTCACGTACAGCCACACGCCCTTCGCACCGTCGCTCGCTCGGCTTGCAACCACAGCCTTGGCAATCTCTGCGACCACGGCTCTAGGCTGCCACGGAATGTTCCTGCGCAGCCTCTGCTCCAGCTCGCGCACCGCCGCGGAGCCATCACCACTTCGTGGAGCACGACTGTCGGAGGTCGCCGAGACCGAGAGCGGGTGGCTGCCGAGAGCAAGTGTAGTTCCCATGCCCCCCTGACATCCTGGCCCCATCGGTGGACTCAGGCCCCAACGAGGACCCCTGGACGGTGACGGCGGGGACCACCGTCCTGTCCTGCTCGTGCGTTGCCCCATCAGGCCATCCAAGCGCAGGAACCCCTCGACGCTTGGCTTGCTCTTGCAGCTCGGTAGCAAGCAAGGTCCAGACCACCATGGACACGGAGGGGAGCATGGATCAGAGAAGATGTGTAGCATCCTGCACAGCCGGCTCCATTTCCTCTTCAACTCGATCAGATACTTCTGCTAAACCGTCAAAAGAAGCACAGTTAAGCCACATATTGTTAAGATCAGTAGCTCCTTAGCATGCCAAGAAATCCATTGTCATTGTCTGCCGGTGGCCCGTCCAACACCACCAGCCAGACCGGGAGGCTGGCACGTGGGCCCTCCACATCAGCCTCTGCCTTTACGAGCGACGCCTCCATCTCGTAGTTCTTGGTGCACTCGGTGCAGAGCACCAGCTGCATCTCATCCTGTACATCTCTCACTGTTGACAGGGTCGCCTCCCCCACCATTGCGAAAGGATTCTGCACAAGCTGCTGTGTTGCCAGCGGCACCCCTGCTGCACTGGCACTACACAGGACAAAGAAAGCCATGTTAAACAACAAGGGTGTGACAATGGTTCAAAAAAGATAAATAATATCATGACCAAGCTTCTACTATATAAGAGTAGACAGCTTGCACAGAAATTGACCAACAAACAAGTAATCGAGTCTTACTTAATGTACTTCAGTCGTCTAATAGTTCAAGTAATCACGAAACTTCACCAAAGTCTCTTCTAATCAAGACAAAAGAAATGGTCGCCAGGCAGGGACAAACAAATCCGTGTAATGAAAATGAACACTATTACTGGTACAAAGAGATAACAGAGCTTCTAGCCTTCAACTATAGATCAATGTCTTCTTTCATAATTTATGTTATACTCAGTTCCTCTTCCAATGAGTCAAATGATTTAAAGTTTAACCAGATTTATAAAAAAAATACTATGAACATTTATTGTCTTTAATTAGTGTTATTATGAAAATATATTTTTCATGCTTAATCAAGTACATATAATAAATATTAGTAGTATTTTATAAATATTTAGTTAAACCTAAAGATTGTTTGACTCTTCGGAAGATGAGAATTATATTCTTTTTAGATCGATAGAGGATATCTTACCTTCTACATACTTACTCCCTCTGTCCTCTTTTATTAGTCGTTACGGAAACGCGCCTCTAAGGAGAGAGCTGTTCTTGAGCGACTCTGAAATCAGGACAGAGGGAGTATCTCTTATATTATGTGAGCAATCAATTACATTTTTATTGGAATAATGGATGTTCTAGCCTAGCCTATAACTTGCATGTATTTTATAAAATGCTAAATGGCTTAGCGACTGTTACAATGCCGCTGAACAAGTCATCGTCTAATAATACCATAATCTGCTATTTTCAACCTGAACATGGGTCATTAAAGAAAGTCTACTTTAGAGTTTTTTTTCCAAATATTTGAATATCTCCCAATTTCCGTCTAGACATTATCAGAGAAGGTAGTGTTTTTTTTCCTGACCGGTAGCCAGCATCAGTGCAAGGATAATCGAAACTATAGTACCCCTATGTACTATTTTATGAGAGATTTCACCTCAACTCTGCATTGCAATACAGAAATGTGATTGAGCTACATGTGGCAGCATGATTGCAAGGAAAAGGGCAGGACGCAACACAGCAGCATCGGATCAGTCTGACGCCTCCTCCCAGTGTACCAAAAGGGCGGGGCTCAAGATGCCAGGCACTGTCGCTGATCAGATGAAGCCGATCGTCAGACAGAATTTGGCTCAGAACGATGGAATCTCTGCTCGGTAGGGGAATGAAAAAAGCACAGCGCTGCTTCCCGTTCCCCAAGAACCACTTCTTCCTCTGATCCTCTCTGCAAGATTCCACTACGCCATTGTTCAGTTCCTTGCAACTTTCAATGAAAGTTGCAAGTTTTTCCACTCTCTCTCCATCACATCAATTTCTATCCGTATATATGGAGCATTAAATGTTAGTGAAAAAATAACTAATTACACAGTTTTGTTGTAAATCACGAGACGAATCTTTTGAGCCTAGTTGGGCCACGATTGGACAATATTTACCAAATACAAACGAAATGCTACAGTTACAACTTTTTCTAGCATTTATGAACTGAACAAGCTAGCTCATTAATGGCTACTAGGAGTAGTAGGAGTAGTGTAGCAGGTGGATGCTGCCTCACGTGGGAGCTTGCAAGATGCAAGGCCCGACCCTGACCTGACCAGCTTGTCCGTTTGCTTGCCCTAGAGAGTGAAGGCATCAATGGAGGACCAGAGCAAGGATGCAACAGTAGTGAGCAAAAGGGAACACGAACACGAGCATAGACAGCAACATGGTGGCAGCAGGAGAGCATAGTACTGTAGGAAAGCAGGGTTTTTTTTTCCCGTGTGGAGGAAAGCAGGTTTCTCGGTTGGAACTGGTTTGCTTGCTGCATGCTTACCTTGGGAGGGAGGAAGAGGACGACGAGGAATGGAGGCTGTTGAGCGACAGACCGGTGCCGCTGCCGGTGGGGACCACCACAACCTGCAGCGCCCAGACGGACTCCAGCGGCCGCCGGCGCCGCTGCTGCCATCTCATGTATGTCTGATAGCTGGCAGTGGCCACGAGCCAGGCGCGGCCGCGGGAGGCTTGGAGTTCGTCGACGAGGCGGCCGAGCTCGGCGACCATGTGGTCCACGGGGCTGTAAAAGGAGGCCGCGCGGTTGTCGTTCGGTTCCTCATCCAGCGCCTACAATAGGTCGCCCACGTGGAGCACCAGCCCGCCGCAGCGCGGGAAGCTGGACGGCGTCAACACTACGGCGGAGCTCGGAGGCCCGGGCGTTCACGTCGGCGAGGCTCATGAGGCGGATGTGCACGTAGGAGAGCTGCAGTTTGAGGAGGTAAGCGCCGGCGAGCTCTTCGGGGACGTCGCCGCGCTCTAGGCGCCGCAGCAGCTCGCTGGCCACAGCCTCCGCCATGGATACCGAGTCGCTAACCACAACTGGGTTGCTTCGCCGCCCCTGCTTCCGGACCATCACCTCCAGGACCGCGCGGACGTCATCGTTGCATGCGCCTGGGCCTGGCGTGGCCATGAACTGCGCTGGCCACACCCCGAAGCGGTCACCACCTTTACTGCCGGAGGAAATGCTGGGATCGATGAAGAAATGGGGAGGGATGGCCGGCAGAGGCGGCGTTGGGGACAACGAGGAAGGTGGCGGCACGAGCGCGCTCTCCTCCTTGAGGTTGCTCTTGACGGTGGCGCTGGAAAAGCCGGCTTCCCGCATGACGCGGCTCACGCTGGGGTCGTCGAGGATGGAGATGACCAGCTGCTCCAGCTCCACCTTGATGGCGAGGAGTGGCTGCTGCTACTGCGACGGCGGCGCATTTGCTGGTGGCGGCGGCTGCTGGAGCTCAACGCATCCGTGGGCCTACGCGCGCTTGAGGGCGGCGACGAGGGCGTTGGAGCGTGTGGGGCTCGGCTGGATAAACAGCGACGTGAATGGCGCCGTCGAGGAGGGCGGCGAGTGCGCGCCGGAAGCCGGCAGGCGGTTGAGCGCGACATTGAAGCAATGCTCGAGCGCGCGGCACTGGAGTGGGTGCTGGGCGCGCCGTGAGACGACGACGGCCGTGGAGCCGGGTGCGAGCACAGGCAGGCACGCTTGAGCAGACAGTACAGCGCCGTCGGAGACGCGGGTGCGTAGAAGGCCGCGAGGGCTGCGCGCGCGCGGCGGCGGCTGGGCCGGTCAGCAGCGTGAACGCGACGCAGCGGCGTGACCTGCACGCGTGGCGCGCCGGGCGCCGCAAGCATGAGCGCGAGCTTGAGCACCGCGGCCGCCTCGGCGGTGAGCGACTGGTGGATGGTGTATGCCCCCGCCCGTATCCCTCACCGTCACCCCGCCACCCCTCCACCTAACACGCTGTATGTGTATGTCACGTTCTTGCTTCTTCTCCCTCGCAGCTATGGAAGGGAAAGCCGCCTTCTGTCGTGCTCGAGCGTTGGAAGGCAGCGCAGCAATGATGGCGTGTGAGCTAGCTGAGGGCTTCTTCCCTCTCTTTTATCCAGATCAGACGAGAGCGCTCTACTTCTGTTTAGCAATAGGGGACGGCCGTCTGTGTGTGAGTATGGTGTCTAGGCTAGTGCTGCTGCCCCTTTTATGGCTACTTTTCTTTACCTTTATATTCTCTCTCCAACCATTTGATGGAGAACCTGAGATTGAAGTAGTAGCTTGGCTACATGGAGGGTAGCTAGTTTGTCTCTTTATGAATTGTGGCGCATGCCGCCTGCTGAGCTACCGCACCTTTGCATAGAGGCCCCCTTTGGGAGGGCTCCTGGACCAGCTCCGGGAGCCGTTTTGCTGCTCCCGCAGCCAAACGGAGAAAATGGACCTGCTCTGGGTTGGGAGCCGCGGGAAACCCGCTGAGAGAAGCGAGGAGAGAGAGTAGGAGCCAAAAATTGCAGCTTCCACCGGCTCCGCGACAGAGAGTGGACCCAGAACCGGCTGGTGCCCTGATTTGCCCCCAAGGCATGTCAGCGCTGGTGACGGCGACGTAGGGGGCATCGCGGAGTGCCGACGGCGCGGCGAGCTCGTTCGGCATCAAGGCAGATCCAGTGCAACTGTGCTGGGGCGGAGTTCGTGCGGAGGGAGGCAGAGACGGCATGCTGGTGGCGCATGCCGGGAGGGAGTAAGGGCGGGCGGCTGTGCTGGTGGCGCATGCAAAGAGGGAGGGCGGGTAGCGCATGTAGGAGAGAGGGAGGGTGCATGGCGGGGGAGGGAGGGAGGGCGTGCGGAGGGAGGTTGAAGAAGATGCGGCGGCATGCGTGTAAATGCGGGTAGATAGGCCGTGCAGTTCAGCCGATCGGATAAGGATGGAAAAGAAAAAGAAAAGAAGACAAAAGAAAAGAAAAGAAAAGAAAAGGAAAGGAAAAGAAAATGAAAAAATAAAAAAATAAAAAGGTATTATTGACATTTCATCTTTTTTTTACAACGAGGAGAAGTTGTTTTGCTAAACGGTCTAAGAACAGCTCTAGCTCTCCAAATGAATCTGCTTCACCGATGAAGTTACAACTGAAGCTGTTTTAACTGGAGCTGGAGCTGTGCCAAACAGGCCCTCTCTCACGCCCAGTGCGCGCGCCCATGTCATGCAAGGTCCTTCTCTTTTGCTGAGCACAGATCTCTTTTTCAGGCAGAGAAGCAGGGATCAATTGAGCTTCCCCTTTCAAACACAACTGCTTAGAGCAATATTAATAATCTAGTCTTTACTTGGCTGTATGAATCTTTGCAGCCTATTTCTTAACCCACCCATACAATAGGGATCTCACTTACAGTCCACTATTTCCTCTCACAAGTTTTTTAGTTTTTGTGCCTTTAGATGGTGTAAGCTTACAGTCCACCTCTCTTCTTTCTCTTCCTTTTTCTTTTCGACATTAGCATATAGCCTTCTTACTGCCCATTATAATATATGCTCTTATCCATGCAGCCATGCAGCAGTGCTCCCTTGGTTTTGTTTTTTTATATACTACCAAAGCACAGCATGCGCCGCCACGGTATATCCTTCCTCATGTGCATACCCCATCCACAAATAGCCCCCCTCTCAGAAAAAAAGATTCAATTTTAGTTTTGGATTGAATCAAACTTACTCAAGTTCTATTAAGTTCATACTATAAGGCACTATTTGATTTGGTGCGGTCAACAAAAATATAATTCGACCTATTATTTCTCTTATAATATGTAATTTTATAGAACAGAAATTAGATTATTAGAAAGTAATTCTAAATACAAATCTAATGGTACCACTTTTGTGATACAAACTTTTAGTTTAATAACAAAGTTTGAATTTTGAAATACGTCCATGACTTATATTCAGAGACGGAGGGAGTAATATCATTGAAATTTTTGCGACAAAAGTAAGAATTGTAGCATATATAGTTTTAGATTGAGAAGTAACAATTGTATTACTTTGGGGACAAATGGAGTAGGAGCAAAGAACATAAACAACTCGCCTCAAAAGCACTCATATCTAACAACTTTCATCCCAATCAAGTCTCATGAAGTCATATTTGCCAACCACTAGGTTATACATCTGATAATTGTTGATTGTTCTTGTACACTATTTCTAACCATCATAAGTGAATAAGAGCATGCGGCCAACAATAAAAGGCTTTGTTTAATTTTACGTGGTTCCACTTGTACCTATAGAAATTTCATATATGTTAGGACAACATAGTAAAAACCATCATCAAGTGAACCTCCTAAAAGACATCCAGCAATAAGATAAGCGAAGCAAGCTAGGGGCCACCTGGTGGGGTGAACCGAACCTACCAAGGTCATCTGACTTGGCCCACCACAGTAGCCACATCACTAATCTAGAGCAGAGGCACAAAACACACTTGTGGGTACCCTGGGATATTGATCAAGGTCAGTTTGATCCTATGGTCACTAGGACCTCTCCCATGGATCGAAGGCTCACCGTCATACAACAGAGCATGCCGCCAACTCAAAATTGCCTCAAGTAACTGTGAACCACCACCAGGGAGTATCCAGGGCGTTGGATGGCGAGGTGATAGGATCCTAGGGTCGACAGGCCGCTTTCACCGCTTCTATCACTCCTACAATTACTCCGTTTGAGCACTATAAAAGGGGGTTGCGCCATTTGAAGGATCTATCCATGGAGGATCAAGCAAGAGTCAAGTATGGAGGGAGAGTGGGGAAATGCTCCTCTCAGCTAGGTCAGTGTGCTCAAGGTGGGAGAAAGTAGGAGAAGAGAGATGCCTTTTGTACTAGGGTCTATCGCTGCCAGACAAAACCGACAATATAGTAGATACTAATTGTCAGTTGTGTTGGAACCAGTAGTGATACACCAATATCACTGGCGGTTTGTGTGACCGCCTGTAATGTTTCACTGGCGGTTTGAGCCACAAATCGTCACTAATGTCTGCTTTCATTGGCGATTCTTAGATACCTCCTAATGATTTCCTGATTTTGAAGCTATGAATCATCAGTGAAGACTCATCAACCACCATTGTTAGGCTGATAGTAAAAGTGAAATAGTCTAATTTATAAGTAGATTTCTATTCCTCGAAACAAACAGGAGTTATTTGAGTGGATGGTTGGCACATGGTTTTTGTGTGGTAGTAGAAACAAAAGTTCCAAACGGTTTTGAGTGCCAATATCCATGCCAGATGGCGTAGAAAGGCATGAAATGGTATCTAGGTCTGAACGCCCGTGTGCCTTTCTAGCAGATCGAATGGGGCAAAGGAAAAGGGTCTTCCGGTGTTGAATCCAGCCCCTGCCTTTTTCTCCAAACTCCCTTCCCAAGAGCAGCAGCAACGAATATAAATCCCTTGTTGTCACTGCGACTGCCTATACCTTTCCTTTTTCACTTTGATGTGAGTGTGACTGACAGACTGACTATGTAAAGACTCACCTAATCATGATAAGCATGGAATTATTAGTTTAAGAAAGCATGGACCTTGTACTGATAGCGTTCAAATCCATTGGCGGATCCAGGATTGCACCTGGGGGGCTAAACAATGGAGGGGGGCTAAAGCTAGAGATTAGCTAGGGATTAACAGTGATTTCAACAGTGATCTAAAGGGAAAATCAACCTCAAGGGGGGGGGGGCTGCAGCCCCCCTAGATCCGCCACTGTTCAAATCTAGTCATAAATTTGTCAATCTGAGAGTGAGATTCTCCGTAAACGAATGACACCTATATGCGGTGGCCACAAATATATAACACCCAAACTAGTACACATCAATGCATGGGAGGAATGGTGGAAGTGCTTGAGTCCAAGCTTAAACCAGGGGAAGCAAAGTTTCTTCCTCGCGGAAAAAGTGCAGCTCCTGTGATCATTCTTTTTTTGGCGAAGGCTGCGCATACCAGCAAGCAAAAGCCAGTATTCATACGGCTACAGTCACCTGCTGCAGAGCGTTGTACACCATTTCTATTAAGCATGTAATCATTCTAAAAAGGTGTGTAAGCAGACGTGGAAGGTAACAAACAGGCCATAGCCAAACATGAAAAAAATTTGTACAAGAAAATTTGTGCAGAAGGGTAACATGGAATTGAGAGCTAGGCAGGAGAGCCGCCAAGGAATTTGCACCTGCAAGGCCCAAGGTTCTTGACTCATCTTTTATGTATTACTAGTAAAAATGCCCGTGCGTTGCAACAGGATAAAAGCTATCATATAAGTTTATATTTCTATGCAATTTTAGACCTCTAATTTTTTTTTTTATGACGACTATGACCTACATTTATATAATTTAATTAATGATAATAATGTCCTGTGAAAAGCTTATATCAAATTAAAATACAACCGTGATAATTTCATATATGATAACTTTAATATAATACAATCCAATATATTTCTATAGATAAATATCGAGTTTCATGATTTATTTTCAAGAACCATAACAGTCAATAGTTCTAATATCTGATTAAAGTCAACAAGGAATTAGTGACAGAGGTACCTTCCACCAACCTATATAGGTCCAATAGTTCAGGATTACAGAGGCAAAGGGGTAGAGTAACTGGATAACAAAATATTAGTCAGAGGACTAAGCTCTACAACATTGATTGATTTCTCAGAATCCCTGCATCTCCATATGAATGATTGTAGTCTGCAAATAGCACGTTAAGGCGTTAAGGTTGAGGCGTTGATTGCTGCGTACGACGTATTGGCGTGCTGTAGTGTCACGGTGACGATAGCGGTGACTACCTGTAGTTGGAGCCGTGCTCTGGTGTGCAACGGCGGCGAGTGGCGTTGAAAAGTTGCCAAGCTTGGTTTGCTCGGACGCACGGCTATCCAGTGCTCTGTGCAGACTGCAGGCTTTGCAGCTCTCTCAGCAGTCAGCACCGCGCGTTAATGGCCGATGGCAAGGGCTCCTTTTTATTATCTCGAAAGAATATAGCCAAGTCTAAACGTGAAATTGACGTGGAATCTGGGGAGGCCAGGTTCGGGATGGGAAACTCGGGCGCAGGCATGTCGAGCGCGCGGAAGCACACCGCCGTGGCCCGTGGGGAGGGTGTTGTCCCAGTCGTGCCTACGCGCAGGCTCTCAGAGGTGCGGCTCCCGCGCGACGAAGTGGACGCAGAGCCCCCGTGCAGCGAGGAGCGGGATAGGTGCAGCATCTGACTCAGGTGGCCCTGTGCCAAGAACAGCACCGTCACGATGGCCACGACAATGGATTCAATCGCCGGCTGAAGTGCGGCGTTGGCTTTGGATTGGAAGTCAGGCCGGCAATCGTGCTCTTTTATTAATCCTTTGCTCTTTTTATTTATATTAGAAAAAAAGACGTTGTCTAGATATACATACCTTAAACTCTTACCACGTACACCAACAAAGTTGGCCAAAAAATTGTGAACACTCAAACCAAACCCAATACAAACAGAAGTCAGGTCTAGACTCAATGTCGGACTCTACCACTTACCTAAACAAATTGGACTTCCGGAGCAACAGGAAGAATTCAATGGGACATGACAAATATTTTATCTTTCAAACACACCTAAATGGAATCGAATCGATCTCTTAGTTGAATTCCTATTCCGATGCTCTGCAGCAACTCATTGCCAATTCGGATCTCTTGCCTGAAAAACTAAACGGAACCGAATCGATCTCTTAGTTGGACGAAAAAAGAGGTGAACCAAAAAAATAGGCTGAAAGTTTTGCCTCTTTATTATTAGGTATAGATATAGATTAAACAAAAACTCAGTACCAAACTTTCTGCGTTCGCTCAAAATTGTGGGCGTTTGTTTCCTTCCAAACCTCTCATATTAGGTAAGACTATAGGGGCCCGCTTGTCATTGTCCCTTTCATTTCTTCCTGTTTTTACTTCTTTCTAATGAAATAAATTGCCAGCCACTGTTGTTGAATCATTCGTTCTAAAAGAATTGCTGCATCCAATGATAAGTGAAAATAAAATATTGTTCCATTTGCAAGAGGTTTTCTAGTAGCATATGTTTTGAACATCAATGCACTCATAAAAAACAGTGCAAGTAAATATTAAAATTGCACAAGGAAAAAAGTAATAATAATGTAACTCTTATCAGCTTACTGATGAAGTACTTGAGAGGCATAGGTATTTGTCACAGCCATTCGCTCTTCTATTGATACCTAGAACATCATGCCCATCATTAGGCATGGTCAAAAGAAGTGTTGGAACATATGCACAAATGAATTAGTACGTGGTTATGTACTAATCTCTGTCTTTTCGGAAGCAATCCATTCCATCATTCCAGCATAATGGCAGTCAGATATGCAAGACCTACATGTCCATAGTACATGCTAGCCAGGACAGTAGTACTACAGATGGGCTAGCAATAAGATGCAAACCCACCCTGAAATCATGAATCTTCCAAACACTGCCGATCAGTCATGCTTTTCATTCCCTGTCCCCCATTCCCCTCTCTTGTGTAGCATCTTTGCTGCTGTCTGGCTTTTTTGACCAGTTCCTTTTTCTTAAAAAGCAGTGAAAGTCTCATCAATTGCTGCCCCTTTACCCTTCTTTCCAAAATGAACAATTATGAACCCAGTTGTAATTGTGAGATTTTCAGACTGCAGCCCTTTCCCTGAAAACATCTCGGTCTCTCTCTTCTTAACTTGTGATTATGTGTACGCTCAAAGCTACTAAACGGAAAAATAAAGTGTTATGCCTCATGTAGTACTCCCTCCGTCCCAAAATAACTGTCGCTTTCGCTTCCCAAGAAACAAATACCGGCAATTTTTATAAATAATAAATATTACCGATTAGTATCATAATTAGTATCATCGGAAAGATTTTTGAATCTAGTTTTTTAACAAAATTATTCAGAGATATAAATATTGTACGTATTTTCTATAAATCGAGTCAAACTTGTGACACGAAAATCGAAAACGACAATTATTTCGGGACGGAGTAGTATGCATTATCGTCCCTGGACCTGTTGGCAGCTGTCCTTTTGCATCATCAACTGAAGTGACAATCAGAAGCTTCTGAGAAGTTATTAGCCCCGGTACTGATAATTGATTTCACTGGCACTCCCATCTTTAATTCCCGTGAAGTAGCTCTGAAGTGACAACCAGTGTTTGGCACGCACCGCTCTGGCCAGCTCTGACTCCCTGCGTGCAGCACTGTAGTAAGGATCCGGTCAGTTCCGCCTCCAGCATAAAGCAATGCACACGGGCGGAAGCCGAAGGAGCTAGCTGGTATTTGGGGCTCCGGCGTCTCCTCCATAGTACTGTAACGTTACATTATCCGAAGCCGGAGGGTAAAATATAAGATATACTAGGAATCAACTCTCTTTGCATCAGCTATATACACTAGTACATAGAGGCTCTGTACAGGCGGTTGGAGACGCCTTTTCACAGGTGTTTTGGCCTGCCGCCTGTACTGGAGGCCAGTGAAAATGATGCATTTTCACAGGCGGTTGCTTGAAAACCGCCAGTGAAAATGCATTTCCACAGGCGGTTCACATAAGCAAGGTGTTGGCCCATTGATGTCATCCACAGGATAGTGGTGTGTGTTTCCCGTAGACCCCACACTACTTGGAAAGGGAGTAGATTGAGCGGACCTGGCATGAATCATCTCCTGGGACAAGCTGCATCTGTGGGTCTTGTGTGCTCATCTGCTCAACAGACATTGCACTAGCTAACTTCTGCATCAGCTGTGGATCAGGATTTGTTAGAAAATCTGACATCATGCTTTTGAATTGTTCCTTAGCCTGTTCCTCAAAATATTGCTTCATGTCTTCCTTATATCGATCTCGTTTCTTATACATGCCCACCCACTCCTCACCAAATCCTTCTTTCCATCCCATCTTTGACGAGATGTCTCGTACACGTCTAGGATGCTCAGGGTTGCCCAGTCCAAGACTCAAGATGTCTCTCTCCCTTTGTGGCCTCAATTTTCCTTGTTTAACCTCCACTGCTAGTTCCAACATCTTATCAGCTGGGGCTGCGATTTCTAAGGGACAGTTCACACCGGTAGCAGTCTATTTAGTTCTTCTACCTCTGAGCCAATTCGCTGTCCTCTCACCAACTTCCTCTGATAGCACAGACATGCCTTGTTTCTTTAGCTCCTCCTCCTCTGCCCGCCATTTCGGAATATGTAGCTTGTAGCCACCCGTGCCAAGGTGATGGTGGTATTTGTTCCTCTTTGCAAGTTCTAAAGCAGCTTCACTCTTGGCTTTGAAAAGATGGATCGTTCTTCTGCACCTTGAATACTTCCCACTGCTTAGGGATGATCTTATACTTGCTCGTTGGGTCCAACCCATGCTTGAGAAATTTGGTATTCATCTCAGATCTATAGTTACGGAATGATGTTACAATCTGCTTGAAAAAATACTCCTTCACAAGTTTGTCCGTCCCCGTAGGGAAAACAAACCTTTCTATAAACTTGTTCCATAGCTCTTTCCTTTTATTCGCATCTACATCCTTCCACCTAGGGATTGTGATGTCCAATTTATCCCTGACCAAAAAACTAATTGCATTTCGTATCTTGGCAGCCACCTCATCAGACACTAGAGGCTCTCCTTTTGGGCCGATGTTGGGAATTATATATGTCTTCTCTGGCCACTTGTTTGTTCCTCAGTCACCGCGTTTCCGGTCACTCTGTTTCCTTTTTCTTGATTTGGAAGTGTTAGTGACCATGATCACCACGTTCCTTGGCTCTCCTTGTTTGTAGCTAGCTAGGCAGTTACACATCGTGATGCACATGTATATAGGCGTAAGCCTCTGTGCAATACAACTTGAGTTGTCCAAATTCTCTTGCCCATCGCTTACATGGTATCACGCGATCTACGATCCTAAACTTCCGCTGCTCCACTCCCTTCCCCGGCGATCGTCTCTCTTCTTCCCCGGTGCCGATCCTTCCTCCATCCCGTGCCGCCATGAGCTCCTCTTCCTCCTCTTCTCTGGCCTCCGATGACAACTCCGACGCCGAGTCCGCACTCCCCCACACACTCCGCGTCCAAACCGAACCAGCTGCACCGTCGGTTGTTCATGGGATTAACATCCTCAACCGCGTGCCGATCGTCCTCGACTTCAACGAATCCAACTATGTCGCCTGGGCTCGTTCGTTCTCCGCGATCTTCGGCCAGTATGGTCTCCGCGATCATGTCGACGGTTCGCCGGCGAAGGGCGACAACGACTGGGTCCAGAACGATTGTGCCATCGTTTCCTGGTTCTACAATCGGATCTCGCCCGAGCTCCTCTCCATGGTGTCCGAGGACACTGACACAGCCTACTCCATCTGGCGCGCCGTCCGCAATCTCTTCCACGACAACAAGGACACGCGCGCCGTCTACCTCAGCGCCGAATTCCGCAACTTCTACCAAGGTGACCTGTCCGTCCTTGACTACTGCTCTCGCATGAAAGTCATGGCGGATCGCCTCGCCGGCCTCAGCGCCCCGGTTGGCGACAAGGATCTCATCCACAACATCGTTCGCGGCCTCAACCCTCGGCTTCACCACGCCATCCCGCACATCACGCTTCGCCGCCGTCTGCCGTCGTTCCTCAAGACCCGAGCAATACAACTTGAGTTGTCCAAATTCTCTTGCCCATCGCTTACTGGAAGTGGTTGTCTCAGTCGTTTCTGGTGCTTTGTTGGATGGCACGTCTTCTTCTTCCGCTAGAATCTCTCGCATTTGAGACAAAACCTCCGGGCCAGGAATTCAAGAGTGTAAGGATCGGCACGTATAATACTATGAAGTGAAGTATTGGTTTTCATGTACTAAGTATACCTCATCATTGGGATCATAATCTGGGTCAACACTTTTTTGACGTTGTCTATCTATGCTAGGGCATGGATCACTTCGGTTGCCGTCATCTTCCTCTTCTTCCAGCATGTCACCATCTAAATCATATTCTTCTTCTTCCAGAGGATTTACCGTTCTATGCATGGCAATAACTATGTCAGTTACTTTGATAGGGTTTTACGTTAAAAAAGTGCAAGGCTTCGTAATGCCGTGAAACTCACCATGGCTCTAGGGGTGTGTGAGTCTTAGTGGGTGACTCTGCACGCTGGTCATCTGCCTGATGGTCTTTAGATTTTGGAGACGTCATCTTCTCGATAACCTCAAATATAATAAGTCATTAACACTAAGTCATTAACACTAGGTCATTAATATGCTAAGTCATTAACACTAAGTCAATAACATTAAGTCAATAACACTAAGTCATTAACAAGTCATTAACATTAAGTACTTAGCCATCTTCTCTAATATAACTTAGTGTAAATATTAATAATGTATAAGTCATTAACTTAGCAAAGTCATTAACTTAATCTTCGCTAATCTTCTCACTAAACATAATAATTTAAAGCATCAATTTATTAGATGAAACACTAAAAACTAAAGCAAGACTAAATAATAAAACCCTAATTAAAGCCTCACCACTACTTAATTTAACAAAACATAATTAACTAATTAAACAAAAACTAATTTCAAGCATCAACATGACAAATAAACTAGTAATTAAATAAGAGTAAACATAACTAAATAAACTAAACATAATAATTTAAAGCATCAATTTATTAGATGAAACCCTAAAAACTAAAGCAAGACTAATTAATGAAACCTAATTAAATAATCACCACTACTTAATTTAACATAACATAACTAAATAATTAAACAAAAACTAATTTCAAGCATCAATATGACAAATAAACTAGTAATTAAATAAGAGTAAACATAACTAAATAAACTAAACATAATAATTTAAAGCATCATTTTATTAGATGAAACCCTAAAAACTAAAGTAAGACTAATTAATGAAACCCTAATTAAAGAATCACCACTAAAAACATCACTACTAGCTAATTAAACTAAACATAACTAAATAATTAAATAAGAGTAACTAATAAAACTCTAAAGGTTAAATTCTAGATAAAAAAGTGAAACCCTAGTTAAATATTGACTTGAATTATTGAAAAAAAAAAAAAAAATCTAGCTACTCTTCTCTCTCACTTGAGGTGAAACCCTAGATCTCAAAAGTGGCTAGGATTGAGCAAGAATGGTGGAAATGGGGTAAGAAACATATAAACTAACCTTTTTAGCTACCTCCTCCGAAGAAATCAAGAGCAAAACCTCCCCCTTGTATTTGGTCAAATCTGGACCTCCAAAGCTCCTCCCATGGAAGAATGGTCGGGCTACAGTTCTGTTCATTCTAGTGGGGAGGAAGAAGGAGGGTATATATAGGAGAAACACATCACAGACGGTTGACGTAAACAAACCGCCTGTGAAAATGGTGACATTTTTCACTGGCGGTTTTCTTAGGAAACCGCATGTGAAAAGGAACCATTTTCACTGGCGGTTTCTTAAGTAAACCACCAGTGTAAATGGTGACATTTGCACTGGCGGCTCACTTAAGGAACCGCCAGTGTAGATCGTTTTCCACAGGCAGCTCTAAAGCTGGGGCCCGCGTGTTGATTTTCAGTGGCGTCCTTCAACTAGAACCGCCAGTAAAAATCGTCAACACAAATGCTTTGTGTACTAGTGATATACTGTCGCACGTTGCATCTAATTAAGGCGAACGGTTTGCTTATCTATGTTAATGGTTTTTGACTGTCCGCGAGATGATACTTACAGTAGTACGTAGTGAATTTATCTTGAGGTCATTCTTTCAAAAAAATTATCTTGAGGTCAACACTACTACATAAAATCTTAACCGCAACCTTTCAAATTGGGGCTCGGAGGCGATTGGGCCGCCGGCCCGCCTCGGTTAATCGGGCCCAGCCGAGGCTAGGCTAGCGGCCCAGAACCGCCTCGGTAAATGGGTTAACCGAGGCGGGCGCTATACAATAACCGCCGGGTTAATGACAATTAACCGAGGCGGTTGGGTTAAAACAAACGCCTCGGTTAATCTTTTAACCGAGGCGGTTGTCATTGGTAGACTGTTGACATTTCTAACGTCGCTACTAGAAATAGAGATAAATCCCTATCCCCTGGCAACGGCGCCAAAAATGCTTGTTGGTATTTCTTATGCACAATTAAAATATGAAAGATTCATAAGCGCCTGAAAAAACCATTGTAGCATTTTACCGGGGAGTATTCCGTATCGTTATTTATATTTTACCACTTTGGGAAACAATGGATAGAGACATTGATAGTTCACCCTCATGTATCTACTAACTAATACACCAACTAGATTAAAGTAGGGGTAAATGATATATTGATGATAGGAATTATGCATATATGACACACACGAGAGAATTGTATGATAAAAGAGTAAATAGCTAAAGTGAGAGGACAACGGGAGAGTTCAAGGTTCCTAAATACTTCTCTATTACTTGGGTTCTATAATAACTGATTTATGGAAGGTAAAGCAATCACACAATAACACTTCGGGACATCGAACACTAGTCACGAAAAGGGGTGAGAAAGGGACTAGGAAGCTCCGACTACGGTCCTACAAACACCAACCCTAACATGGTGGAATACGTTGGCCGTCAGGGCTGTCACCACCTGGGGCTACCACAACTATATGTTGAACTGGGTGCAATCTCAGGTAATATATAGCCTAGACTCCATGTCTACACTACCAATTACTACCCTAGTCACAATTAATAACTAGAGCACCCGATACGGGCGGAGATCCTATGCTAAAGTATAACAACTATACTAACCAATTAAATGTAATGCATAAAAGTAAATAGAGAAGATAAAATATATTAAAGCATAAGTCTTACAAAGAATAAATACAAAGACATACCAAAACTCTGATGACTCTTCCGAAGACTCCTCCGGAACCCGGGCGTAGCGCCGCTCTCCCTAACTCTCAACTAGAACTACATTGGAAAGTCTAGCCCTAATTCTCTAGAGATGAGAGGTCATCCATTCGAAGGACGCCTCTACATCTCCAATAATGTGGTGCCCTCAGGGAGGGGGTCTGCCTCTTTATTTATAGTCTAGAAAAGCCTCCACCTCTTTTAGACAGGCAATGTGGGACTAATTCGACTTCGGCAATAGTGGAGATGCAAACCCTAAGGCGGTAGCAGGCCGTCCATCGAAGCGGGCCACAAATGGGCTCCGGAGGGCGCCGGCCGGCCCCGGGGTGGGGCCGGGCGGCCCCACCCTGTAGCAGGTGGGCCCCACCTTCGGTACATCGCCTTCTGGTGCCTTCTAGAGTTTTCTAGTGTTGGTTTCGGTGTAGAATTGATATCTTTTGATTCCGGACTCCGAATATAGCAAATGATATGTCCGTTTCGATCGTCTCGACGAGCCCGTCGCATTGGTGTAGTCTAATTCATCATTTAAGATACTTTTATTCTGTGCAAAATTAGATATACCTGCAAAACGATCGGGAACAACACAACTTGTGGAACTCGTTAGAATCAAACCCTACAACTATGCTTTATGGTTGATATCATGTTATATTGAGCAATAATTGATGGTATAAAATAGGCGTTAAGGACCGTCAACAAGTTTCCCCAAGCTTACCCTTTGCTAGTCCCTTAGTAAAGCCTAACTGCTAAACTTGGATCAAGAGTTGCTACAATGCTTTCACTCCTCAAAAGTACATATGCTTTCAAACTAAAATTCTCCTTTGAATTAGACAAAACTGCTCTAACTTTCAAACTTACCCATATTACCATTAACTATGGAGCTTTTCACTTTTTGCGTGGGTCTTGAGTAATTGAAAGATAGAACAATCAAGTCAAGCACTATGTCTCAAATTCTTCACTCAACCAATATTCTGGAGTTTTTATAAGTTTTCAAAATGAAACTCAGAGCTTAATCGTATGACACCCTCAAATCTCTTATTGTATGTGATATTTGTGGATCTTACTGAGGCATTTATGTTGTCATGCCCTCCTACAACTAATTATTATAGTGGAGCTCATAGGAGTGGCATTAAACAAGGATGAGCATACTTGCAATTCATATATTGTAAAGTCAAACAATGCATCCAAAGAGAGTCAAGTCATACAATCAAACCAAGATGTGCATGTGTATGGAGTATGGTGGATAGGTGTATATATGGTATTTAGTGGCTAATCCTAATTCTACTTTTGCTCCTTGAAATAAATCTCTCTCTTGAACTTAGAACTTTTCATAGGAAAACATGGGCTATCTTTATTCTTTTTTTTCTTCTTTTTTTCTCTTTCTTTTTTTTAATACTTTTTATTTTGCATAGCCACATGCATCCTTTAAATACAATAAATGATTGGAGAGATAACAATAAGAACGTAGAGCATTAAACAAGGGGTTGTCCTATAGGGTATATTTTTGGTTGTTTACTCCCAGTGTAGGAGAAAAACAATTTTAAGGTGGATCTGGATGAAGTGAAAAATAATTGCACTTACTCCCAAGGTAAGAGCAATGCATATATTGGTGGAGTGTGTGCGTGTGATCCTGATTTTAAAAGCATGATAAGACTCTCATAAGGTATACAACAAAGGTTGACTCAACTCAATGCAAAGCAAGCAAAGATAAATGAGCAGAGGTTTTTCTATTCTAAATATATATCATATATGGCTTTGGTAGGAATTCAAACTTTGTCATACAAGAGCTCATCATGTAAGATTTTTAGAGTTTTCAAAAAATAAATCTTCAGAACTTAGTATCGTTAGGAATAAGATAAATAGTAGCTCAGTCTTTCTCATATCATATCCCTCAATCACCTAGACTTAGCTTAAGCATATGCCTCCACAAGTTTCAGGTTCAAAGTAAATTCTTATATCAAAACAGTCATATCTAAAACTCAGAAGAATTTAAGCTTAAAAACTAGGCACGTGAAAGGAATTACGACAGAGCAACTATTCATCATCTCCAAGACAAAATTTTATTGTTCTTTAGTTTTTATTTGACTCTTAATAAACTAGACAGAATCTATGATCACACTCTAAATAGCTAAAGTATCTTTATTTGATTTTAATAATTATCCATCTTTTTATTTCTTTTAGACTAATAGACTCACAAAAGACTCTATAGACGTGGACCTTCATGTGCCCACATATTTTTGGTATTTTATGACTATAAGATAGACTCGATAATCGCATAGGTATACTTACCTGATAACTAGAGGATGCTCTCCCCCAAGCTGGATGTTGTCGTAGTTGAGCATTAAAGCTGAGTGGTCCTCATAGAGGAGCTCATGTTTGTAAGAGCAAGTGTTGCCAGGAATACTTCAATCTCATCACTCAAGAAGTTACTTCCTTCACACAGAGGTCAGCTGTGTGACGGAGAGATGTGCTTCAAGTGATGAAGATAAAGATTCCTGAGTGAGCTAGCTCTTGGAGTCATCCTGCAGAAAGCTCTCACAAAACACCAGAACTCGTGGAACGGTATTAAGATAAAGAGTTAGTGATCAGCCATTATAGAGGGTTGGGTGTTGTGGAGGTTTCAAAGTAGTTTTATGATAACAGTATTGCAGCAGGATGCTTAATTAATATTTTTAGATTTTATGGGTTTATATGCATAAAGTGCAACTATATGATATATATATTTTTTTATTTTGTAGGCCACCACAATGAGAACCTTACAGCTTTTACACTACAAGAATTTCACATGGGGCTTAAAGTTTTTTTTAAGATGTATGAATGCAACCTAATGCATACCTATTTATTTTTGTTATTTCCTATATAAAATACTAATGCAGAAAAGTAAACATGCTTAAGAGAAAATAAAACATGCAATGTTCAAAGTAAATATGAATAACTATCGATGTTACCTCACGGCGAGGGTTCGATGTTTTGAGTCCTCCGAACTGGACTCCTTCTTGCAGTAGTTCATTGATCGAGTACTTCGGTTTGCTTCTAAGGATGAGGATTGAGGTGGTGTCTTCACTATTGTAGAATTTGGAGAATCTCCCCATACTTTGCTTGAAGTGGGTTCTGCTCATAAAGACAAGGTAGAGATCAAGTGCACGGGCTCTATTGGTGGGAAAACACCAACAGAACTAGAATTTTTTTTTCATTCTCTAACCTTAGGCACAATAAGATTGATGTCTTTTCATATTGTTTATTTACATCTTGGGTGAGAATATCAAAAGTATAAATATAGCATTTAAGCTTATGAGATAAAGGAGTGAAGTTACTTAACCTATGGAAGGATTGTTCATCTTTATAAATTATCAAGATTAACAAGATGACTATCATCTTCCAAAATATGATATATCATATTTGAGCTCATTTGGTTAAGATTGAGATCATGAGAATAGTGCTATGATGTGTACTCCAAGGTCAAGAGAAAATGATGACCACTTACTTTTAATATGTTACCTTTATTATTGAGCATGATAACACCATGTAGTAGAAGGTAGATGAATTTCAATGGTCTTTTCCTTCCTTGCATTTTGAGTTGATCATTAGCATCTTGTCTCCTATGTTGTACTTCTTTCTCACTCCTTTAAACTTTTGCTTCGCTCATTATTTCTTCTCTGCAAGGGATTAGTAGACAACACATACCCGAAGGAATATACTATCTATTTAAAGTGTGGATAGTGTTTGCCAAGTAGTTAAAGATTAATCGGTAGCTCATGTTTTAAATGATTCATCATTACTTCAAATTTTCCAACAAGGTTAAGGCGAAGATATAATTTTGAAGAATACCTCTAATCTTGATTTGATTCTATGAAATCTCCTAATATGATTTAAATATTTTTATACAAGAGAGGATAGTCTATATATACAGCCAAATTCTTATACAAATATGCTTTGATGTTATAATGTTTAAGTAATATTCTAAAGCATACTCATAATAGACTAAGAAAGTTCAAAAGACTAAAGATATTTATTCGAATAGAACCAAGAATATGTAGGTGAACCAAATTGTTTTAAGTTTTAGCAAATTAAGCATGACATAAGGTATGGATTAACGACGTGGTATAAGATATTGAATATAGTTTAAAGTTGCATGAGGCTTAGGTAAACATACCTTATGTCTTGCAAGATGATTAGTCCACTATCATGGTAAAGTGTAAAAGGCGTTGAAGTGTTCTTTCATCTATTTCTTTACATCTTAGTCCTTTCTATACACTTGTTCTCCTTTCTTCGTTTTAAACCATGATCAGACATTTATTCTTTCTTCCCTGCATAAATATTAGTGGACACATACCCGAAGGATTGCAACAAGTTTGGCATATGGGTTATGATCCATATAATTCATGCGAATTTCATCTATGCTAATGAAAGGATGGACTTTTAGGATTACTTTAGCATAGATTTCTTCTAACAAATGTTGTTGGTGGCTGCACTTTTATACGGTTCAAGGCAAAGGTAACTTGCGATAAAAGATTAAGTGAATAAACTTTGATACTTACTACTCTTTCATGGAGAATGAGCTGTGTCTTTCTTTTGTGCAAAGTTATTGGACTTCATCACATGCCTTGATTCATCTCTGATGTGAGTTCATCTCTTGACTTACCCAAATTGAATTTAGGAGTTTCCTGCATGGGTTAGTCCAACAAAATATCCAGTGTCTACTAAAACATACTTTTGGTTCAAAAATCAACCTAGACACCACGTCTAATTTGATTTAGAAAGACATTTTAACCTATGCACCACGCTTAATTTAAAAGCCTTTGGAATTAAGATCACCACTCCTAAACTAAGCACCATGCTTCATTTAAAAGATTTATGAAGATACTCCAAACCTAAGTATACTATAGCAAACAAGGTAGCATGAGAGCATATAGAGATTTACTCAAATAGAGATGAAAGCATGATCATGTATGGTGAGAGTATTTTTTTTCATTTTTTAAGTAGAGATGCAAGTGACATACATATGTGCAAGAAACTAAACATGCTATGGATTTGATATGAGATGGAGTAAATACATAGATTATTCAAAGTAAACATGCAATAGAATGCAACAGGATAACTACTCATTAAATTTAAAGTCTATGAGCAAGACTTTCTCACCTTTCTTGATCATACTTACAATGGTATTTGTGATTAGCGCAGCGTCTTTATTCATCACATGTGATGAACCTTGAATTCATGTGATGATGACTTTTCTTTTCCAATCTACACATGGTTAGAATAATATATATAAATATTTATACATACCTGTGAGATGGCAGGGCTTTATTATTGATGGATCATGAACGTTTGGGCACCCTGGGTTCTTCAATATCTCCAATGTCTTGTTCTTGTGGAATTTCGCCAGAAGGTTGAAACAGTTGATATCCTGCTTATTCCACAACTCAACAAAACAGGGGTAATCCTACTAAAGCTAGTGGCATACTAGATTAGCAGATATCAAGATTATTATCAAAATCTTTACGCCAATTGTTTCCCCGGCAACGGCGCCAAAAATGCTTGTTGACATTTCTAACGTCGCTACTAGAAATTGAGATAAATCCCTATCCCCGGTAACGGCGCCAAAAATGCTTGTTGGTATTTCTTATGCACAATTAAAATATGAAAGATTCCGCAAGCGCACAGAAAACCATTGTAGCATTTTACCGGGAGTATTCCAGGTATCGTTATTTATATTTTACCACTGGGAAACAATGGATAGAGACATTGATAGTTCACCCTCATGTATCTACTAACTAATACACCAACTAGATTAAAGTAGGGGTAAATGATATATTGATGATAGGAATTATGCATATATGACACACACGAGAGAATTGTATGATAAAAGAGTAAATAGCTAAAGTGAGAGGACAACGGGAGAGTTCAAGGTTCCTAAATACTTCTCTATTACTTGGGTTCTATAATAACTGATTTATGGAAGGTAAAGCAATCACACAATAACACTTCGGGACATCGAACACTAGTCACGAAAAGGGGTGAGAAAGGGACTAGGAAGCTCCGACTACGGTCCTACAAACACCAACCCTAACATGGTGGAATACGTTGGCCGTCGGGGCTGTCACCACCAGGGCTACCACAACTATATGTTGGACTGGGTGCAATCTCGGTAATATATAGCCTAGACTCCATGTCTACACTACCAATTACTACCCTAGTCACAATTAATAACTAGAGCACCCGATACGGGCGGAGATCCTATGCTAAAGTATAACAACTATACTAACCAATTAAATGTAATGCATAAAAGTAAATAGAGAAGATAAAATATATTAAAGCATAAGTCTTACAAAGAATAAATACAAAGACATACCAAAACTCTGATGACTCTTCCGAAGACTCCTCCGGAACCCGGGCGTAGCGCCGCTCTCCCTAACTCTCAACTAGAACTACATTGGAAAGTCTAGCCCTAATTCTCTAGAGATGAGAGGTCATCCATTCGAGGGACGCCTCTACATCTCCAATAATGTGGTGCCCTCAGGGAGGGGGGGGGGGTCTGCCTCTTTATTTATAGTCTAGAAAAGCCTCCACCTCTTTTTAGACAAAGCGATGTGGGACTAATTCGACTTCGGCAATAGTGGAGATGCAAACCCTAAGGCGGTAGCAGGCCGTCCGTCGAAGCGGGCCACAAATGGGCTCCGGAGGGCGCCGGCCGGCCCCACCCTGTAGCAGGTGGGCCCCACCTTCGGTACATCGCCTTCTGGTGCCTTCTAGAGTCTTCTAGTGTTGGTTTCGGTGTAGAATTGATATCTTTTGATTCCAGACTCCGAATATAGCAAATGATATGTCCATTTCAATCGTCTCGACGAGCCCGTCGCATTGGTGTAGTCTAATTCATCATTTAAGATACTTTTATTCTGTGCAAAATTAGATATACCTGCAAAACGATCGAGAACAACACAATTCGTGGAACTCGTTAGAATCAAACCATACAACTATGCTTTATGGTTGATATCATGTTATATTGAGCAATAATTGATGGTATAAAATAGGCGTTAAGGACCGTCAACATAGACCGCCTTGGTTAATAGATTAACCGAGGCGTTTGTTGTAATACAACCGCCTCAGTTAATTGGCATTAACCGAGGCAGTTAGGGTTACAACGCTCGCCTCGGTTAAGTCTGGGCTATATAACCAGCCCCCACCTTCTTCTTCCCGACGACCTTCTCCTCTATTTTCGGGTTTTGAGCTTCCAAAACCTGAAAAATGGCCATTTTCTAGGGGGGAGTTTTGCTCTTGGATTTATTGAAGGGGGACACCGCAAGAGGTTAAATCTTACTCTTCTCCACTTATTTTTCTCTCTTTTCCATGGTTTGGGGGCTTCCTCGCTAGATCTAGATCTAGATCTAAATGGAGGAGAGAGAAAAGTAGATCTGCAATTTGTATTGATTGAAAATCAAATCTAGACGAAGGCTAACACGTATTTTCGGGTGCTTGCGTGCGTATGGTTGCCGTCATGGACCGGGAATGGATGTACAAGACATCGAGGCTAGATCTGTCTTCCCTGGATCAGCTGAGTAAAAAGTTTATTCCCGCAGTGAAAAAGCATCGACTGAGTCTGGGCCGGGATGACATGATTTGTCCGTGTAGTCGGTGCACGAATCTGTTTGCCCTTGAAGATACCGTTGTACAATCTCACTTGATCCGACATGGTTTCATCAAGGATTACACCGTCTGGAGGCACCATGGTGAGCAAAATTCAGCGTTCACGACTTCGTGCGGGCCAAACTCGTCCACCACGTTAAATGACGAAGTACCAGAGGAGCCTCCACCATCTACCTCTGTCCTAGGAGCCGGTGACCAAGAAGGAAATCGTGATTACATTACGATTGATGATCTGCTACAAGGTGATGACATTGCAGGCGGTGAAGATCGTGCGGATGTGATGGATCCAGAAGATGTAGAGCTTTTTGATAGACTTACTATTTGTATGGACGAAGATGATGTTCTGTTTGGAAATCCTAAGTGGCTAGAGAATTTTAAACAGATGAAGCAGGAGGCAATTGATCCCCTTTACAAAGACTGCCCGAAGCATTGGACGGCGTTACGTTTTAACCTGCAGATGCTTATGCTGAAGGCCCGCTATGGGTGGTCTAACACAAGCTTCAATGACTTGTTACGTATCCTCGCAGACACATTCCCAGAGGGTAACAAGGTGCCTGCCAACACCTATCGGGCGAAGAAATTGATCCGGCCAGTGGCGATGAAGCTTAGAAAGTTTCATGCATGTCCTAATCACTGTATGTTATATCAGGGCAACTATGAGAACTTGGAAAGCTATCCGTACTGCGGCGTGAGTCGGTACAAGAAGAATGTTGGTTGTCGCACGGACGCGTATGAGGACGGACCGACGGCTAGAGGGGCAAAGAAGAAGACGACGACCAAGAAGCAGATCCATGCTGAGGATGAGGAAGAAGAGGGTTACACGCAGAGAAAAAGTCCTACCCTATCTGTGTGGTACTTGCTTGTGATTGATCGCTTGCGTGCACTTTTCGGGAACCCAGAGGATGCACAGTTGATGTCCTGGCATGCATCACCTGAAAGCAAGAAGGACGATGGCAAGCTCCGGCACCCCTCCGATGGCAAGCAGTGGAAGAGTTTCGATGCCAAGTTCCCACTATTTGCCAATGAAGCTAGGAACGTTAGGTTCACGCTGAGTACAGACAGGATGAATCCATTTGGTGACCTCAGCAGCACACATAGCACCTGGCCAATAACTCTCACCATTTACAACCTACTTCCCCATCTATGTCAGAAACACAGATATCTTCTAGTAACCATTTTTATTTCCGGACCAAAATAGCCCGGCAATGATATAGATGTGTTTCTAGAGCCATTGATGGAGGAAATGCAGATATTATAGGAAAAGGGGTGAAGTTGATGGATGCGTTCTTAAAAAAAGACTTCACTTTAAAAGCCATCATATTTGTCACAATCACCGACTACCCTGGTCTATTTTCATTGTCGGGACAAATTAAAGGTAAGACCGATTGTTGTGTTTACATTGATGGTACCTGCTACACTTACCTTAGCGCATCCCAGAAGATGGTGTACATGAGACATAGGCGATACCTCTCCAGAAAGCACAGATACCGGTAGCCTACGATGAATAAGTACTTCGAAAATCAGGCAGAACCTCAACTTGATGAGCCGGTGAAGATGAGGTATGGGCAAAAGGTGTTTGAAATGGTGAAGGACATAAACATTGAGTTCGCAAAGAAGAAAAAAGATGAAGGCAAACCAAAGACAAGGAAGAGAAGGCGGGATACAAAGGAGACACAAGAAGAGCCTGTCCCCACTGTATCGTTCAAGAAGCAGTCATGCTTCTTCAAATACCTATCGTACTGGAAGGAGCTAGATACACCCCATGCCATCGACTGCATGCACCTGGAGAAGAATGTATTTGAGAGTACGATCGGGATCCTACTAAACATCGAAACATAGACGAAGGATGGTCTGAAGTCGCGTCAGGATCTGGTCAACCAAGGCATCAGGACCGAAATTCACTCGACACCCGCGGCACAGAGCGGGAAAGTAGACCTTCCGGGTGCGAGCTATAACCTGACGTTAGATGAAAGGAGGGCTATGTGCAAGTGGCTTAGGGCAGTCAAGGTGCCCACTGGTTTCTCTTCCAACATCAAGAGCCTAGTCTCCATGAAAGATCTCACTCTTACCAACTTCAACTCCCATGACTGCCACGTCATGCTTACAGTGTTCCTTCCAATTGTGATCAGATGTATCGGTCCAGAGTATGTTAAGATGGTTATAACACGCATGTCCTACTTCTTTAACTACATCACACAAAAGGTGATCGATGAGGCTGAGCTGCCTGGCTTGAAATAGGGACTTTCTATTTTAACTAATTATTCTAAAAAGATTAATATTAGATAAGGCAACTGTGACTGTCGCGAAAGGTAAGCGGTGGCGATGATGGGATCGGCCGTGCCGTCTCTCTCTCCTAGGGCGCTCGTGGCTCCTAGGATAGACCGTGAGCCCCCTAGGGCAATAGTGGCGCGACGATGTCCTCTCCTCAGGTCTGAACGGGCTTGAGAGACCCTTTTATTTTGGCGCCGGTCACAGTCAAATATTGAGCGTGTCACACGTACCTTTAATTTGAAAACACCTTAATAAGCGTACTCCAGAAACGAACAAAAGACAAAGGCCAATGCACATTCCCTTGCCTGTCCGTTGCCCTACAGCTCCTGCCTCCATAGCGATAAAAGGCTGAAGCTCTATGTATCGACAACATAGCATGCTCACATAGGATAGGGCGCAGATAGAGACACCCATGGACTAGGTTTCAGAGTAGTACTGTGGTACGCGACAGCGACGAGTGATCGCATGCATGGGCGGGCATCTTGGCATGGGAAAGAAACGCCATGCAGATACTACTACAAGCGACGATGCCTGCAGGCTGCTGTTCCTGTGCAGCATTCCCGCGAAACCCGAGGCATTCTCGCGAAGCTCGAGGCGTGCATATACTGGTTGTCGCTGCTGGCCGCTAGTTGCAAATTCTCGACAAACCGCAGGGTGGCCGTCTGATCGTCGTCGACGTTTGCTTCGGCAGAATTCAGGCCGAGTTTGCGAGGGATCAAAAGGGCCAGCGGCATGCGCGCATGCGGCAGAGAGACTGAGGCACTGAGACGTGAGACCTGGTGCTGGAATCGGCTTGGGTTTAGGCTTTTGTTCTTGGAATTGTTGTAGCACCAGTGGTACTAGTATGGATGAAAGTGGTATGGATATTTATCTGACCGTCCGTTCGACCGAATTCGTTTAGAGGGGTTTAGATCTGTCCGTATCAGGTCTAGATATTTAACATCCGGTACCGTATCCGAATACTTAAATTGCATATTTATGATGTCGATATCTAATTGTATCCTATCCGACATGGATGACACTATCCATATTCGAATCCGAATCCGGACAGAAATATGAAAACAAATGTGGTATCAGCTATATCCGTCCGAATCCGATCCGTTTTCATCCGTAGGTACTAGTAAAGAAAGGCAACAATGATCAAGAGCGTGCTGGCACCTGGCAGTGGTAAAAAGTTGCTTCGAATTGAAGAGGGCGGTCAAGAAAGGCTGGAGCGAGCAGCGGCGGGCGCTTCACGAGCCGCTGCTTACGGCACCCTCGATAGCTGATACGAACTTAATAAAATAAAAATGAAATAACGTAACACATATTAATGTTAGTATATATAGACTAGGGAATATGTTTATGTGTTGCAAAGAAAAAACTATTTAATTTTAATGGAATTGTCACACGTCAAACGAAGACGGTGGCAATTGCCGAGATTAATGGGTCAAACGAGGGATCCAAAAAAGACAGCGGCCCCACGGCCGCCCTAGAGGGGCAACATGCGGGCGCCGCGTGGGCAAGAGGCGGCAGCTGACCTATCCGCCGCCATCGGCCACCGCCATGCGTTGGGAACAGGGGGCCCGCGTGGCCATCCCCACCATCGCCGCAATCGCCGCCAGTTACCTTTATTGTTATTATAATTAATTAGATAATTAATGTTAGATAAACTGAAAAGTTCGTGTTCGATAAAAACTTTCTCGTTAGACTCCACTTGGGACTATAAATAATAGGCCATTGTAATCGGATCAATCAAAAAAAGTAATTGGGCGAAAGTCCTTTATTCTAATCTCCCGCTCCTCCTCCTCCCTCCTCCTCTCTCCCACGCCCCCGCCGCCCTAGCCGCTAGCCGCCGCCGCCCTCGGCCGCCCGGGGCCGCCGCCCCTTAGGGTGCCGCCCCCTCTCCTCCTCCATCCTCTCCTCCCAATCCACTAGCCCAAGTCCACCCTCCTGCTGCGTGTGTTATAACTGGTATCATCTGACTAGGAATAATCCATGGCTTCCACCACTATTGATGCGATGAAGGAGATCTTCGACAGGTTCACCACCACCTTCGTTGGACTTGTGGATGAATTGAAGCTGCGCCTCGACATCGTCGACAACCACTTTAGCACTTTCGAGATTGCACACCGTGGCAAGGATGAAGATCGTCTTCATGAGATGGATCTATGTCTCGCCAATATGGAGGCTCGCTTGCAGATTTCTGAGCGAGATCAGCAGCCAGGAGGGCCGACAGCGTCCAATACCATACTGGATCCGTTCACTATGAAAGCCAGGGAGATCGTGGACATCAGTGCTACTTGAGCAACATCAACAAATAGGCACCGATGGCACCAAGCCATACTGCGTGCGTCATCAAGGAGTAGAAGAAAAAGAGGATAGTTCGGCCGTTAGTAATTCATGATGATGAGGAGAAGTTCCTGCCAGCCAAAATTGACAATAATTTCATCCCGGATCGTCAGTAGAAGCAGAGCAACTATCAGCATAGCACAGTTCAGTAGGCAGCACCAACAACTACAGTAGCACGTCCTCCAATGAAAGAGGCTCCAGGCTGGCAACCAAGGTACACAACTTAGATTTTCACTCCATTTTTTATGGTTCTAGAGATTCCGTATCTTGGCTTTCACGGATGGAAATTTTATTTTGCTTATATGAGGTGCCCGCAGAGCAGAGAGTCTCGTATGCTGCTTTACATCTAGCTGATAATATTTTTGCCTAGTTTATGAAAATTTTATCAAATGCTTTACTAGATAATTGGGCAAATTTTTTTGAGATGTT
This sequence comes from Chrysopogon serrulatus, assembly GCA_015844335.1. NCBI lineage: Eukaryota > Viridiplantae > Streptophyta > Magnoliopsida > Poales > Poaceae > Chrysopogon > Chrysopogon serrulatus. The sequence continues at coordinate 115,129 of JADLZL010005260.1, read as the reverse complement.
ACGTCAGAAATTCTCACTGGAACAGTTATAGAGCATGCATTAAACCAATTGCAATCCAGCCTAATTCCAAACGTTGAAAATGAGGTACGCCCTATTGTCCTCACCTTGGAAGGTCCAGGTAAACTTCAGTCTCATTTGAACATTGGTACATCCGATCTTTTGGCAAAGCTACGCTAGGTAGCATGCAAAAATGACACTATGAAGGTGATTGCTGATACAATTTGGCTCAATCAAGCGCGCGATATCTTGGTGGACTTTGGAGGAAGGTGTGATTTGCTACAAAGACAAGTATTATATTTCAGTCACATTTGTATATTTCCCAGAATTGATGGAAACTTTGGGAAAGCAATCTCCTGAATCATTTGCTGTGGGATTCAATTACTGTACTACATACGATCCGATATCTACTTTTTCGATTACTGTTCTGTCTCTTGAAAAGTGGCCAGCTACATGGATGCTGTGGGCAACTGTGATTTTTTTGATGACAAAGGCCGTCAGTTTGTTCAAATAGACGATGTTGTAACTGACAGAGACAACTGGGATGATTTACTGCTTTCTTCAACGGATTTCACATCTGGTAACTTAATGCATGCTAGTATGGAATTTTTTACGGCTATCCACCTGCTAAGCCAGCTGTTATTTGTCGCCATATTCTAGGGGTATTCGATGTTCCAGATATTCATATATTCTACACACCATCAGAGGAGATGCATCAACTGCACATGGCAGGATCGATATCTCAGCAGCACTTGACTGAGAAACCAGGATTGATGCAGTGCAACACTCCATTCAGTCACTTCATTGATGGATACTTTGGTTCTTTCCACTATTGCTTTTTCTACATTGTAGATAAGATTCCGAATGATGATAACTACCAGGGACAGTTTCTTGTTCAGCTGTATATGGACCGATAGGATCCAAAGAGCTTCGCGCCAGGACACATTGCATGGACTCAGATTCAACGCGAGGATGCACCGATCGGAGAAGGGGGAGTTCTGTCACACGTCAAATGAAGACGGTGACAATTGACAAGATTAATGGGCCAAACGAGAGATCCAAGAAGGACAGCAGACCCCACGGCCCGCCCTAGAGGGGCAACATGGGAAGCCGCGCCACGCACCGAGAGGAAGGGAGCCCACGTGGCCGTCCCCGCCATCGCTGCAATCGCCGGCATCGTCCCCCCTGCCCTAGTTACCGCCGCCCTTAGTCGCCCGGGCCACCCTCCCGCTGCGTGTGTTATAGGAATCTTAATAGATTTTTTCTTTAGTCATAAGGCAAAAAATGTACTCATAATGAATCAGAACTTTAATTTTATACTAAAGACGGCAGACACAACGTTTGATTAGAGTGTGGCCAAATCTGACTGCGCCGGTCACGGATTTTGGAGCTACTGGGAAACACTACTGAAAACTTGAAATTCCCCAACGGTTTCTAAAAAACATACAGGGAAATTAAATAACCATCAGGAAAATTGATATTAAGTTGATGCTTTCTAGAAAACACACAGGAAAAATAAATCAACCGTCAGGAAAATTTCTAATTAACCTATCAATTTTCCTGTCAAGCTAAACAGAATAACCTTGACGGTTTTATATTTTTAACGGTTATTGCATAAACCATCAGGGTAAATAGAATTACCTTGACGGTTTCTGGAAAACACACAGGAAAATACTAGAACTCAAGAACATGAACAAAAGGTTTTCTCATTGTGAAACAACGTTGAAAAAATATCTTTCATACTCCATACTTTTTTACACATAAAATAGGCCACATACATAATGTTGTGTAGAAGTTTCAAAATTTTTGGAATCATTTTTCTATTTTCTATAGTCTAAATGAATTCCTACACGCTTATCGAAAGTAATTTCAAATTGAATAGTAAGTATCTTTAATAGACCGGAATAACATTATAAATTTTTATTTATGTTCATATATGTTTCACTCTAGGCCATATCTAGAGATGGATGAAATAAATTATTTGTTTGCTATGGATAGTTCGTCCTTCTATCTCTAAATTAACATAAAATAATTGTAATGATTCAAAACTTTGTTAAAAAATTCTACAAACTTGCAATACAATATGTTTTTGGTGTAGAATGTTCCAATAAAAATTTCAATTTTTAAAAAAGATGCCATACATTACTCACAAAATGATACATCTCTCTCATACAGTTACAAATCATGTGAGAGATTTGTCCATTTGTGAACAGCTTATAGTACTACTATGTTAAAATGATTTAAAATTTTTATGGCAAGCATGTAGACTAAAGTTATGGCCCCACACAAAATCTTTGATTTTTTCATCAATTTTGGTCATTATTATATTTATTTTGTGTTAAACTACAGAAAAAATGTTGAATTACCCCTTTAAAACAATATAATTTTCATCCACCTCTACCAAATTGGTTTACTAGGCCATGTGAAACCTAATATAAAAATTTAGTCCTATCTTGGATCATTTTCAGTGTAACCTTAATTCAAAATCTAATTACTTGGCGTTGTCATGTAGAAATTAATTTAAACCATAGAAAATAACAAACCATCTCTGAAAAGTCTGAAACTTAGTGTGTTCGTAACCTGTGGCACACACAAGGTTGAGAAAATTTTAGGGCTCATACGACATTGAAATCCATGAGAACTATGGAGACCTTTGTGGTCAAGGTTCCATGCAATGGCACATCCCTTTTGTAAACCACATAACTGGAATGTTTAGCTTTTTTGTTCATAATAAGTGCATAAAAAATTCAAACAATTTTAACAAAGTGCTACTACACTACTACACTTTGTTTCCCAAACAAACTTATATATGAAAAATCAATGAATCCTAATTTGGCATTCAGAAAAAAATAGACCAAAACAGCCCTTGATTCATGCTCCAAACGCGTGGCTTGCTAAGGCCCGTGCAGCTCCATGAAGCCCAGCGAAGGCCCAAATAGGGAAACCCTAATGCCAAAATAATATCAGCCGTTGATCTCAATCTAATGGTCCGGATTCATCTAGACAAGAAAACCTCATATATGAGCTAATGAATTCCTAGTAAGCTATGCTCCTCCGTTCCTCCGCCGAACGAGTGCGCCAAAAATATTTCGGAAGCCCATCCTCACGCTGACCATGCAGTGCGGCAAAAGAGTACTACATCAGCAGTGCTAAATGTCACAGAACCGGCTAAATTGGATGGCCCACATACACGTATCGTTGCTTCTCGAGCCTTCGATTACTTATGCATGGGTCAACCCACTTAGACGACTCCGCTTTTCGAACAGGATCGCATGGTTACATTGGTATTACAGTATTACAACAGAGTTTACATAATTACACAAAATATATTACATCAGAGTAAGCGGAAGTATACAACATAGTGTTACAAACCGGTGTAAAATTTATTACAAACCATTATTTCACTCGTGCTCATAGAGTAAGTAACATTACTAACTTTATTTAAACCACACAACGGAAGTCACCCTGCCCGCGGGTGCACACAAATATACAAGCATCTTCTATTACTGCTCTTCTTCTTCTTTAAGGACCGTCATGCAGCAGGGATAAAACATCGCCTGCTCATGCGGTTTGCCTGCAACAGAGATTTAACAAACCCTGAGTACATGAGGGTACTCAACAAGTCTTACCCGACAGATAGGAGAATATTAAGGGCATGCTGGCTTAAGGGGATTTCTGGGCCAGAAACCAGAGAATACTTTTGCGGAAAAGCATCTAGAGATTTGATCCTTGATTTCAGATTTTACCTCCAAAATGAAGATTAGCAAAATTTAAGATTAGCGCCAGTGCTAATTAAACATGATATATAACAATCACCTTTTTACAAATCCTTTCATGGCCACCATCATATTCCAGTTGCTAACTACGATGTAGGGCAGCGGAATGAGTCTCCATAACCGAGGAGCAACGACGATTCGAACCGATTAATAATCCAGCTGGGGATTCCTAAACCACACGATATATGCAGGTCCCGGACCTACATATACCAACCTTTTCTCTTGGATCCTCCAAATGAGTCTGGGTCTGCGCTACCCGAGAGTACAGTACTCCACCGCCGTATGCCATCCCCTCCTGGACTCATATGCCATCCCTTCAGGACTCATATGCCATCCCTACCTGTGGACTCATAGGGTGGGTACACGCTACTCTCGCCATCTCTCCACTCCCAGTGCGCAGGGGTCTATTCCCAAACTAGATTAGCCAAGGTACACAGGCTTACCGGAGTATGTGGCTAGTACTGCAAAGTCTCGCTCACATATCAAGCCTACAACGAAACGGTCCTTGATCGAGACAGACGGAGCACTACACTGATCAACACACAGTGCACGCTACCCGTCCGGTCTCGATTTAATCATCCATTTCACTTACTTGTACCTGAGAGAGGTACTCGGCCGAATGATCAAGTCATCACTTCTCAGGACATTTCCTGAGCAAAGCTCATAGCAATTGACAACTTCCCACTTGACCTTTATTACTACGCAGGGCTAAGCATCACTACCCTAGACTACTACAAATGGTTCTTTGGATATGGTGTCAAGGAAAAGGTGAATAATGCATTAAGTGGTTTACCATTATTATTTATCCAATTCATGCATAAAATATAAGCAAGTGTGTACGATTTTAAAAAAAAACACAAGGTAAGGAGGTTTATGCTCCGGGCTTGCCTTGATTAGTTATGTCAGACTCCTCAGATGGACCACCAATGTCGAACCCAACCTGCTCCAGGGGATTCACCTCACCCGGGATTGGATCACCACTAACTTCTTCGCTCGCAGAAACTATCGAAGATAAGAGTGCATGCTTAATTTACCAAAGTGCTATAGATGGGATGCAATATGGAATGATCTTAAATGAAAGCAAAACTAGGACAGCAGCATTGCTGTTACTTCATTCAATTATAATTGGAGATCTAGACATCCAGTAAAGGAGTTCTTAGACTTTTTGGAAAGCTTATAAAGTTGTCTACCACTTTGTTATTATCATCTCAGATTGATTCAATCATTAAAAAGGTCAAACAATTCAGATAAATAATTCTGTCCAGAAATTGGACAGGACTAGCTCCTGAATTTATCAATTTCATAGGCTCTGCTATAGACCACCAAAATTAGTGATCCAAGACAAATTGAAAGGCTTATGAAAAACACTACAACTTTCTAATGGTCACCCAGAGTGATTCTCAAGATAAACAAGCCAAACAATCTAATCTCTTTGGACTGCACAGGAAGCATGCATAAATTGATTGACAAATTGTACAATCTATAACTCCCATTTTTGTCAGCCTAAAATCATGACGTTTTAGGACAAGCAAGATATAGAAGTTAACTACAACTTTTATATTCAGCTCATCCATAGAAAACTTGGTTTACTACATGGAAACAATCACTTACAAGAACTGCTGTGCTCGGCTGGGGTAGCAATGTGAAGAAATGGAATTAGTGGCTAGCTTGATGGAGGAGCAAGGGAGGAGCACCGGCAGGGAATGGAGTTGGGTGATGGCTGCCTACTCCTTTCTTGCTTGGTCTTCACTTTGTAATAGAGAGCAAGAGAAATATATATAGGAAGGGAAAGTAAGAGAAGAAAAATTTGATTTCTCCACTTCAATTAAGCATATCATGACACATGGGAAGAGAGGTGGCATGGAGAAAATAAAAGAAGGATCAAGAACCATGACACATGGTGGTTTCTCCACTTCAATTAATTATACCATGACACATAGCAAAAGAGGTGGCATGGAGAAATTGAAAGAAGGATCAAGAACCATGACACATGGTGGGATAGGTGGCATGAGAAAGTGCAAGAAGAAAAAGAGGTGGCAACACATGAATGTAGAAGAGTGGAAAAGACAAATTAAAAATTCTCTACTTTTCAAACTCTAATTTCTTGATCCAAATCAAAGTTTCATAATTTGAGCTTAGAAAGAAATAGGGTTCTAGAAAATCCTTTTTGCTGATTCCTAATTTAGCAATTAAATTAATGATCAATTTAGCAAACAACTGATCCAATCAATTGCTCTATGGTACAGTACAAAGTTTGTACTTTGATATAGAACAAAAGTTTGGAAACTTTTATTTTCAAAATTGGTGGCAATTAATTCTCAAGAACTGAATTGGAAATTCCAATCCCACACTTAGTCATTTTCAGGAAGTGGGGTTTGGAATTCCATTTCACCTTTGGGTCTCACATTTAAATACTCTGAATTGGAAAACTTGCTTTAGGTGTGATTGCAAAATTGGTCACACACCAAAGTAGATGATTAACATAACCATGTCACTAGGGACAAGCATTTAATGCACTGCAACTATCTATGCAGCATTTTTAAATTTTACTAAGCATGATGCTTGATGCCTAAAATGATGACATGGCAATTTTATTAACGCTTAACACCTAGGGTGCTACACTAAATGTAAGTGGCTAGCGGTGTCAGTGATGGTAAACGTGGTCATCGGGTGAAGGCTCCTCCTTCACGAGCATTATCAGAATAGAGCGTTAGCGGCGTAGATTCCATGTTCCGAACCAAACTTGAGTGCAGGCACGAGACCTCATAATCCTTCACTATTTGACATCTTTGAGAAGCAGTAAATCTGCACACCGCCAGATATGTGCAGGCCATGGTCAGCACCGATGAGCTTTGGTGGAAAGATAAAATAAGGGATCTGGTGATCCTAATATTTGGCTGTGGTTTGCATCCTTAGCTCATGCAAAGTATCATCAAGTAGTAAATAATATAATAGTTTATCAAGTTTTAACATATTCTCAACCACACACATCCACACATCCATCCATCCCAATCCATCACCACCCCCCCGCCATCATACCACCTCTCACACTGGGGTCGGCAGGCCAACTCCCTCTCGGCCTGTCTCAACGGCCCGTAGCCCACCAAGGCTCATGTCCGGCAACACAACATACCCAAGGGGGAGAAAAAGAAGGCTAATCTCCTATCTAGTGAAGTAGGTCCCAGGAAAGGTCCATAGCCAACAAGTCAGCTAATGTATCGATCGATCAACCATAACACTCTACAGAGGTTTCACATACCCACAAGATAGGTTTCACCACACTAAGTATCTAGGCAGGCTGGTTGCTTGCTTGATAGCCTATCCTACCACTTAGCCTTGGGTCACCCCGCCGAACCAGCACACTAAGATCGAAGAACGGCCTATCCAGGAACTTCCGACTAGAACGGCATAGGAACTATGCTATGCGCCCACCCTATCACCTCACAACCTAGCAGTAATGGCATCACTCATACCAAGTAGTCCAACCATCTCTCCCATTACAAGAGAGCGATTGGGATGCAAGGATTCCCGATGAGTCGAGTACTGTAAGTCCTTAAGGCTGACCAAGCTGGACATCTTCATTAGGTTTACCATTTTACATGCCACCACGGCACCCCTGTCCTGGGCTCCACCCCTCGAGGGCTCACACCCAGGATCCCACCTCATCACATCACATCACATTACATATACCCGCCACAGGTATTCATCTCATAGGATGCCTAGGTCACATCACACGGCAAGATTCGCCACAGGCTCATCGTATATCCCAGCTCGGTCGACACAACCCTCGCTCTCCATGCACGCAAGACACAAATAGCACGCTCCTAATCCACCAAGTCCGGCATCCCATGCCAAACCATACCTAGGTGTTCACCACCAGCATCACATCACAGATACGATGCGAGAGGAGTTGAAGTAAGTATGGTGATATAAATGCAAGCAAGTAGATAGGTAGATATAAGTAAGTGAGCGTGAGCGCAAAGTAGAGGGGTTGCAATCAAGTAATAAAGGCTCAGGCAATAGCATGCATTCAGATACTAGCAAAGGAATAAATATAAAGCGCTAGCAGTTCTAAATATTATGCAATGTCTAATAGGATTCTCTAAAAGAAGGTGCTGCCATGACACCTGCGATGTCATAGAAGTAGTGGTACGATTCTCCTTCCATAGGGGTAGTCGTTAGGTTGGCTCCATCCCGCGGGTCCTTTCATCCACGTTCTCTTTCTCCTGCGAGTCTCGGTCCAACTGTCGTTGTACTCGAAGTAGCTACTCCATGAAGTGATACAAAGCAAGAAAACACACGATACTCGGAAGGACTCAAGATGCAGGAAGATCCATTAACACAAGTGAACTTTAAGAGGTACGCGACTTAGCCCTCTCGGCGGATGTCCAAATCCTTAGGCCAAAGAGATAGGAGTGGTGGGTTGATACACATAAGTTGGATGGCTATGGCTTGAGATAAATGGTTTAAGCCAGAGCTTATCTATAGCAAACACCGCGGCTCATGTTCTCTCGATCCAGGCGTCACGGAGTTGACGGGAATCGAAGGCGGGCCCAACAAAAGAGAAAGCAAGAATAACAGGGCTCAGCTCTTGTAGTCTTGTCCTGAAAAGTCACAATTGAACGTAACAAGTAAATAGAATCTGACAATACTATTGCGACTTGGCGCTATTGTACATCAATTGTCCCACCATCGTATCCAGCGGTAGTAGAAGTGGTCGGTGCAAAACAGAGCAATAGCTATGGCCTTCTTGATCCACACGACACAATCACGTTGGAAGCCAAGAAGTGAAAAGTTAGCTAGGCACATCTATGTCATGTTCCTGGTCACATCTCAAGAGAAGAAGGTTTCACTCGGTCGATCGAGTCGACTCTCACGGTCCGAAGCATGTGTTGGCATTTCTTAGCGTTATTACCAGGTTTGGTTCCCTGGCAATGACGCTAGAAATACGGTTGACATTTTTTAACATCATTACTGAGAATAGAGGTGAAATCTATCCCTGGCAATGAGTAAGAAATGCTTGGGGTGGTGTACCTCAGCTACCATATCACCAGATGTAAGTCCAGCCATAGCACTGAGGCACACCTCACTAGTTATTCCCTTTTCTGCTACTAGTGATACTCCTCTAATTGATAGTTTTAGAATAGCCTGGCACAGGCACCGTGGCATACCAAAACTATTCTTACCTCTATCAAGAGATTTATATCCCTAATAATGTTAGGCCTATAGCCTTAGCAGCTAGTGCTTTGGAGATGCTATACGACGCACTTTCAGCATTCCTTAACACTAGTACTAAAACTATATTCCTAACTACAGTAAAGAGGTAATGGTGATCCAGTAAACCTTTGCAGTCATGGATGTTAATCCACAAGCGCACAGAATTACCATTGTAGCATTTCAACCCAGAGAATTCCTAGGTGTCATATTTATATTTTTCCAAAGGAAGGCTAGTTTAGATTCTAGTATAAAACCATAAACATGGATACTATACTTTGTATGAAAGGTAGACCAATGTTCATAACAGGGGTAAACAATACGGTTTTCATGATAGTGGACACACACAGATAAATGCCTCTCAAGTGGGGAAAGGTGGAGGAAGCATAAAGAATAAAAGAATAAAGAATAAATGAATATCCTATGGGAGCAATGGTCCAAATACAGCTAATATCTAGAAAGTGGTTAGTCATACCAATACATGAGTCAGAGATAGAGTTGTGTTTGCGATGGATCGGAAGGCCACCGACCACTGGTCTACTAGTGAGATGGGTGGCATTTTAGACTCCTACACCATAGCCGTACGTGGGGGATTACAAGGGACGGACAGGGCTGTTACCTCCTGCGGCCTACCACCTCAATCGTGGACTATGAAGTGCAATCACCGGCTCTCCTATACCCGAGCACCATGCTCAGATATAGAACAGCTACCCAAGCCCCCCGGGTCTCTCATCCTACGGATGAAAACTATGAACCAGCAAGCATATCATGAACAAGGCATATGAACTAGAAGCTCTATGGTCTATGATCAAATCACACAAACTATTACCTAGTCTATATAACAAGATCGTAGCACAAGAACTATACTCTAATTCTAGAACATTGCTAAACTGATAAAAAAGAGAAGAAGAGCATAATGGAAAGAATAGTATTCATACCAAGAATAGCTAAGATGTCTCCTCTTCTTACAAGTTGAGCCTTGCTCCACTACTACTACTAAGGATAAAGAGAAAAGTGAAGAGGTACACTTGAGAGTAGAAGTGAGAGGTGTAGTGTGTGTTGTGTGAAATGAGGAGCTCCACCCCTACTTTTATACTAGCTTGAGGTCGGTTCTAGGGCTGAGGTGAGTAAATGCCTGGCCAAACCGCCTCTACAACCGACCAAGGGAACCGCCATAGAAGATTGGGCTAGGCCGGCCTCCTTGGGGGTGCGACCGCACCCTGGTGTGGCCGCACCAGGGGTGGGTCCCCTCGGGCCCAACCTTGGCCCACTGGCCCTTCCTTCCTTCTGGATCTCTCCCCTGTGGGTTGTTAGCCCAGTTGACATCTTGGACTTTGGGCTTTGCTTATTTTGTTGAAATGCGCCTTGCCGGAAGGCGCATTCTCATGACCTTTTCCTCTGTTTCTTGTATGTTTCCTGTAAAACAATGATGCTCCAATACAAGTGGAAATAGGTCAATAGTAAAGGTATATGTGAATATAGCTACGATAATTCTCCCTTTTTGGATAATAGTTGGCGGTTAAAGTATGTCGGTATTTACCGCGAACAAAATCCCCCAAGCTTACCCTTTGCTCGTCCTCGAGCAAAAGCTAAGAACTTGGTTGTTGATCAGTAGTTGCTACAATGCCGATTATATTTCACAAGTGCCAGGATTATAACGAAGCTTTCTTCCTTGATCTAAATAAATTGGTTTTCATATTCTTCCTTTTTACTTGTCACTTGTGGGGCTTGTAGCTATCACTTTGTCTTTAGGTTAGTATTTTAGCAAGAAAGGTAGACATAGGATTTGTATGCATTCTATTCTTTGGAATTGCTTTCTTTCCGGAGTTTGAATTTTTGTATGAAGAACAAAGTCAAATGATTAGATCATAGCAAATTACTAAGCTATACACTTTGATCGGAAAGAAAATTCATTATATTTTCTTTTTGAACTCCTATGTATGACTATCTCTTTTCTATCTTTTCTGAGAAGTGGGGGCTATCTCTCTGGCGGGTACTTTTTTATACCCATTTTTTCCGCTCGAGCGGGTGTCTTTGCACCCCTTATTTTATTCTCTCTTTTTTTTTTTTGGCACATACCCTTTTGCTATGGCATCTTTTATTGGCTCATGCTTCTTTGGCATGGCATCTTTTTATTTTTATAGTCCACACTCTCTTTTGACTTCTAAGAGAGAATCGATACATAGAGAACGAAATGGTTTTTCATTATGTAGGTGAATTCTGATCAAGGGTGCATAATAAAGTAATCTACCTTAGATCATATGAAAGGATTTTAGTTTATTTAAATTTTTAACACTCCGGTATTCAAGCTTTTCTTAGAGTAAAAATGTAACAAATTCTTAGTCATACCAAATCGAGCTTCATACCATCCCTAGACTAGATCAAGCTCTATGCATCCCACTAAGTTTTCAAGTTTCTAGAATGAACATTTCTAAACCAATAAGCTTAAATCTTCAGAGAAAACTAAGTCATAAGCTAGGCACAGATGAATCATAAAACAGAGCAACTATTCATCATTTCAACAAGAAAAAACTATGCATAGCATATTTCACATATTTGGAGTGGAATTCATTTTTTCTGAACTAAAATTAAATATGCATATGCAGAGGAAAGAGAAATTTTCAGAATAAATATGCAAATGCAATGATACCTGAGTAGGGGTCATCCCTCAAGCTGGCTTGAACCCTATATGTTAGTGAAGATAATCTCTCCCAAAAGGTTTTATACTCGTCATGTTTTAGGTTCAGTGGTCAAAATGTTTAAGTTTGACCAAGGTAAACTTAGTATCTAAGCTCCATGCTTACATAAGAAGTTTATGAAGATATGATTGATCGTAGAATCATATTTCAAACCAAAACATTCTTGTAAAAACTTTGTGGGTTAGAGATTTATTTTATATTATGGTTAGTTCCCATGATCCCTTGTAAACTAGAATTTGGTTCAATGATCAAATCTAGACAATTGTCAAGTTTAATCAGAGTAAACTTTCTATGCTAAGCACCATGCTTAAAGATAGAAAGCTTATGAAAATATGTTGGTACAAACAACAATTTTTAAACCAAAATCTTGTTTATAGAGGTTAGAAATTTATTATTATTATAGATATATTAGTAATATTAGTAGGATAACTTACCAAATTACCTTTTGGTAGAGGGCTCTCTGTTTTGAGTTTGGGGAGCGGGACTCTTCTCCTTGTCTTTGGTTTCTAAAGTGGATGGAATATTCGTGCTTGGAGAAGAAGGCACGAATGCTGGCACCTTTGGTCGCCATACCATCTTGGTATTCCTTGGTGGTGTGGTGGTGGGCTTTAGTGCTGGTGCGGTGGGTGGCTTCAGAGCTTCTTTGAATTTCCACACCTTTTGATCTATCTTTGGTGGTGGTGTGGATTTAGTTTTGTTTTTGATTGGGATTTGCTTGACCTTTTTCTGCTCTTGCCTCCCCTTATTCTTGATATTCTTTGGGAGGCCACCTACCGTTAGAGGATTGATTTCTACTTCCTTGATGCCCTGAGGGTTTGGCCAGTACTTGATGTTTATCATCTTACATTGTTCTAATCTGGGTTGGTGATCAAGTTGGCCTCTTGTTGTGGGTTTTGGCTTGCGCGTCTTCTTTTGCTGTTGGTTATTCTTCCTTGGTTGCTTTTTGCTGGTTGGTGGATTACATGGGGGTTTGGGTACTCTTTTTGACTCAGTGGGTTTCTAAGTGTATCCGTTGAATGGACATTTCACTCTCCAGCCAGGAAACTGGAAGTGAATTTGTCCTGACCCCACATAGATAATGGCGTTGGTGGTGTTGAGGAATGGTCTCCCTAGGAGGAGAGGTACGCCATTATCTTCCCCCATGTCTAGGATGACGAAATCTGTGGGTACATAATCATCTTGGATTCTAACCAGTATGTCTTTGGCCATCCCCTCTACAGCCCGCATTGATTCGTCTGCCATTTGAAGTTTGAAATCTATGGGTTGCAGGGGCCCACCGATCAGGTATGTCATCTTTGACATGATGTTGACACTAGCCCCAAGGTCATAGTATGCATATCGGAAGACCATTGGGCCAATTGAGCACTCGATTATTAGTTGGCCCGGGTCCTCTTTCTTGGTGATGAATGGGGGGTCCAGTAGATACCCGTTATGGACGGAAGGCTTACCAGGCCTTGTGGTGACCATTTTTATAGATTTGAGAGGTGGTTCAGGTTGTCCCAATCCCCCCCTCATTATTGGAAGGTAAAGAAGCAATAATCTAAGCTAATTGAGTTTCTAACATTTTATTAAATTTTTAACAGCAGATGAAAGGTTTTCTATTTTCATATTTAAATTTTCAAATATTTTATCATTAAAAGATAACTTTTTGTTTAAATTTTCATTTATTTTTGCTTGGCTAATACCAAGTCATTCAAGGAAGGTTGATTCGAATTATAATTTGAATTGAAGTTCGAATTACCTCCTTGTTGGCGGGGTTGATTGTTCCATCCGCTGTCATTTTGTTGGTGGTACCCATTGCTGCTGTTGTTGATGGAAGCAGCTTCTTCACGGGTTTCAGGGCAGTCAGTCCCTAAATGGCCAACATTGCCACAGACTTCACACGTCATGTGTGAGTCTATGGCTTGGACGTAGCCCTTCTTCATGGCATCTTTTTTGTGGGCCCTCTCGTCCAGTCTTTTGAGCAGAAGGTCTATTTTTGCGACAAGCATATCCGCCTCCTTGACGGTATGCATGCCTTTTTGTTTTTGTGGCTGGGACCTTTCCTCTCCCCATCCTTGGTTGGATAGGATTTTCTCAATTAGGGCTTTCACCCCTGTGATGGTGAGGGAGAAAAATGCTCCTCCAGCTGCAGCATCTAGATGACCCTTCGACATGGGGATTAACCCCTCATAGAAGGTTTGCAGGATCATCCAGTCTTCCATCCCATTGTGTGGGCAGGCTTGAATGTAATCCTGTAGCCTGTCCCATGCTTCGGGGATGTTCTCCAAGTCACTTTGCTAGAATGATGTGATCTTCTCTCTTAAGGCAGTTGTTTTGCCCAGAGGGAAGAACTTCGCAAGGAATGCCGCTGAGCACTTGGCCCAGGTGTCAACAGCTTCCCGGTCCTTGTAGAACCACTGTTTTGCCTTTCCCGTGAGGGAGAAGGGAAACAGGCGGAGGCAGGTAGCCTCCGGTGCGACATCTTTGATGACGATGGTGTCGCACAGCTCCAGGAATTGTTGGAGATGAGCATTGGCGTCCTCACTTAGCAAGCCACAGAATGTGCTTGCCTACACCATAGTGATGAGACCGGTGCCAAGTTCGAAGTTCTTGTCACCAAGGTTGACAGCGGGCCCAATGGGCACGTTGGCAACATTGGGGACAGAGTACTCGCGGAGTGACTTTCCGGCCATAGCGGTGATCTCGGGTGCGGAAGTGACTGGTTCGGTTGTCGGTGGAGTACTTGAAGGAGAAACGGTACGAGACCAAGTCCTTTTCAAGATAGCCTCTGGATTGCTGGTGAAGTTTTCCGGCAGATCAAACCCAGTCATACACTATCTGTTTTCATCCACAACAGGAGAAAACAAGAAAAGTTATCCTGTATGAACAAAGGCTACTTTTATACAAGCATATTATCCATGTTTATGTTTTCATATAAAATCTTTCCTAGCCTTTCCTGGCAACGGCGCCAGAAATGCTTGTTGGCATTTCTTAGCGTTATCACCAGGTTTGGTTCCCTGGCAATGACCCCAGAAATGCAGTTGACATTTCTTAACATCATTACTGAGAATAGAGGTAAAATCTATCCCTGGCAATGAGTAAGTAATGCTTGGGGTGGTGTAACTCAGCTGCCATATCACCAGATGTAAGTCCAGCCATGGCACTGAGGCACACCTCACCAGTTATTCCCTTTTCTACTACTAGTGATACTCCTCTAATTGATAGTTTTAGAATAGCCTAGCACAGGCACCGTGGCATACCAATACTATTCTTACCTCTATCAAGAGAGTTATATCCCTAATAATGTTAGGACTATAGCTTTAGCAGCTAGTGCCTTGGAGATGCTATATGGCGCACTTTTAGCATTCTTTAACACTAGTACTAAAACTATATTCCTAACTATAGTAAAGAGGTATTGGTGATCCGGTAAACCTTTGCAGTCATGGATGTTAATCCGCAAGCGCACGGAATTACCATTGTAGCATTTCAACCCAGAGAATTCCTAGGTGTCATATTTATATTTTCCCAAAGGAAGGCTAGTTTAGATTCTAGTATGAAACCATAAGCATGGATACTATACTTTGTATGAAAGGTAGACCAATGTTCATAACAGGGGTAAACAATACAGTTTTCATGATAGTGGACACACACAGATAATGCCTTTCAAGTGGGGAAAGGTGGAGAAAGCATAAAGAATAACAGAATAAATGAATATCCTATGCGAGCAATGGTTCTAATACAGCTAATGTCTAGAAAGTGGTTAGTCATACAAATACATGAGTCAGAGATAGAGTTGTGTTTGTGATGGATCGGAAGGCCACGAGCCACTAGTCTGCCACTGAGATGGGTGGCGTTTTAGACTCCTACACCATAGCCGAACGTGGGGGATTACACGGGACGGATAGGGCTGTCACTACCTGCGGCCTACCACCTCAATCGTGGACTATGAAGTGCAATCACCGGCTCTCCTATACCCGAGCACCATGCTCACATATAGAACAGCTACCCAAGCCCCCCGGGTCTCTCACCCTACGTATGAACAAGTAAAGAACATGGATGTTGTGCGATGAACCACCATCCCTCCCACAACTCTATTCTTAATCATCTAAATGTATGAACGGTTAAGAACAGAGTTCTATACACTAAGAACATGATATGAATACTATGAGCTAGCAAGCATATCATGAACAAGGCATATGAACTAGAACCTTCATGGTCTACGATCAAATCACACAAACTATTACCTAGTCTATATAACAAGATCATAGCACAAGAACTATACTCTAATTCTAGAACATTGCTATACTGATAAAAAGAGAAGAAGAGCATAATGGAAAGAATAGTATTCATACCAAGAATAGCCAAGATGTCTCCTCCTCTTACAAGTTGAGTCTTGCTCCACTACTACTACTAAGGATAAAGAGAAAAGTGGAGAGGTACACTTGAGAGTAGAAGTGAGAGGTCTAGTGTGTGTTGTGTGAAATGAGGAGCTCCACCCCTACTTTTATACTAGCTTGAGGTCGGTTCCAGGGCTGAGGTGAGTAAATGCCTGGCCAAACCGCCTCTACAACCGACCAAGGGAACCGCCAGAGAAGATTGGGCTGGGCCGGCCTCCTTGGGGGTGCGGCCGCACCCTGGTACGGCCGCACCTGGGTGGGTCCCCTCGGGCCTAGCCTTGGCCCATTGGCCCTTCCCTCCTTCTAGATCTCTCCCCCGTGGGTTGTTAGCCTAGTTGACATCTTGGACTTTGGGCTTTGCTTATTTTGTTGAAATGTGCCTTGCTGGAAGGCGCATTCTCATGACTTTTTCTTCTGTTTCTTGTATGTTTCCTATAAAACAATGATGCTCCAATACAAGTGGAAATAGGTCAATAGTAAAGGTATATGTGAATATAGCTACGATAATTCTCCCTTTTTGGATAATAGTTGGCGCTTAAAGTATGTTGGTATTTACCGCCAATAGCATGACATTGACTATAGCTTAGCTAACTAAAAAGGGGACAGTCCGTGCTTTGATCCAATCACCAGGAACAAGATGGGATCGAATAGAGCGGGCTATTAGGGAAAGACAAGGCAAGTCAATTAGAAAGCGATGATCTACTTCCAATACTTACGCCATAGTATCAGTTGGGATCGAATAAAGCGGGCTATCAGGGAGAGACAAGGCAAGATCAATTAGAAAGCGATGATCTACTTCCAATACTTACGCCACTGTATCAGACGGGGCATCGAAAGGGAGCAACGTAATAAAGATCACAAGTGCGCCAACCACCCATAGGGTACCTGACCTAGGTGTACTGGCACTAAGGCATCTCTAGGATTCGTAGCGGTGCAGTTGTCACTGCGAGAATCAAAGAAACACGACGGTCATATAGGGCACGAGCATACAAGGGTTTGTGCACAAAGAGTGAATAAAAGGCAAACAAAGAAGTATAGCTCCATAGTCATGGCGAGGCGAGCTCACAACCACAAGCTATACTAGCGAGGGCTCGAGTTACACTCGGCATTACGCCCATGGCGAGACGAGTCCCACGATCGCAATATCCGAACGAGATACGATCCCTCACCTGGCTCGAAGGCACAGTCCTAGATAAACACACATCCAACCGTAAGAACCAATAACACGACAA
The DNA here is from genome assembly GCA_015844335.1 of Chrysopogon serrulatus. NCBI lineage: Eukaryota > Viridiplantae > Streptophyta > Magnoliopsida > Poales > Poaceae > Chrysopogon > Chrysopogon serrulatus. The sequence continues at coordinate 97,832 of JADLZL010005260.1, read as the reverse complement.
CAAGACAATAACTCAAAAAGACTAGAGTAGCACAATTCCATAGCATTATGATGGATGGGTCCTGTATTACAAAGATACGTACAATGGGATCATCAGGGGTGGGTATAACAGTATCGACGTGTATATAGGAAGTAAAAGAGAGACTGAGGGGGGTCTAGGGTGTGATGGCTTGCAATGGACAAGGTCACAGGGACTCTCGATGGCCGTCCTCGCATCTCGAGGTGGCCGCTCCGATGGTGACAAGCTAGGATTTCCATAGATTCGCTAAAGCAACCGAAGGGGGCATTCCTGTAGTCCAAGATGAGTAGCACCGTACTACGATGTCCAAGCTATGGTTAAGTGTTTAGAGTCCTAGGGCTCACGTCGGGGTCACGGGTGGCATGTCCTCCCCGGCGTCTTAGACGCCGTGGATCCATTTGGCTATGTGTGTGCGCGCGTCTGTGTTCCACGTGGGCAATGGCACGAAGGCCGGTCACGGTGTTTTGGAAGCCCACTAACGGTGGAGTGTGGTGTTGAGGTCGCGATCGGTGTTGACGAGGTTCTGAAGGCTCGACCCTGGTGGAGGAGGAAGGTGAGGTTGGCAAGGCTTCAACGAAGTGTCGCCGGAGGCAGTAGGAGGGCCGCGGGCAATTGTAGCCACTTCTGGCCACCCGTGGCCACTCCTGGCTAGCTATGGCCGCTCCTGGCCAGCTTCAGCTGGCTGTGGCTGGCCGGGGCTGGTTGCACCTAGCTGGTGCTAGCTGTGGCTGGCCGTAGTTGGCTGGTGGAGGCTGGTGGTCGGCCGACAAAAGCTGGACGCTGCCAGGGACAGCGGGTCACTACTGTGGCCTTCCTGTAAGGTTTGTGGTGTACGGCACGAAGGCCGGTGTCAGGCATGGATCACGAAGGACCGATGGCAAGAAGAAAAGGGGCTCGGCTGTTGGAGGTTGACCGGTGCATGGCGAACGCACGGCGTTCCTGGCCGTCGCGGTGCCGCTAGTGCATGTGCTCAGTGCAGGGATCGATGTGGTGTTGCAGGGTGTCGTCGTCGTGGCGTGGCTCCTTGACGTCGGTGGCTGGTGTCGAGGCACGGCGAGTCAGTGTTCCAGGCGTGGTGAGGCTTCGAGCGCGATGGACGATGTTGCGTGGCGTTGAAATGGAGGCCGACGACGCTGGTGTCACAGACGGCGGTGGCTCGACATCGCGTGCGCTGGCTTGGTGGAGCTCGGACGTGATGAGGAGGAGCGCGCCGGCGTGTAGGGTAGAGGCGCTCGATGTCGCAACGGTGGTGCACGTCGTGTGACGATGTGGCGTGCGCGTGGTGAGCATGAGGTCACGAAGGCTCCAGGCAGTGCGGTTCAACGCGGCGAGCGCGCACGCGACGCTGTGGCACGGCGCGGTGTTTTGGTCGCATGTCAAGGCGCGTCGGTGGCCGCAGAGCGTGGCAACGGGCGTGCGGGGCTGGCTGTGATTGTTGCGGTGGATAACGTCAACTTTTATTAGAACTTAAGACATAAAAAGGCATATGAGTACACACTAGTCAAGGGTTTTAACTGACAATTTCCACGAGTTTTGCATATTCTATATTTCCCAGGGATTGTTCCAGAAAAGCATAAAAGAGGGATTAGAGTGCATAATTATCACGAAATTTATCCACGTCGGCAAACATCGTCATCAGGCTCAGGAAACGTCTAGAAGACACCCGAAGCAGCGGGACCCGCTCGGGCCACCTGGTGGGGCCGGCCGGCACCCTAGATCAAGCGGCGGCGCTCCCCTTCTGGAGTGTTCCTCCCACGCTTCCTTGAAAGTCATAATTAGGGTTAGGGTCCCTCTAGTTGATCTAGTTCTAGTTCATCTAGTTGTAGCAATTAGGAGAGACTAGTTCTTCTAGATCTAGTCTTGTTTAGAGATTAGAGAGATTGAGTAGAGGAGTAGAGATTCTGGAGGAGTTCCGGCCTGTCGGTGCTTCTTCATGGCTGTATTCTTCTGCATTCAGGAGCTGCGTTCTGAGGTACTGTTGTATTCGTCATTCCGATTCAAGTAAGCAGTTGTTCTTATTTGTTCTTAAGTTCACAGCTCATATTGAGTGCTTTGATCTTGGTCATTACTTGGTTGAAGTAGTATTTTATAGTGTAGGCGTGGTGCCTAGGCTAGGTTTACTTATGGATGTTTCCTGATTGGCCGGATAGTGGTAGTCCGCGTAGGTGACAGCTGCGTTGGTTCCTCTGTAGTCCACTTCCCGTTGATAGGACTGATAGGCTTATAGGTTCTTGGTAGGAGATTACTCTGTTTCTTCTCTTATTCGGGATACTTGCCCAGTTAGAACAATATTATATAAAGCTTACCGGTTGTTAGAACTAGAGTTCAATAGCTATTTCCTCTTTCTTGATATTATCTAGCCTAATTGTAGGGTTAAGTCTATATACTTTGTCATCATCACAACTGTTCCCTGTGAATACAATATTTAAAAACTCCGAGTAAAATGTGACATTGGTACGATATCTGTGCGCTTGCGGATAATATTACTTAAATCTTATTTAAAGGAGTGCAGTTAATTTATACCAACAAGCATTTTTGGCGCCGTGGCTGGGGAACGGTTTGCTGATTTTGACTTAGTCTAGCTTAATCTTGTATTATACTTTTATCTTTTCTTATTTTATCCCATTCTCTTCATTATTTTTGTGTTCATCCTTGTGGATGCTTTTAATTCAGTTCCTATCTGTCTTTATGGCATGCGCGAAAGTTTCGGGCCACCAAAATCTAATGAACCTATCATAACACTTGGCTATGAGCTGCGTCCATGTTTAATTAATATGATTCGGGATAAACCCTTCTCGGGAGAAGGTAACAAAAACCCATACTCAAACTTACGAGAATTTGAGCTGACCTGTGTATGCTTGCATATTGCTGGCATGTCCGATAAGACTATTAGATGGAAGCTTTTTCCGTTTTCCTTGACTGGAAGAGCCAAACGTTGGTATAATCGAGCCGTAGGGAGTATGCAAGGTGATTGGAAAACATTATACTCTGAATTTTGTTTATATTTCTTTCCCATCCATAGAGTAGTTAACCTTTGAAAAGAGGTTCTAACTTTTAGGCAACTAGAACAAGAATCTCTTAGTAAATCATGGGAGCGTTTTAATGAACTTGTTACATTTGGCCCTGACCTTGGTTTTCCAGACCCTGTGCTTATTCAACATTTTTATTTGAGTCCTACCAAGGAATCTAAGGAATCCCTTGATTTAGCCTTTGGAGGAGCTTTTCTTCACTTACCTATAACTGAAGCAAGGCCTATGCTAGAAAAGGTTGTTCAAGCCTATTCTGAGCTCCCCGAGGAAGAGAAGAACTTATCACCCGAACTAGAAACGGAAGTCTTGGTAGCTAAAACACAATCATCCCATTCTCAAGATTTAGCTATCAATCCTAAACCTTTAAAATTCCACTTTGATGATTTAGACTTTCAGTTAGCTAAGATGCTTGTAAATCAATACACATCAGATCTTCTCAGAAGAGCATCTTGGAAAAAGTGTCGTCAACTTCCTTTCCCTCATAAAAGGCACTGGGGAGAGTTCAAGGATGGCATGTCGAGTGATGTCATAGAAGGAGAGCCAAGCCACTTAGGAGTAAATTCTATCTTCTCCCCTTCTATGCCCATAATAAATGTCTCTGATCCCATCTCTAAACCCATCCTTGACCCCAATGAATCTTTTTATGCTCTTTCTACTAAACTTTATAATGACCCTAGAAATCTATCAAGACATCTCAAGAATAAAAGTCATAGGAATGCCCAAGAAGAGCAACGACAATGACAGGAATACATAGAACATACTAGAAATACATATGCTATTGTAAAAGAATGGATGGAAGAGGACGAAGTTTTAGCACTAGCATCTAAACTTGGTTTAAATTCAAATGGTGAGCTTAAATCAATTTCTTTGATAAACAGAACTCACCCATGTTTAGAGAAAGCTTTAGACGAGACCAACCTTAGGGATATCAATTCATGGGAAATTCTAGAAAATAAAACATCCAATAAATGTTATAGGCATGAAATAATAGAGGCAAATTTGTTGCCTATAGACATCCATGAAGAAACACCCTTAGAGTTCGAAAAGGGAGATCACATCGATGAGCATGGAAATTATCTCATAAACACTTCATTGAATCCATGGTCATACGAGAGATCTCTTGAACCTTTTGGTCTCTCTAATATTACCACACACGAGATCTTCAAACCCCTCTTTTATACCTGTTCATAAAATCATTAAAAGGATGGTTGTAGATGCATATGTTTATCATAAATATTATAGATCTCATTGTAATCTTGATATAGGCGCACAAATGCTAGTGTTCTAGAGGAAACCGCCGCACGAACTCAACGTACAATAATTAGAAGGTTTTCCAAGAATAACCTTGTGTCCTAAAATAACCACACTTGAAAAAAATAACATAGCTATAATGCTCTTGTGAATTCATGAAAATGTTCCTTTGGATTTTTTTTGTCACTAACCATTTCAGGTTTGAAGTGAGAAAATGATTAATGGCAGCAACAGATATGTCCAAGCAATTATCATGCAACATTAATTATATCCATCCAAACTTAAATCTGCCTTGCAAAATTCAAGCTTGGGGGAATGGATTTATTTAGAAAATCCTATGTTGCTAATATTGGTGGTATCTACTTTTTAATTCATGTTCAATTATTTACCTTTTTATCTTTAAATGAATAAATCTCTATAAGTGTTTTCATGTTACCTTTGTTTGCTATAGTAAGATTTGGTTTGGAAGTACTGCACATACTTCCAAAGGCTTTTTTTTAAATTAAGCGTGGTGTTTAGGTTAAATAGCCTTCCTTAACTAAATTAGACATGGAGCCTAGCTTGGTTATTGAACTAGAAATTGTTGTAGTAGACATTGGATATTTTTATTGGGCTAACCCCTGCAGAAAACTTTTAAAATTAATTTGGGTAAGTCATGAGATAAATTCGAATTAGAGATGAGACAGGGCACATGCTTGAAAAAGAAGACATAGCTCATTCATCATAAATGATAGAACTGTGAGTATTAATGATTCATTCACTTTATCTTCTACCGCAAGTTACTTTGCCTCAAGCCATGTCTATATAAAACATGATCTATGCTAAAATAATATCAATACTATCTTTTTATTAGCATAGACAGAACAAAATAAAATACTGGACAAGCAACCTATGTTTAAAATTTATATATTCTTTCGGGTATGTGTTGTCCACTAATCTATTGCAGGCATAATAATGACTGGAGTGAAAAGAGTCAAAAGATCAAAGAAGCAAAAGATGGCAAAAGAATAAGTGCAACAGAGGAGACAAGATGTCCATGAACAACTCAAGATGCAAGAGAAAGGACCACCAGTCATTTACCCTTCATAACTTAGTGCCGTCATGCTCTAATAATGAAGGTAATATTCTAAGGTAAGTGGTCACTGCTCTTCTCTTGATCTTGGTGCACATAAATACATAAACATGTTAGAGTTACAACTTAAATTGATTAACCTAATTAACTCAACATGCTTTGTTCTTTAAAATTGTTCATGGCACCATTCTCTTAATCTCAGTCTTAACCAAACAAGTTGAAATATTATATTCGATCTTGGAAAGATGATAGTCATACTTATGTGAAAATTTATATAGAGATAGACAATCCTTCCATTGGTTAAGCATTTTCATTCTTTTCTGCCATATGAACTTAAATGCAACATTGAATGCTTAATCTTTTGATCTTACCACTCATGTCATAAATAAACAAATTATGTAACACCAACATTATTTTGTTAATGTGCCTAAGGATGGAGAAAAAAAAAAAATAAAGGGATAAATTTGGTTCTGTTGGTGTTTTTCCACCAGCAGAGCCCATGCAATTGATCTCTGTCTTGCTTTTGCAAACAGGACAACGCATCGAGCAAAGTTTATTAATTCTACAAGTGAAAGTTCTGTGAACATGCACACTGAGCAAGATGCTGTCAGCTACTATTAAAGCTCTACTTCAACCTATGGGCCAAACCAAAGAACAAAAGTGACATCATCATCACTATAGGTATGCAACCATCAAGACCTCCATCTCTCAAGATGGAGAGATACACAAGAGTGGAAGAAGAAGACCTATCGATAAACTTAAAATTATGTACCCTTGCCATAAGGTAATATGGTAGTTATCTAGTTAATTTGTATTCCTATCTACATTAATATTTTTCCATAGCATATCCATCTTTATGCATATTAAAAAAAAATAATAATAATAACATCAAATAAATAAATAATAGTATTTGCTGTTTCATTCACTGCATCATAGAATATTAAAAGCCCCACGTGAATAAACTTGTGGTAACCCTGTAGGAATATTTACTGTGGTGACATAAAAAAAAAATAATAGCTCCTGTATTTACTTTCTTGCATTATAAAAAGCCTAAGCTCCATGAGAATAAATATTCTTTATGGTGGCATATAAAAAATAAATAAAATATAATATAATAATACAAATATATATCATGCACACATATTTCATTTCTACATAATTAAACTAGAAAATCCTAAAAAGAGAATCCTGCTAAAACTTGTCAATTTGAAATCAACTCATAAGAATAGTCAATTACTTATTGGCTGATCGCTAACCTCTTATTAAATTCAAGCCTCGAATTTTGGTTTTCTTGTTGGAGTATAACTATGCAGGAGCAACATTATGACAAAGAGAGAGTCTATTAGTGGCACCCACCAGGACTGCTGCTGGTTAGCTCACTCTAAAGATCATCAACACCAAGTATTCCAAACATCTAGCTTGGGGGAGGAGCATCCCCTAGTTATCAGGTAACTATACCTAAGCGATTATCGAGTCTACTTTTATATAGTCATAAAATACCAAAAATATATGGGCACATGAAGGTCCATGTCTTTAGAGTCTTGTGAGTCCAATAGAAATAAAAAGATGAATAACAAATTAAAATCAAAAACAAAATACTTATCTATATATTAAGGTGTGATCATAGAGTGTGTCTAGTTAGTAAGAGTTAAATAAAAACTAGAGAACATTAAAATTTTATCTTGGAGATGATGAATAGTTGCTCTACAGTAATTCCTTTCAAGTGCCTAGTTTTCAACCATGAATTCTCCTGAGTTTTGGACATAACTACTTTGATATAAGAATGTACTCTGAACCTGAAATTTTTGGAGGCATATGTTTAGCTAAGTCTAGGTAATTGATTGATATGATATATGAAGGTCTAAGCTTCTATTTATCTTATTCCTAGCATTACTAAGTTCTGGAGATTTATTTTGAAAACCTAAAATCTTACATGATGAGCTCTTGTATGATAAAGTTTGAATTCCTACCAAAACCATATAATACATTTAGAGTTAGAAAAACCTTTGCGCATTCATGCTGCTTGCTTTACATTGAGTTTAGTCAATCTTTGTTGTATACCTTATGAGAGCTTTGTCATGCTTTTAAAATCAAGATCACTTACGCACTCCACCCACATATGTATTACTCCTACTCTAGGATGTAAGCGCAGTTATTTTTCACTTTCATCCAGATCCACCTTAAAAATGTTTTTTCTCCTACACTGGGAGTAAAACACCCAAAAATATACCCTATAGGACAGCCCCTATTGCTCTAAGTTCTTATTATTATCTCTCCAATTATATTCAAAAAGGATACATGTGGCTATGAAAAAGTATTGAAAAAAAGAGAAGAAAAAAAAGAGGGAGTAAAAGATGGACAAGTGTCCAACAATTAAAACAACGGGTACATAGATGCCCGCCTCCCAGATTAATTAAAAAAAAGAAAGAGAGAGAGAATAAAGATAGCCCATGTTTTCCCGCGAAAAGTTCTATGGAGGGAGTTATTTTCAAAGAGCAAAAGTAGAATTAGGATTAGCCACTAAATACCATAAATACACCTATCCACCATATTCCATACACATGCACATCTTGATTTGATTGTATGCCTCGATTCTCTGTGGATCCATTGTTTGACTTTACAACATATGAATTGCAAGTATGCTCATCCTTGTTATTGCCACTCCTGTAAGCTCCACTATAAATCCTTAGTTGTAGGAAGGCATAACATCATTAATGTCTCAATGAGATCTATAAATACCATATATAATAAGAGACTTGAGGGTGTCATACAATTATGCTCTGAGTTTTATTTTGAAACTTACAAAACTCCGAAATATTGGTACTGTGAAGAATTTGAGATGTAGTGCTTGACTTGATTGCTCCATCTTTCGATTGTTCAAGACTTATGCAAAAGCGGTAAAGCTCCATAGTTAAAGGTAAAATGGGTAAGTTTGAAAGTTAGAGCAGTTTTGTCTAAACCGGAGAAAAATTTATGTTTAAAAACAAGTGTACTTAAAAGAAATAAAAGCATAGCAGCAACTCCTTATCCAAGTTTATTAGTAATTAGACCTAGATTTTTGCCAAGGGACTAGCAAAAGGTAAGCTTGGGGAAGTTGTTGACGGTGGATAACGTCAACTTTTATTAGAACTTTAGACATAAAAAGGCACATGAGTACACACTAGTCTAGGGTTTTAACTGACAATTTCCACGAGTTTTGCATATTCTATATTTCCCAGGGATTGTTCCAGAAAAGCATAAAAGAGGGATTAGAGTGCATAATTATCATGAAATTTATCCACGTCGGCAAACATCGTCATCAGGCTTAGGAAAAATCTAGAAGACACCCGAAGTAGCGGGACCCGCTGGGGCCACCTAGTGGGGCCAGCCGGCCCCACCCTGGCGCCGGCCGGCACCCTAGGTCAAGCGGCGGCGCTCCCCTTCTAGAGTCTTCCTCCCACGCTTCCTTGAAAGTCAAGCAAAGCATCCCTACGTCGATTTAAGGTCGGTTTGATCCGACGGTGCACACAACATGAAGACGCGGATCGATGACGGGGCGGTTCCTTGCCCCCGACTCCACCTCGACCTATATAATGACGCCCCAAGGCCCCTTCAAGAGGCATTCTACACCCCGGTGCTTCATATTCTCTACATAATTAGGGTTAGGGTCCCTCTAGTTGATCTAGTTCTAGTTCATCTAGTTCTAGTTCATCTAGTTGTAGCAATTAGCAGAGACTAGTTCTTCTAGATCTAGTCTTGTTTAGAGATTAGAGAGATTGAGTAGAGGAGTAGAGATTCTGGAGGAGTTCCGGCCTATCGGTGCTTCTTCGTGGCTATATTCTTCTGGATTCAACTCCCTCGCCCGGAGCTGCGTTCTGAGGTACTTTTGTATTCGTCATTCCGATTCAAGTAAGCAGTTGTTCTTATTTGTTCTCAAGTTCACAGCTCATATTGAGTGCTTTGATCTTGGTCATTACTTGGTTGAAGTAGTATTTCATAGTGTAGGCGTGGTTCCTAGGCTAGGTTTACTTGTGGATGTCCCCTGATTGGCCGGATAGTGGTAGTCCGTGTAGGTGACAACTGCGTTGGTTCCTCTGTAATCCACTTCCCATTGATAGGACTGATAGGCTTATAGGTTTTTGATAGGAGATTACTCTGTTTCTTCTCTTATTCGGGATACTTGCCCAGTTAGAACAATATTATACAAAGCTTACTGATTGTTAGAACTAGAGTTCAATAGCTATTTCCTCTTTCTTGATATTATCTAGCCTAATTGTAGGGTTAAGTCTATATACTTTGTCATCATCACAACTGTTCCCTGTGGATACGATATTTAAAACCTCCGGGTAAAATGTGACATTGGTACGATATCTGTGCGCTTGCGGATAATCTTACTTAAATCTTATTTAAAGGAGTGCTGTTAATTTATACCAATAGTGGTGCAGCGCGGCGTGATGCAGAAGCAAAGGGGGAGGGAGGAATGGTGGCGGCGGCTCCAGGTAGAAGAAAGGGGCGACGGCGTCCAGCTCCGATTTTATACTCACGGCTGCTATGGTTTGAGAGAGCTCCGTCGATCTTCATCGTTCGTGCCGTCTTGGGACGCGTGGCTTTCATCAAAAGGCGGGTCAGAGGGGCACGGCGCACGGGCAGAGCCCCATGGCGGCGGCGGCACAGAGAGGTGCCCTGAGCGCCCTTGCCCTAGGGTTCTAGGGGATGGGGGTGCGTCTATTAGGCCTAACTGGGCCGCGGTAGGCCCGTGCGGGATAGGGAAGGAGAGGTGGCCTGTGGGGGAGAGGGGACGTGCTGGTGGGCTGGGCAGGGAAAGGAAGGGGTAGGCCGCGTGTGGGCTACTGGAGGCGTTGGTGGGCTTCGGGTCCAGGGAAAAGATGAAGGTTTTCCTTTTACTATTTTGTTGATGGTTCTTTTTATTTGTTAATGAATTTGAGATGAGTTTTCCATAAATAATTTGGAAGAGGTTCAAATTGGATTGAGACTGATTTAGATAGGGAGGAAGAAAACCCATCTCATGTTATAACTCGATTATGGAAAGGATTGGAAGGGAAGGATTTTGCTATGGCTTTGTGCACTCCGACACGAAACACAATTCCAAAATGGAAGCTCCGGCAAACACCTACAAACAATACTATATGTGTGCAACAATTTATTTATAAATTGTTCTCAGTTGACTTAGGTTTGACCTACATCAACATGCTCACACAATTGCAAGAAAAATTTTGAAAGTTCATATTTTTGGCTTTCTGAAAAATCCAGGTTATTACAAGGAGTGACAACATTATGACAGATGCCATGACTGTTAGGGGGAGGACACCACCCTGAGGGGTTCCCTCGCCAAAACAATGCCTGAGAAGCCCTTCATGTTCGCGAAACAGGCCTCACTTGCATCTGGGGGTGTCACCAAGCGGCGGCAGGGTCCTCGCCGAGTCGAAGTAGACCTCGCCACTGCAAAAGTAACATCGACGCCAGCGGGCTTGTTTTCCCTCGGCCGGCTTTCAGCAACATCGACGCCCGAGCGAACAGATTTTCACTATTCTCCGGCAAACCCATCTCCCAGTGGCGGGCCCCCAGCTCAGTGAGTCTACGGAGTAGTTGAGAAGGGTAGGTACCTCGTGGGTGGAAAAGACGATGCTTCGCTTGTGACTGGTGGTCGTGGGGGCCCAGCGTAGGGGCGAAAGTGGAACGAGTGTGGCTCCTTTGAGCCCCGCTCGACTATAAATATAGCCGAGCTGGACGGCTTGGAGAGCAAGGGGTAGGGAAACCCAACGGGAGTTATGCCCCAAGCTTGGTTTACCCTAGATCAACATTGGCGCCCACCATGGGGCCCGAACCCATGACCACAAGGTTAAGAGCTCTGCAATGCAGACAATCTTCACTGTTTTTACCCTTGAGCCTCGGCTCTACAATTTCGCAATTCCATGTAACCGAATGATTGTAATATGTTTAACTAATGCAGCACTATGCTTGTATCCTCGGTCAAAACACTTAATCTCAAAAAAGTCTGTCAATAGACTCCCTTATCGAAGATATCAAAAGTTGGGTTGCTCATTAAACAAATTGCAATCCCAGTCATCTCCCTAGTGAAGGACGAAAGCAAAATGGCTCGAGGGCCAAAACTTTTGAGCACTTCGAAAGACAAGTTATCTTGGTCTGAAAACCAGTCAGCAGAATAAAGCACAAGCACTTTGTGCAACTGCATAAACACCTAGGGGTGTTCCATGAGCGCAGAGCATGAGCACTTCGCGTGAAAGGCATGGAAACACTCAAGGGTGAACTGTAAACCTGTGACCTAACTCGCCTTGCTATAGATTGGAAATTCAAGCAGCGCTCAGACGTGTTATGCGTAAATTAAAGACTATAGCAGAGGATCACATGTACCTCAATGCGTATCTGTAGATATTACTGCCGCGTCCCCTCAAACTTACTCCAACCACCATGAGTAAACTCATCCAGCAGCAGCCGCACCCACTATAAAAGCAACTCCTCCGGCACCCCGTTCAGCAAGAACGGCTAGACTGAGACACCTCACATATGGCAATTTAGAAAGAATAAGCATGAGAGGCCTCAGGAAAGAGCAAAGTGCCAGTGAGCAGCGTAGTTCACTCGTTGCGGTACGCAAGGGCTCAGAGTGAGAAAGAATCGCCGCCAAGTAGCCATCAGCTTCTCCCATTATAGAACATCCGACTACAAGACGAAGCATCAGGGCTAGGGGCTATCCAGGCAGTCGTGCCACCTCGTATTTCGCTTTAGTTTACGAAGCAGAGGCACGCAAGCGGAACACAAAACCATGTTCGCCCAGCATGCTGTCGTGTAACACAACAAGCATCGGTGGCACTTAAGGCCGAAGCCTCACCAGAAGGAAGAACTCTAGTTGCGCTCCTTGCCACCCCTGGAGCCGCTCTACTGGCAGATATTGAGTGATGAGTGAATCTCATTGTAACTAGAATAATGATGTGAACCCGTTAGGGTTTTTGCCCGATCTTTCGATGAGAGGCGTGGGATAACTCGATTGGTGAATGGAGATGACGTTCACGGCTCGACTACAGCCTTCCAAGACTGCGCCTTAGCAACCGATACACCACCCCAATGGCTGTCACGATCTTGTGGAGCGCAACACCCGGCCACTAGGGCACTTGTCCTGCAAGCAATTGAAGAACCAGCAAGAACAAGTAGAACAAGCACTGAATTACTAAATATAAATGAAGGTTTCAAACTCAATCTCCAATGAAGTGGGGTTCCGAAGACAAGAAGACGGGCGGCTGATCCAGCACGCGCGCTTACAAGCAAGTAGCGAAGGCTAAACTTGATCTAAACAAAACCCAATCTATTTGTGGCGGCTATGCGGGTATATGAGAGGGTAGAGGACGACCTTGACCTGGTATAGGTCATCCCACAACCCTAGGACGCACCCCTATTGGGCCCCACTTGATACACGGCCCATCGGGCACAATCAGGTGACACAGCACCCTGAACAGGAAAGTCTCTGTATTAAATGGATGACTCCGGTCGCCTCGTTGCAGATATGGACATGATTCTAGATCCATATGAAAGTAGACTTTATAAGCTTTCCAAGAAGTCCTAGAACATCCCAATCGGAGTCCATATGAAGTCGTGGTGGCCTGTGCAATCTGGAGTTCTTCTGCAGTCCGAATCCAATTCCAAAACGTGTTGGATTTGGAGTCTTTCTTTCCTTGTGCCAAAGGTGACGTGGTGGCTTGGTGGAGGACGTTATGTTTACTTGGACCTGGTCCCCAATCAACTTCATGAACCATCCATGTATTCCATGTGTGTTGAACACTCTTTTTGATCCATGAATGTATTTCTGAAAAGGACAATGAACACACATCATGGCGCAGCAACAATTCATCGAATGTAGCCAAGATAATCATGATATAGGATTGATTCACCTGATGTTTAAAAGCCATTAATATGGTCATATCTGAGCTGGTGATGTCCTCATCATGCTCCCTTTCTTGGCTGCAAGTCGTCCTCGACTTGCCCCGGTGGCATCCAAAGGTGCTTGCCTTGATGTTGGAACTTGGACTGACTAGTATGCTGCAAAGCGACAACCAGCAATTCTCCCCTTCTTTGGGTTGACCCTGTTGCTTAAGAGAAAAACTAGAAGGACTTTGCAAGACATTGTTAGTGTTAGTGCAGCCCCCTATTTGATCATGATATTGTAGCCCAAAAGGATATTTCAGATTAGAGCAAATATAAATTTTATGCACCATATACTCTCCTTTGCAATTATATTTGCCAACAAAGTGATATGTATGATTCGACAAGAATGACAATTTAGAATATGCAAAAACCTTCTCCTCCAAACAGTTTAGATCACAAAGAATATCGAATTCAATATAAACTAGAGTATCTAAAGAAGACAACAAATTCAGTTCATCTTGTGCACAAGTAATAGGATGAAAAAGCTTTTCTTTTGCATACTTATATGGTTCGAAACCAAAAGTATCAGATTTATTCACTACTTGTGCCATAGGAATAAAAGAATGATCATCACACAAGTCCTCTTTATCACAAGGAACAACTAGTAATTCATGTTTTGACAAACATAAATCAGCAGCAGGTTCCACTATTTGTTGCTCTTGATCAGCATGCAAAGCGTACAAAATTTCAATGTTATGGTTCACATCATTCATGCAAGTACTCGCAGATAAAAGAATATCGTGTTCAGCACTAAGAGCAAGCCAAAACAATGAACCAATATTGTTGTATGATTTGCTAATTAACAAGGTTTGAATTTTAGAATTGAGCCCTTTCATGAACCTACTCATAACATCTTCCTTGCATTCATCTAATCCACCAAATATGACACAAATCTTAAAGGTATGATAGTATTCATTGATAGTCCTACTACCTTGCTTCAAGTTGTCTAATTTTGCAAGCAAACAATCAGCATAATACTTAGGAACATATTCATCTCGAAAAAGCATTTTAAAATCTGTCCAAGTTTGTGGAACTTTGTTGTGCCTACAAATATGTTTCCATGTAGTCAAAGCATATTTTGTTAAAGCACTAGAAGCAGCAAGAATCATTTGATGTTCAGACAAGTCATAATTATCAAATTCTGCATCTACCTTAAGCTCCCAATCAATGTAAGCGTGAGGATCAAACATACCAGCATATAATGGTAAGTGCTGAATGATATCTTGAATGTGAGGGTCTAGCTTCAACTGCTCAAAAATCTTTGTATCACCTGCCATGATTAGTAGAAAACAAGAAACACAAGATAATATGTTTTCTCCTGTCAACTACTAGGATGTGTCAGGTGCAATTCTCCCAAACTCAACTTGTTCAACAAGCTCTTACAAGTTCTTACCAAGAAAAACAGGAGGGGACGGCGACCAACAAGACAGCAACCTCGGTGATAGTGTATCGGTGCCACGGCAACAAGACACACCAAGTCAGAGATCGGATATGTGGAGCTATAGGTGGGCTGAAACAAGGAATGACTAGCACCACGTTAGTTATAAATGCAAGCTGAATAATCGTTCAACGGTGGTATTGTGCTGGTCCTAGGCTAAACCATGCTAGAGACGTGAGCCTAGACACAAAGGTAGTCACCGACAAAGAGCAGCTAGCACAGCACCAATGAAAACACCGAATTCAACCCCAAATGTTTTTTTCTTTCACTTGGTTTTTTTGTCTTTTTTTCCTCTTCTCGTTTTTTTTGTCTTCTCTTTTTTTTTCTTTGTATTTCTTTCACTTCTCTTTTTTTTCTTAGTTTTTTCACCCTTTTTTTGGTTGAATATCAGGACAAATCAACACAGAATGTGTATTGCACAGATTGCAGATCGCTAATCTCCAGGACAATTGCGGATGGCTCAAAAGGAATTTCTAGACAAGGCTAGATCCGTTGGAAAGGTAACAAGATAAGGTTTCCAGATTGTATCTAAACACTTGAATCGAACATAAGATGGATCCGTGATGACAAAAACGCCGCACTGATGTATATGATGATGCTGGATCTCGTGGTGATCAAAACGTGATAGAACTCAAAACTCTAAAGGATTATACACTAAGACCAGCAACTCGACACAAACCGATGCAACTGAAAATTCAACAAGCCCTAACTAAGTAGTACTAGTAAAGGCTCAAAAAGTTTATAGGATTGCAAGTAAACTAATCTACTAATATTTTTTTGGCTTTCTTTTCTGGACTATAGGAATTTAATCAAAACAGCGAAGAATTGGAAATCTCTCACCGATAAACCTTGCTCTGATTACCAACTGATGTGAACCCGTTAGGGTTTTTGCCCGATCTTTCGATGAGAGGCGTGGGATAACTCGATTGGTGAATGGAGATGACGTTCACGGCTCGACTACAGCCTTCCAAGACTGCGCCTTAGCAACCGATACACCACCCCAATGGCTGTCACGATCTTGTGGAGCGCAACACCCGGCCACTAGGGCACTTGTCCTGCAAGCAATCGAAGAACCAGCAAGAACAAGTAGAACAAGCACTGAATTACTAAATATAAATGAAGGTTTCAAACTCAATCTCCAATGAAGTGGGGTTCCGAAGACAAGAAGACGGGCGGCTGATCCAGCACGCGCGCTTACAAGCAAGTAGCGAAGGCTAAACTTGATCTAAACAAAACCCAATCTATTTGTGGCGGCTATGCGGGTATATGAGAGGGTAGAGGACGACCTTGACCTGGTATAGGTCGTCCCACAACCCTAGGACGCACCCCTATTGGGCCCCACTTGATACACGGCCCATCGGGCACAATCAGGTGACACAGCACCCTAAACAGGAAAGTCTCTGTATTAAATGGATGACTCCGGTCGCCTCGTTGCAGATATGGACATAATTCTGGATCCATATGAAAGTAGACTTTATAAGCTTTCCAAGAAGTCCTAGAACATCCCAATCGGAGTCCATATGAAGTCGTGGTGGCCTGTGCAATCTGGAGTTGTTCTGCAGTCCGAATCCAATTCCAAAACGTGTTGGATTTGGAGTCTTTCTTTCCTTGTGCCAAAGGTGACGTGGTGGCTTGGTGGAGGACGTTATGTTTACTTGGACCTGGTCCCCAATCAACTTCATGAACCATCCATGTATTCCATGTGTGTTGAACACTCTTTTTGATCCATGAATGTATTTCTGAAAAGGACAATGACCACACATCAGGGCGCAGCAACAATTCATCGAATGTAGCCAAGATAATTGTCACAGAACCGACCAATTTATAAAAGCATAAGTGAAAAAAATCACTCGCTAAGCAAGCAATTATCGCACTTAAGCCGTTATAAACCCGGTAGTCCGGAAATCTCGAAGGATTTCAAACCAAACATCATCAACCCAGATCGTATAGGTTTAGCGTCACCATTCGCATGTTACAACATTTCACAAATAGTTCGATAACATCAGAGTGCGGAAATTAAAGTTATTACAAACCGAGTCTTCAAATTCAAATAGCGGAAACAAGATAGTTTTAAAAGCTCAACCCGACTCACACATTTAATATCAATACAGTGCCAGCTCGTTAGTCAATCCATCAAAAGCAGTTGGGAAGAATATTAAGATTAAACTTGCCCAAGGTCTTCTAATCCACTGGGAAAAGACAGGTCTCGCAATACCCGTGGTAGGTATGCCCGTCTGCACAAACAACAAGCGGGAAAAACCCTGAGTACGAGAATGTACTCAGCTAGACTTACCCGACTGACTCAAAAGGAAAAGACTCCAAGGAGGATGATAGGCTTTATCAGGAGGTAGTTTGACTCAAATTTGCATAAAAGCAGTAGTAGCATTTTAAGTAACAGCTCAGCTTAATCATTCCTATTTAAGCTAGGTAAGCAGCTATACTATTCATCATTGTAGTATATTAGTCATGATTAAGCAAGCAAGTAGTATCCATAATCATATATATCAGCTTAACCCATCATCATCATTAACCACATTCCATAATCATTACTACGATGGTGCAGCTCAAGTCAAGTGTTCACCGTCCCAGAACGATGGCGATTCGAATCGATTACTACTGAGCTCAGGGGGTATTCCTCATGCAAACCACACTCACCCGCTAAAGTGAGCTACAGGTTACCATGGCACGTATCCAGGAAGACAAGCACGCGGACTCGCATGGAACCACCGTACCCGGGGACCGCCCGACTGCCTTAGCCAGACCATGCTTGGACCTCGGACTTACTCTTGGCGCCCCGTGGTCCCCATCCATCTCCAATACGGTGCGAACGGTCGAGAACCGGCCCGGATAGTGTTGGGCTTCGCGGTCGGAACGACTTATCCGGCCAGCTAAACATGAGGCATGCGTTCAACATGACTTGCGGTACAACAACGATGCGGTCCTTAATCGACACGACAGACGGAATCACTATGGTCCAACAACCCCACAAGACTCCGTCCGGTCTCCAATTATCAACCATAGCCATTAACCAGATGATATCAACATAAGCTTTCCATCAATCATAGGTAACCACCTATCTCGCGGATGACAGGAAATCACCCGACTTCTACCGTCTAAGCAAGCTAAGCAATTTACTCGTCCTAGACTAGCAGGGTGTGTCAAGGTAGGATAATCAATGGTAAAGCAAGGATATAATGCAGCAACGGTGTCACACAACTCCTATACTTAATGCAACAATCATAAATCATAATTAGACTGTTAGAAAGCATAGGTAAGTAAATGCTCCGGTGCTTGCCTTTCTCCAAAGCGCACGGCTTAAGATCCGGCACTCTTGGATCTCCTCTTCGGGCTTCGGACACCACACGGGATTTTCCTCCTGCGAGCCTTGTATGATGCGATGCGCATGCATGAGTATCATGAATGCACAACATGTGATGCTCATGAATGAAGAATGATTAACCGATTTTGTCAGAATAGATGCATATCTCCTCTCTACTAATAATCTATTTCACTTTACTGAGTACGTGCATATCTCTTCTCTAACTTCTTGGAGAAGAGCATAAAGAAAGAGGTGGGTGTATATGCACACATACACAACAACATGCAAAAAGGAGAAACATCACTACTTATAAATCACCCATCACATTTTTATCATGGTACTGCATAATATAACCAGCAAGTAATATATAAGTAAAAGTACTTAAAAAGCAATATTAAACTCTTTAAAACAATTAATTCAAGGCCTTATCATTTCATGTGAAAACTAGCACTTGAACTGTGACTCATATCTAAACTGTCCAGAAAATTCTATAAAAATTACAGTAGCTATATCATACTAAAACAGAGCCCTACTAAAATTTTCATCGCATTTCATAGCATATCATGGCCTACACAAAAATAACAAGCAGCAGGACAGAAATGCACATTTAATTACTTGGTACAGTGAAAAGTACCCAACAATAGATTTAATATTTTTCATGGTTGCTTATTAGTACAAGAATAGTCACCAAAAATTATCAAGCCATAACTCCTCATAATTTATTTACTATAAATTAAACAAGAAACAGTCTAAAAATGAAATTAAATCACATCTCAATAATTTTACACAGAACTAGCATGGTTCACATTTTTCACAGAAGCTACATCATATTACCAATCTGGAAAACAAGAACCACATTTTTCTGAGCAATAATCTAATTACTATGCGTTTTTCTCAGATTCCAGCAACAACAAGAATTAAATAAATCTACACCAAAAAGTATCACCAAAATGACATGCAATATTTTTCATAGGCAGATCCACTCACTAGAAGCACAACAAAACTTGTTTCACCAGATTTGGATTTATATTTTGCAAACTATGATTTTTGGAAGCATTTAAACCTTTTCTGGAAAACATTTTCGAAATAAAAACCAAACCCCACTGCTGGGTGCACCCGGTCCATTGGACCCGGGGTCACTGACAGTGCGGGACCCGCGGCCTGGCTGGCCCCACCCGTCGGTGGCACAGGACAGGGAGGGGCGCCGGCCGGGCGATTCTCGCCGACAAATGAAGAAGCTCTCCGGTGGCGCGGCCCGGCACCACCGTGCTCCCCCACGACGGCGCGCGCTTCGTGGTGTGCTCGTACTCGGCGATGGCGAGCTCTAGCGCCCGGCGGCGAGGTGCAGTGGCGAACGGTCGAGCTGCACGGGCGGTGATTCCACCGCTCGGCGATGCCAAGCGACGGCGGCGAAGCGCAAACGCTAGGCGGGCTCAAGGAAAAAGCTGCCGAGGGTGCGCTGCCCGGATTAGCACGGCAAGTGACCCCCGGCCACGCGCATGGCGGCGCGGGCGGCGCCGAATGCCGACGGCGAGCCAAAGAAGAACGGCCGATTCGGCCTCTTCCGCTGGCAAGCGGGCGTGGTTGGTGCGGCGGGCTAAGCGGTGGGTGGCGGCTTCTGTGGGAAGTAGCGCAGCGGCGGTTGTGAAGCTCGGGTGGCGGCGGTAATGGCGTTTCGCCGCGGCGGCGCCGCTCTGCGAGCTTGCTGCTCCCCGCGTTCTTCTGCTGGCGCGAGGAAGGGAGAGCGAGGGCGAGTGAGGCAGCGTGGGAAAGCGGGCGCGCCAGTCCAGGTGAGGGCGTGGTCGGGACGGCCCAGCGGGGCCCGCCGCGGGCACCCGGCGGCCACGCGGGCGCAGTGAGGCAGAGCGACGAAGCGCGTGGCGCCCAGCTCTGCCGCGGCGCGGCCACGGGCGGGCGCTGGGGCGCGCTGGAAGGGGCGCGGGCCGTGGCCGTGACAGCCGAAAAACGGCCCGGCCGCTTGTGCGGTGCCTTTTTTTTTTTAATTTTTGTTTTCAAAACCAGCCCCGAAAAATGCTCCAAAAGTGCCATTTAAAAGCATTTTCAAAAGTTGACCCCAAAAAGAAAGTTGTAGAACTTTTTGAGAAGAACAACTTTTGTTTTAGAGTCAAATCAAAATTCTCAACAGATTTTGAATTATAAATAGAATTTAAAGGAAGGCTTTTAAAGTGAGAATTTCAACTTGAAATCTTTTGCTTTCAAATCTGGAATTTCTTTTGCAATAAAACTTTGTTAAAAACTTTTCAAATGGTGAGGCACTGAGATCCAAACTTGAAGATCCAAACTTGAATAAGCAAATTACCATGATCATTAACTAGCTAGTTCATCAAGCAAGCAAGCAATTAATAATAAAATGCAAACACACATAAAATGATGAATGCATTTAGGTTTTATGCTTGATGGTGATTATGTCATGCTAATGATGATTAGAAGTTAATTAATTAGGTGCCTAATGCATGCTTAACACTTGAGGTGTTACAGCCCTACCCCCTTAAAGAAATCTCGTCCCGAGATTTGGGTTTACTAACCAGGTTTTATAGAATTCGGGGTATGCTTCCTTCAGAAAATCCTCAGTTTCCCATGATGCATCTCGATCATCACGGTAGCTCCACACAACCTTGTAAGTACGCACTAAGTGATTCCGAGTAACTCTTTCCTTACTATCCACATTTCTCATAAGCTTTTTCTTATAGACCAAGTCAGACATTAGCCTCAACTCTTGTTCATCAACTCATTCTTCGGGCACACGCAAACACTTCTTCAGTTGAGAGACGTGAAAGATCGGAAAGATAGAACTCATAGACTCTGGTAACTACAACTTATAAGCAACTTTACCTCTTCTTTCGAGAATTTTGTACGGACCCACATATCCTAGTGCAAGCTTCCTTTTCGCTCTAAGTCTTTGTGTACCCTTTATCGGTGGGACTCTTAGGTAAACATAGTCACCTACTTCAAACCTCAAAGGTCTTCCTCTATTATCAGCATAACTCTTTTGTCAGGACTGTGCAGCTTTCATATATTCTTGGATGGTTCGAACTTTCTCTTCAGCTTCGGGAACAAAGTCAATACCGTAGTATCTCCTTTCTTCCGCTTCAATCCAATTCAATGGAGTTCTACACTTCCTGCTATACAAAGCTTCAAATGGAGCCATCTTGATACTTTCTTGACAACTGTTACTATAGGAGAACTCGGCCAAAAGTAGCCAAGACTCCCAAGATCCTTTCGCACATAACACACAGGCTCTCAACATATCTTCAAGAACTTGATTAAGCCTTTCAGTCTGACCTGAAGTCTGAGGATGATAAACGGTGCTATGCAACAATTCAGTTCCCATTTCTTCATGCAAATGGGTCCAAAAGTGAGCAGTGAACTGCGATCCTTTATCGGATACGATGGTCTTGGGTACCCCATGTAAATGGACAATCTCTTCAATGCAGAGGTCAGCATATTGAGGTGGTCTGTAGGTTGTTTTGACAGGTACAAAGTGAGCTGACTTGGTTAGTCGATCAACGATCACCCAGATGGAGTCATTCCATATCCATGTGGTTGGTAAACCTATGATAAATTCCATACTGATATCATCCCACTTTCAAGCAGGAACTGGTAGAGGTTTCAGTAAACCTGCCGGCTTCATGTGGATAGCCTTAACACGACAACAAGTATCACTTCGAGCCACATACGCTGCTATCTCTTTTTTTTTTTTTATCTTGGTCCACCAAAATCGAGGTCTCAGATCATGATACATTTTGTTGCTTCCAGGGTGAATGGATAGCTTGGAAAGGTGAGCCCCATCTATTATCTTATTCTTGAGTTCTCGATCCTTCGGTACGACAAGACGAATGTCGAACCAAAATACACTATTGTCATCTAGTCTGAAATGCGGAACTGAGTTATTCTTCATCCTTTCTTTGAGGTGATATATGCCAGGATCGGTTTTTTTTTTGGCCTTCAATGATCTGTTGGTTGAGAGAACATCGACTTGGATATCATGCAGGACTGCAAGATGCATCAGATTGAACTCCTCTTCAAACAACGGCTTCACAGCATGATGATGTGACTTGTGGCTCAAAGCGTTTGCAATAACGTTTGCTTTGCCAGGATGATAGTGCACTTGCAAGTCATAATCCTTGATCAACTTTAACCATCTTCGCTGTCTCATGTTGAGTTTAGGCTGAGTAAAGATATACTTGAGACTCTTGTGATCAGTATAGATATGGCACACATTTCCCATCAGGTAATGCCTCCATATCTTCAAGGTATGCACCACTGCAGCTAACTCAAGATCATGCGTGGATAGTTGACTTCATGTTTTTCTCAACTGATGTAAAGTATAAGCAATCACGCGGCCTTCTTGCATCAACACCCAACCCAAACCAGTCTTTGATGCATCACAGCATACATCAATGGCTTCTCAATATCTGGCTGTGCCAAGACAGGAGCAGTGGTTAGTAACTCTTGTAAGGTGCAAAAGGCTATCTCACATGCCTCTGTCTAGACAAACTTGTGTTTCTTCCGTAGCAGACTTATCATTGGCTTGGCAATCTTAGAGAAATCTGGAATAAAACAGCGATGATACCCTGCCATTCCAAGAAAACTCCAAACTTTATGCACAGACGTAGATGGCAGCCAATCCATAACTTCCTGTACCTTTGACGGGTCGACTGCTATACCATTTTTTTTTTTTTTTAGAAATAATATGGCTAAGGAAAGTGACTTCCTTAACCAAAACTCGTATTTACTGAACTTGGCATACAGCTTATGTTCTCTTAATCTGGTAAGTACAACTCTCAGATGTCAGGCATGTTCTTCTTCATTTGCAGAGTAGATCAAAATGTCATCCAAGAATACAATCATAAACTTATCCAATTCAGGCATAAAGACTGAATTCATAAGATACATAAAGTATGTAGGAGCATTTGTTAAGCCAAAAGACATAACAAGATACTCGTGCAACTTGTATCTAGTGATGAAAGCAGTCTTATGCACATCTGAAGGATGAATCTTGATCTGATGATACCCTGATCTCAAGTCAATCTTGAAAAACACTTTTGCTTTAGACAACTGATCAAATAGAATATCAATTCTCGACAAAGGGTACTTGGGCTTGACTGTTACTGCGTTGAGCGGTCGCACACACAGTCTAAAGATTGATCTCTTCTTCTTCATGAACAGTGCAGGACAACCCACTCAGAAGTGCTTGGTCTAAGGAAATCCAACTTGGAAAGCTCAACGATTGCTTCTTCAACTCTGCTAACTCATTGGGAGGCATACGGTTTGATCTATAGGTGCTGTCCTGGACAATAGGTCGATTGCAAACTCAATCCCCCTATCAGGCGGCAACCCAGGTAACTCTTCAGGCAAAACATCAGAAACTCATAACAACTGAAGTGTCATGGGCAGAAAAGCTTGAATTGAGTATGTCTGCTTGGCCCGATCTGCTCTCGACAGTAGGCGCACTTGGAAAGTGCCAGAACCATCGAGTTTGTCAAGGTACAGTTCTATTTCCAGAATCGATCACAACTTGACAATCCTTTATCCAATTCATACCAAGGATGCCATCCAAGACAAACTTGGCATAACTATCAAATTAACTTTAAGCCCTTATCTCCAATACCAGAGAAGCATGCTTAACCATCTGATTGGTTAAGATACCCGCACCAACGGGGCTGATACGATAACTATACCCTACTTCCATGAACTCTATCTCAGGCCTTCGTGCAAATGCTTACTCATGATAGAATGTGATGATCCAAAGTTAAACAAAACAAATGCAGGGTGTTGGCTGACAAAACACATATCGGCAGTCGCGGATAAGGTCATTGAATGTAGCTCGGTCATTGGTACTCAGAGACTTAAGCATCTCCGGATTGAGCCCTCACTTGAAGCTTGTGATCTTCTTAGCATCAATGTTGATATACTCATGAGTATAGTGAGAAAGGTCATTGAAAGTGTGTAGACATTCAATCTTGGTCTTGGTACCTTGTGTAAGCCTTTAGGAACTTAGAACCCTCCATTACCACCAAACTAGACGAAAAGATCGTACGATGATGTGACTAACATGTCCCTCGAGGATAGCACTTCTCTACAAAACGATCAGCAGAGTCCTTTGTCTATCATCTCTTGTAGTCTGTTGAGATTTATGTCAAAGGCCTATTCTTCCAGATGTCATCTTTCCCAGTAACTACAAACGCCGAAACTTCGATTGCAAAAACGGTTCTATAGAAATCTTCTGATAGGAAAAGGAAGATAACCAAGGAAAAGATCATGGGAAGATAACACATTGATGTAGCTTCTATAATGGATCCTGACTACAACCACGATACCAGCGCGTGCCGAGCAGCACAACCATGTGTGTGCACCCACAGGAGGCCCCCGGTTTCGTCGCGGCACCGTCAGTTAAAATCAGGACACCCTTACAGATTATACATTTAATGTGGTATCTCACATGACATAGACAAATCTTGCACAGATAGGTACCACGTAAGATAAAAGAAAGTAACAGCGATGATTACAAGGTTGGGAGAGACAACAAGGGAAAAGATTAGAGGACAAAAGCATGGCACCAGACAAACATGAATATGTCTTGCGCCCAACACAGTTGTCAAAAGATACAAGGTTAACAGAAGCTTGGCCCAAATGGGCAGCAACATGAGACCAAGGTCAACAAGGGTGTAGATGTCACTACCTTCACCATTGTTCTCAGGGTTCTCTATCTCAGGTCTTGCTACAGCATCATCTTCTAACTTCATGTTGCCTCCAGCTGCTACAGTGACACTAGGCTCCATCTAAGTTATGCCAAGACGATGAAAAGGTTGGATCTGGCTGCAAAATGGTGAATAGCTTCATGCAAGCTGTTGTTGTTGTAGCCCTTCGGGTGTGCAAGCTGCTACTCTAGGTCTAGCAGTCGAGCCCTCAGAATATTCTCCATGTGCCAGGCTTGATTCCTCTGATCAAGCACATGGGCAAACATGTACTCGCAGTTCTTGTGAGCGGTTGTTATACATCCCATCTGACCATGCAACTCTAAGGATCTTCTAGACGACATTCTCATCTCCTCTGGGCTGCCTGATCCTTATCCAGAGCTATCTGAGCCAACTCTATTAGCAATCTCTCAATCTCAGTGCCATGATGACACTATGTTTGATGCTTCCCACTAAGAGCATGGCCAACTGAGGTAACCATACTCCCAAGGCTACACTCTACTCCCGCATAGGTCTGCATCACAGCGAACATGAGACTCATAGCTGCGCTGACACGGTGTTATCACTCACCACTGCCTCCCTCTAGAGACATTTTCTCGGCTGACCCTATGTCGTAGTATAGGGATCACCCCTAGAAACACTCTAGTGAGATCAATGGCAAGCTTCTCTGGAAAACTGTCCATGAGTTCTCGCATCACCAAGAAAGTTGTCCTGCTGGCGGCCTCCTCGTGAGTAGTGCCCATGGACCCAAAGGACTGTTCATTCCAGTCTGAGTCATCCTCTCTAGGAGCAATGATAGTCTCCACATAGACCATCGCGTCCCTACAAAGCTCTTCTTTGCTCCAGTGATAGCGAGACTCTTTTTTTTTTTAGGATACCCACAGATTGATCATTCTCCATATCCGGGTAGGTTTACTAAACTTCTCTAAAAACTTGCCCTTGCAATGGATTCCTTGAGTGCAATTCTGCCTATGGTGGACTTGTAAGCGGTCTGCTTTGTGCGAGACATCCGTTGGAAGCTTACCCCATTGTGAGATAAATTAATTAGTTATCAAATTTTTAATTAATAGAGAAAATCAATTTACAAGGAAAGATAGATGTAATGACATGAGATGAACAAACAGGATGTATGCGCGTAACTTACGTTCTCACAAACTTAACAAAATAACCTTTAGCGGTATAAACGGTGGCATACAACGTTCTCTCATATCGTATAACTAAACGTTCTACACGAAACGCTGTTATGTACCTGCAGAAAATCCACTTCAGCCCATCCCAACAGTATGAATATAATGCATTGCTGAAATATAAAGATTAAGCACTCACACATACGTGCAGTCCCAATACACGCACATGTAGTACAACTACCCGATCCTCGTCCAAATGACGGCATCGTCTCAACAGACGGCATAACCCACAATTAAACACCTTGGTAAGTACATGGTTTTAACATGTAAGTACTTCCGGTATCACACTAGCACTTCCCTAGATTGCCGGTTGGACAACCATGCTCTCACAACTCCCACTTACCGAGGCGTAGAGGCAAATTGAACCATACATTACCACTCAAGCGAATGGCACCCATACAATTACCTTGCTGTATGGGCAACAGTGAAAACAAAATATGATGCAAGCCCCCAAGTTAGTACTTTAATAGCCACCTAGAGTCCTTATTTGGGCATAAAGGATATGACCACTGGCACACTCTTAGTTTTGCAAACGAATTTTCTCAAAAGACTTATAGATCTATAAGTTGAAATCCAGTTTTGAAACCAAAATCTTTTGTTTTAAATAGACATGTGAACAATGTCGCTAAACCTTGCTCGATGCCACCGTCACGAGAACCGACCAATTTATAAAAGCATAAATGAAAAAAAATCACTCGCTAAGCAAGCAATTATCGCACTTAAGCCGTTATAAACCCGGTAGTCCGGAAATCTCGAAGGATTTCAAACCAAACATCATCAACCAAGATCGTATAGGTTTAGCGTCACCATTCGCATGTTACAACATTTCACAAATAGTTTGATAACATCAGAGTACGGAAATTAAAGTTATTACAAACCGAGTCTTCAAATTCAAATAGCGGAAACAAGATAGTTTTAAAAGCTCAACCCGACTCACACATTTAATATCAATACAGTGCCAGCTCGTTAGTCAATCCATCAAAAGCAGTTGGGAAGAATATTAAGATTAAACCTTGCCCAAGGTCTTCTAATCCACTGGGAAAAGACAGGTCTCGCAATACCCGTGGTAGGTATGCCCGTCTGCACAAACAACAAGCGGGAAAAACCCCGAGTACGAGAATGTACTCGCCTAGACTTACCCGACCGACTCAAAAGGAAAAAGACTCCAAGGAGGATGATAGGCTTTATCAGGAGGTAGTTTGACTCAAATTTGCATAAAAGCAGTAGTAGCATTTTAAGTAACAGCTCAGCTTAATCATTCCTATTTAAGCTAGGTAAGCGACTATACTATTCATCATTGTAGTATATTAGTCATGATTAAGCAAGCAAGTAGTATCCATAATCATATATATCAGCTTAACCCATCATCATCATTAACCACATTCCATAATCATTACTACGATGGTGCAGCTCAAGTCAAGTGTTCACCGTCCAGAACGATGGCGATTCGAATCGATTACTACCGAGCTCGGGGGGTATTCCTCATGCAAACCACACTCACCCGCTAAAGTGAGCTACAGTTACCATGGCACGTATCCGGGAAGAAGACAAGCACGCGGACTCGCATGGAACCACCGTGCCGGGGGACCGCCTCGACGCCTTAGCCAGACCATGCTTGGACCTCGGACTTACTCTTCGGCGCCCCGTGGTCCCCCATCCATCTCCAATACGGTGCGAACGGTCGAGAACCGGCCCGGATAGTGTTGGGCTTCGCGGGTCGGAACGACTTATCCGGCCAGCTAAACATGAGGCATGCGTTCAACATGACTTGCGGTACAACAACGATGCGGTCCTTAATCGACACAGCACGGAATCACTATGGTCCAACAACCCCACAAGACTCCGTCCGGTCTCCAATTATCAACCATAGCCATTAACCAGATGATATCAACATAAGCTTTTCCATCAATCATAGGTAACCACCTATCTCGCGGATGACAGGAAATCACCCGACTTCTACCGTCTAAGCAAGCTAAGCAATTTACTCGTCCTAGACTAGCAGGGTGTGTCAAGGTAGGATAATCAATGGTAAAGCAAGGATATAATGCAGCAACGGTGTCACACAACTCCTATACTTAATGCAACAATCATAAATCATAATTAGACTGTTAGAAAGCATAGGTAAGTAAATGCTCCGGTGCTTGCCTTTCTCCAAAGCGCACGGCTTAAGATCTGGCACTCTTGGATCTCCTCTTCGGGCTTCTGGACACCACACGGGATTTTCCTCCTGCGAGCCTGTATGATGCGATGCGCATGCATGAGTATCATGAATGCACAACATGTGATGCTCATGAATGAAGAATGATTAACCGATTTTGTCAGAATAGATGCATATCTCCTCTCTACTAATAATCTATTTCACTTTACTGAGTACGTGCATATCTCTTCTCTAACTTCTTGGAGAAGAGCATAAAGAAAGAGGTGGGTGTATATGCACACATACACAACAACATGCAAAAAGGAGAAACATCACTACTTATAAATCACCCATCACATTTTTATCATGGTACTGCATAATATAACCAGCAAGTAATATATAAGTAAAAGTACTTAAAAAGCAATATTAAACTCTTTAAAACAATTAATTCAAGGCCTTATCATTTCATGTGAAAACTAGCACTTGAACTGTGACTCATATCTAAACTGTCCAGAAAATTCTATAAAAATTACAGTAGCTATATCATACTAAAACAGAGCCCTACTAAAATTTTCATCGCATTTCATAGCATATCATGGCCTACACAAAAATAACAAGCAGCAGGACAGAAATGCACATTTAATTACTTGGTACAGTGAAAAGTACCCAACAATAGATTTAATATTTTTCATGGTTGCTTATTAGTACAAGAATAGTCACCAAAAATTATCAAGCCATAACTCCTCATAATTTATTTACTATAAATTAAACAAGAAACAGTCTAAAAATGAAATTAAATCACATCTCAATAATTTTACACAGAACTAGCATGGTTCACATTTTTCACAGAAGCTACATCATATTACCAATCTGGAAAACAAGAACCACATTTTTCTGAGCAATAATCTAATTACTATGCATTTTTTCTCAGATTCCAAAGAACAACAAGAATTAAATAAATCTACACCAAAAAGTATCACCAAAATGACATGCAATATTTTTCATAGGCAGATCCACTCACTAGAAGCACAACAAAACTTGTTTCACCAGATTTGGATTTATATTTTGCAAACTATGATTTTTGGAAGCATTTAAACCTTTTAAAGAAAACATTTTCGAAATAAAAACCAAACCCCACTGCTGGGTGCACCGGTCCATTGGACCCGGGGTCACTGACAGTGCGGGACCCGCGGCCTGGCTGGCCCCACCCGTCGGTGGCACAGACGGGGAGGGCGCACGGCCCGGCGATTCGCCGACGCGAAGCCTCCGGTGGCGCGGCCGGCACCACCGTGCTCCCCCCGGCGGCGGGCGCTTCGGTGGTGTGCTCGTACTCGGCGTGGCGAAGCTCTAGCGCCCGGCGGCGAGGTGCGATGGCGAACGGTCGAAGTCGCACGGCGGTGATTCCACCGGGCTCCGGCGATGCTAAGCGGCGGGCGAGCGCAAACGGCGGGCTCAAGGAAAAAGCCGGGCCGAAGGTGCGCCGTCCGGATTAGCACGGCAGTGACCCCTCGCCACGCTGCGCATGGCGCGCTCGGGCGCTGGCGGCGAAGAACGGCCCGGTCGGCCTCTTCCTCTTCCGCTGGTGCGTGGCGCTGGTTGGTCTGGCGGGCTAAGCGGTGGCGGTTCGGCAGGAAGTAGCTTGGGCGCTTGAAGCTTGTGGCGGCAGTAATGGCGTTTCCCCGCGCGCCGCTCTCTTCGAAGCCTTGCCTCCGGCGCGAGGCTGCCGGGCGCTGAGGAAGAAGAGAGCGAGGGCGAGTGAGGCAGCGTGGGAAAGCGGGCGCCAGTCCGGTGAGGGCGTGGTCGGGGACGGGCCGGGGCCCGCCGCCGGCACCCGGCGACCACGCGGCGTGCGGCGAGGCAAGCGCCGACGACGCGTGGCGCCCGGCTTTCCGCGGGCGCACACGGGCGGGCGCGCGGGGCGCGCTGGCGGGGCGCGGGCCGTGGCCGTGACAGGCCGAAAACGGCCCGGCCGTTTGTGCGGTGCCTTTTTTTTTTTTTTTTTTTTTTCAAAACCAGCCCCGAAAAATGCTCCAAAAGTGCCATTTAAAAGCATTTTCAAAAGTTGACCCCAAAAAAGAAAGTTGTAGAACTTTTTTGAGAAGAACAACTTTTGTTTTAGAGTCAAATCAAAATTCTCAACAGATTTTGAATTATAAATAGAATTTAAAGGAAGGCTTTTAAAGTGAGAATTTCAACTTGAAATCTTTTGCTTTCAAATCTGGAATTTCTTTTGCAATAAAACTTTGTTAAAAACTTTTCAAATGGTGAGGCACTGAGATCCAAACTTGAATAAGCAAATTACCATGATCATTAACTAGCTAGTTCATCAAGCAAGCAAGCAATTAATAATAAAATGCAAACACACATAAAATGATGAATGCATTTAGGTTTTATGCTTGATGGTGATTATGTCATGCTAATGATGATTAGAAGTTAATTAATTAGGTGCCTAATGCATGCTTAACACTTGAGGTGTTACAGCGACGTAGGTCTATTTGTCTATATGGATGTAAACCAAACATTATTGTTAATGTTACCCTCTGACTTAGGTTCGGATGATTCTGGATTAATCAATCCGGCAAACCAAACTCCGAAACGCGCCAGTCTCTAGATAAATTTTGATCCATAGGCCCACCTTTTTATAAAAGTCTCGTCAATTCATTTTTATTAAAGCATGATTAGGATAAAGTTTTTGAAACGTATGGTTTGGATAGGATAAGCTTAAAAAGCCTGAGCAGTTTGCAGTTTGCACCCAAAAACAACGGCACAACACTAGCTTTGAAGCACGACATGACTCCGTGAGACTCTTTCATGTACTACATCCGTCCTTAATTAACTAGTGTGCGTAACATAAGTTTAATTTGATTTGTAAAAAATACGTGCAACATTTGTATTTCCAGATAAATTTATTAAAAAATATATTTAAAAATCTTTTTTAATAATAATAGTTATGTACTATAAATATTAATATTATTACTATATAGTTAATTAGTCAAAATTATTTCGATATTTAGTCACAGAGCGAGTAGCACTATACTCTAAGCCGCAGCAGTTTCACCCTATGGGTCTGCCGTGGCCAGGATGACTATTAAAATCATGGACTTCTCCCGCGTTTTTAAGGAGTAATAACACACTACTACTAATTATAGCGTACGGAAATCTCATTGGGAGATATTTAGTTAAAAAATTTATACTTAATTTTAAATACTAAAATACTAGGAAAATCTCACTTTACTAGAAAAACATCAATTCTGATCGTGGATGCTCTCGTCAACGGCTATCGCAATTCACATCACAGGTCAAGCAGAGCTTTTGTTCTGTGGTCCTGATCTGATGCAGGCGAAGTTTCCGCGAAACTTCAGGTGAATACACGTAGATTTTAAATGCTTGACGTAACAAGTGGTGCTCTTGCGTGGGTTGTTTATAACCTTCTAAATAGACGCTGGACATTAGCAGCTACTCCCTTCGTTTCAAAATAAGTGTCGCCGTGGGTTACATGCCACAAGTTTGATTTAATTTATAAAAAATACGTGCAATATTTATATTTCTAAATAATTTTGTTAAAAAACTAGATCTAAAGATCTTTCTGATGATACTAATCATGATACTAATCGATGATATTTAATATTTATAAAAATTACCGGTATTTATTTCTCGGAAAGCGAAGCGACAGATATTCTGGAACGGAGGGAGTAGCTAGTAACCTAAAGACAATGCAAATAGTTTCGGCTGGTCACATAAGCCGGCTCGTTTGCTATGAGAGAAAAATACTGTTCGAACGACTGATAAGCGCGGCTTATAAGACAAGCGAACAAAGCTACTTCCTTTCGTCCCTACGTAACTGGCAGAAGGTCATGCACTGCAAGCATGCACACTGATGCAGCGTGCACGTCAATGCTGCTAACGAGGCGGTGAGGATGAAGAGGCAGATAGTGAGACTGGCAGAGAGTAGAACTCAGACTATTAGCCGTGTCATTCAAGGGCATGATCTTTTGGCACGATTTAAAACACACCGCACGAACACGACAGTCGTGTTGTGTGGCATAATAGGCTACATATGCTCGGTTTGTTTTTGGATTGTATATTTAAGCACATCTATAATACTACTACAATACAACTTCTAGTATTTATATACTATCTCCCATAAAATTCTGAATGGATTATGAAAATCATCAAAACTTTCATGACAATGTCATATACAAAAAATATCTTTTTACGTCACGAGCAAACAAAGAAAACTAGTAAATATTTGAGAGCTGTGAATAGACCGGCACGATACAAAGGCATCATGATGGTATGTCATGAGCTTGCTTGGGCCAAAGCAAAGACTTGTCATGCCATACCAGTATGACATGGGATGTGCCTCGTGTACCTATAGATCATGGTCTCGAGCAGCCTGAAGCATGTGAGGGTCATGTTGTGTTGGCATTGGTCTAAGTTTCACCTCTAAGTCTCTAATGCAAGAGTGCTCACGGCTCGAACTACTACTCCCGGGGTAGCTTATGTGAGTCTCCCGCAGGGAGTAGACATATAAGACCCCTCACAATTAATGATTGGACCTTAAAACAATTACCACCTTCCGCTCAACAATCCACAATTGCTCCAGACCTTCTAGGTGACAGCAACCACCAATAGTAACAAAAAAATCCCACAACGAATTAAACACGATTAATGTTTTTAGGTCGACTGGTCGAACCTGGTCGACCTGGGACCGACCAGGACGACCAGGCCAATTAATCGTCGACCAGGTCAATTAATCGACCCTGGTTGACCAACTAATTGTCCATGTATTCCAGGACACATATCTACATATATACCTTTATATATACACTATATTATACAGAATAAAGGAAGCATCAAGACTGCATTAGTGTTTAGATTATTTTCTTCTCTTTTCTATGCACTGTCCAGAGTCCATATTCCTGTCCCAAACACTAATGCGGTCTTGATTTTGACACATCTCGTTAAACAGGCCCAAAAACCTGATCGTCCCTGTCCTAGTTGGATGATTAATCGTGATTAGTCGACGACTAATTGGACGACTATGTTTCTGGTCGAGCTAATCGAGTCGGACCTCCTGGTCGAACACTAGTGACCGACCAGGACGATTAATCGTGATTAATAGCGATTAATCGGACGACCTGAAAACAATGAACACGATCACTAATGCCACTAGATGCCTCAACTCAATGCAAATGAACTAAGATACTCTCCTGATCTCACTTGGATGATAAATCAATAAATAAGATGAGAGGGAGCGGTTTACTCAGCTCAGTAGGGTGTAGCACAAGCGAAAATGCCCAAGAGAGCTTCTCCAAACCAGCCAAGCCTTTTGAGTAGACACCCAAGAAGCCATTAGTCGTAGGCTGCTTGTTCGGCCGTTGGACCCCCGGCTCGAGTGGTGAATAGTGTGATAGTTTCGTCCGAGGCTGCCCCAAGCCAGCGTGACACGCGGGGTGGATTTCTGCCATGTGCACTAGGCAACCGTCGGACTAGGCCGATGGCCCTAGCGTCCAATGATGTGGTTGCTGCTCTGTTGCTGTGCACCCCCCTCACGAGATGCCTCTGACTAGATTGATGCCTGCCATAAGCCAACCCCTTTATCTATCTTAAGCGCATCATTCAACCCTTTCTCTCATGTGCTATAACTCAAAAGTGTTTTCAACACTTGTGCACATGAGTTAGCATTTTTCAAAGCATTTTCAAGGGTTAAGTTGCTCACTATGTCCTAATGCACATGCATGGACTTATTTCACCTAGGGGCACACCTGGACAATCACATTAGCTGCTCTAAGTTTCTCATCTTTATAGTATACGGCTATCTATCCTAAACTCGATCACGCACTCTTTGCGTCTTGACCGGCAGAAGAAAATCCCTAGCTTATACCTTTGCCTTATGTCCATGGGGGTTTAGCTTCTCTCCTTATCTTTTCCATGTTTAGCATTTGATCTCCAATTTGGCCACCACCTTCATCACTTGTGTGTGTCATCCTTGGAGCTGGAGGGGGCCATTAATGTTCGCCTCTCCCCACCTCTTTCATAGGCCTCTTTTGAGATTAGGGTGAGTAAATCTATGTGTTAGGGGCATGGGGCATGGGCGTGGGTGTGGGTGTGGGTGTGGGTGGCGGTTATTTGGGTATTTTTGTGGCCATGTAGCGATGGTCGTGGTGTCAAAGAGGTTATTGTCAAGGCAGACGCGGGTGGGCGCTCTCGAGCGCACGGACATGACTATTTCTATGGCCTAAGAAAACATAAATACAAAGTTTTATTATATAGATGACTAAAATCTTACTAATTTTATCGAATTGGCGAATAATTTTATTGATTGGATAGAATTTTTTTAATACAGCAGACCCTGAAAATCTTAGGTCCGCAGATGATATTTTTTCCCCTAAAATAAGGACGGCGATGGACAGGTAAATTTACTAGGAACTTTCTCTAAGGTCTTCGCAGACGACTCAGAGCAGTGAGATTCAGTAATCTGCCACCTGTGTATAGGACGTACTCTGTGCACTTTTCCGATGACTGAATGCAGCATGGCGCGGGTCAGTCAAAGTCCTGTTCATCACAGTGTCCAAGAAACCAATATCATTAGATCAGTAACGGGTAAGATTAGCTTGTGTTCAGCGTTTGGATGGCAACTTAGCAAGGATTAACCTCCCCTG
This sequence comes from Chrysopogon serrulatus, assembly GCA_015844335.1. Lineage (NCBI taxonomy): Eukaryota > Viridiplantae > Streptophyta > Magnoliopsida > Poales > Poaceae > Chrysopogon > Chrysopogon serrulatus. The sequence goes on along the minus strand of JADLZL010005260.1, from coordinate 63,062 downwards.
TGGTTCGCTCCCTCTACGCATGCGTTGTTGTGTCAGCTGTCAAATTAAAGCAAGGATTTAACTGCCAAAGCAACCAAAGCGTATATCTTCGTTACGTACCGATGCTGACCATACATGTATCATCGTGCAACGACGACAGGCACCAATCAAAGCTATGGGCAACTCACCTGAAACTTCCATAGTTCCATCATATTGGAATCCTATGGGCTATGGCCGCTGCATGCAACTGCAAAGAAATGTCATTGCATGTGCCGCCGGTGGCGCAGCAGCATCATATCGCACCGCACGCACGACGCACACAGTAGTCGTAGCGCCTATTACGACATATTCGTTCGTATAGGACCATATCCAAAAATCCAAATCCGCATTCATACAAATACAAATTAGGAAAATTCCTCCTTGGATTCCATCTCTTGATGCTTACAGATTCCTCTCCACCCACATTGAACGACATCAGGGCATTAGCATCGTACACGAAAAGGATCGCAAGCACCAAATGAATCGATACAAGTATTGTACAGTATTATATACACAACAAGATACATCCGTATATATATGGTGCGCATACAACACCGCGCCACGCTGATGTAGACTGAAGATAACTCTAGCATCAGTGTAGTTAGTAACCAAGTAACTAACACACTATGCGCCATCAGTACATTTTTAGCAAGAGCCATCAGTAGTTCAGTACTCAGCCAGTATCAATATTTGACAGTATATCTCGCCATGTCTCTATAAAAAGAGGCCACAACGAGCGTCCAGGCCGGATCGATCATGAATTTGTAAAAGCCACGGACTGACTAAAAGCGGCATAGCGCCAGCAGAGCGCGGCAGCCATGGCGGCGCTCCTTTGCTCACCTCGTCAAGCAAAGCTCCTGTTCCACACCCTTATAACACTCTAGCAGCAAGAGCGCAAGACCAGTTGTAGCACTCACAGACTAACCAAAATCCACACGAGAGAGCTTGATTAGCTTCCGGCTAAACAAGCTAAGCTCTGCCTCGACACAAGTATGACACAAACCATATAAAACGCTAGCTGTTGTGTCCGGCCGGCCGTCGTCGTCCCCGTGCAAACCTTAATAAGCGCACGTGCTACTACTACGACGAGAGGAGCAGCTAGCAGCAGGCAGTTTCTTCTCCATCCGCCGGCGCCGCCGCGACAGCACCCAGCTAGCTAGCTAGCTAGACGAGGTATGTACTAACTGTTCCATTCCCGGCCGACCGCCGGTGGAGCCGTGCTCGCTCGCGCGTGCAGGCCCAGTAGCAGCCGGCGGCGCCGGTAAAGACGACGGTGACCCAGCCGCCGGCTTTGATTCGTTTCTTCGCTTTTCTTTTCAGTATCCGCTTTCGCTTTGTAGTATGGCTTTTGTGTATGTATACCAAGGATTCTTGCTTGACCTAGAGGACAGGCATCCATTGCTGATGCCAGTTAAGATTCGTTCTTTAGACGCCGCAAATCAAATCCATTCGCCGACTATTGCAAAGTTTAAATACGCAGACTTGTGTTTTCCTATTACTCTTTGACTGGGCGTTGTTTGTCTTTGAAATAGCAGTCCGTGTTCACATTTTGATTGACGGTTTTTTTTGGGGTCGGATTCCGACCTGTTTCAGACCCGCTGGCCAGGTTTGGTCCAAAACTGTAGCTGGGACGACGGGAAGACTCGGGCTAAGCTCTGTGGGCTGGAGTTGGGCCGAGTTTAGCCTGCGCTGGGACATACTTACTACTTAAGTCCGTCCTAGATTATAGTTCGTTTCTTTTTCAAAATCGCACATCTTATTAAAAATTATGAAAAATATCACATATTATTTTGGTGTGAGTTGCTTTATTAATAAAATTTATTTAATTTTGACTTAAATTTGGCTAAGTTTGTATAATTTTTTTTTTGAATAAGATGAACAATCAAACTTGGAGTAAAAAAAATAAATAAAATTTAGAACGGAGGAAGTACTATTTAAGAAACTCAAAAAAGGAAAAAAATTCATATTATCTCTCTTATTTCATGAAAGTCTAATTTTTCTCTTTAAACTTTTAAAAGGTAAACCATCTCTAGAACTTTTAAAACTGTTTGTTTTACCTCCTTCACTGGTTATAAGCGTCTTTGAAGGTGGTTTGTCTTTTTATGTTTAATTTATTTTGAACAAATATTTAAAAACCATAGTAAATCACAGAAAACATAAACTAGAAAATTCAATTTTGTCGAACTCCACGTGAGTAGATCTCCACAAAGAACATATAATACGATATGCTTTAGTACAAAGTTTTTGTTGTAACTTTATATCTTTCATTTTCTGTAATTAATTCATAGCTACAATTTCTATGGTCTAGTTGTGGTGAATTTTTTTTGTGGGTTAATTATTGTATGCTTTAATTGTAATAAAAATTTTATACTCATTGAATCATATATAACTTAGTTATAGATTTACTTAGGTTTATGCTTTTTAAATCTAATAAATCTAAAAATAAGTTATACATGATCCATTGAGTATGAAATTTTTATTAGTTCAAGCATATAATAATTAGCCATTATAAAAATTACACCATAATTGGACAAAAAACTATAGCTATGAATTAATTATAAAAAAGATATATAAAAGCTATTGTAAAAACTTTGTACTAAAACATACTATATTATACTTTCAATGTGCGTATCTACTCATGTGGAGGCCAACAAATTTGGATTTTTTATTTTATGAATTTTTCTATAAATTACTATGATTTTCAAAGATTTAGCCGATACATAAAAAAAACACAAAACCATCTTCAAAACCGCTAATAACTAGGCTAGATAATATGGACGGTTTTAAAAGTTTAGTGAGGTGTTTTATCCTGTTTTAGAGTTCAAAGAGAAAAAGCAACTTTCACAAAAGTTGAGAAAGATCATACAAACTTTTTTTTTTTACTATTTACACTGCTTCACAATGTCCAATTCTTTTTATTTATATTATATATAGATCATAGAAAGCTCACAGATTAAGTTGAAGACTTATTCCTATTCTTATTCTTATTCCCTGAGTATTCAGTATGTACAAATATATCATCAGCAAGGGAAAGAAAGCAAAGAGAGAGACAAGGAAAGCCCATGATTTTGTTTAGATCAAGAGAAGGTCCGCAAACTAGTGAAAAGAGTATTCAAATGTCCCATAAAAATAGTAAAAATCCACTACTTATATTTATATTAATCAACTTTTTAGTACACTTTCGATGAGCAAAATGTTGCACATGGGGTTTAGGGGTTTTCTTGGTTGAGGTGAATAGCTCGGGGTTTCTACCCCGTGCAGCCTGAGTTTTTTTTTATAACATAGATAATCAGAGAATTTTTAGAAACTATTCATGCCATCCTCCATATTTTTCTTTTGAAAAGAAATTAGTTTAAAAATGTATTCCCCTCTATGGCCTGTTCTTGTATTTGGTAGCAGGCTTCAAAATTCGCGGTTCCATTTATATACTCCATCACGCGCTAGCTTTCCTTTGACAGTCAAGGTTAATTATCACTTGACTCTTGACAGTCCCTCCCTGTCCCATGCTGACCGAGTCTTTCTATGCACTCTTCGATTAAAGTATTCACTTGTGTCAGTTTTCTCGGCCGCCGGTTCGCGGCGTCTCCTCGTCGAAGCACGATCGATGAACGCTGATCTGGGCTGGTTGATGATTGCCCAGGTAGTTTAATTTGCAGGGCAGCTGGGCAAGTACATGTTTTGCTGGTCAGACTGGACTATGTTATTCAGTCTCTGTAGTCTGTACATGTGAAACCCAGTATTTTATTCGCAGATAAACTATAATATAGAATTTTTAATTTATTTGTCTATACTTTATTTTTTGCGGTAGGAACCGGGCGGCACGTGAATGAGTTAAGACTCCAATTTTTATTTCACTACTTCATTTTTGCCGGTAGGAACCAGGGTACAAACATTATTATTGCAACATTTAAAAAAATAGGTTTCCAAGGGACAACATTTTACTTATTTATTTATGGTTGTGTTTGGAACTTTAAATAAAATATAAAAATTAGACAAGTGAATTTATAAATGCATATTTGCTTACTCCATTGGCCATTCAACTTTTGTACTCCTATAAAATTAAAAGGAAGCAATATCATCACTTCCACGATTACTTGACCCGTTAGATGTCATTGTCTACCAATCTAGTATTTTCTTAATCCAACCCGTAGCTCTCTTACAACAGCCGAAAAATGCACGCTTTGGTTAGCCACATGACGCCATCAGATGAAAAGAAAAAGGGCAACTGTTTCCTTTCCTTTTCTTTCTTTTCTTTTCTAAAAGAAAATGGGACTATCAGCCTGGCAAAAGACAAATACTACATGCATGGGAACATGTCTCCATCAAGCCAAGCCATGCAGGAGGCGTGACATGCAGACTCCACTGGTCCGTCCAAACCGCCCAATCGCCACGCGCGACGGCAACGTCCGTTCCACTCCACGCCGCACCATGCGCGAGCGCGTGCCAGTGAGTCAACACGGACTCCGCGCTAGTGGTTCGGTTGCCACTGGCGCCCCGCGGGTCGGGCGGGTTTCGTGAGAGCCCGGCGCAGTGACGTCACCCACTACCGCGACTGGACTCCAGCCGCGTCTGCGTCCCACCAAGTCCAGTCGCCGCCAGCCTTCCCTCTCTGGCTTCCTTTCTCCGTTTCTCGCCTCGTCGTCTCCCTCCCGGCGGCCGAAACACTCTCGAAAGGAGACCCATCCGTCACCCAAACAAACCCCCACCGCCCCGCCGCGACCTCGAGCGCGTTTAAAGCGCAGCAGCAAAAGCAAAAGAGAAGCGAGCGGGATCCGGGAGCGTGAAGCGCGAAAAAGGCAGGGGGAGCGAGAGCGAGCGAGGAAGCAACGCGGAAACGGGGAAAGCGAGCGAGACAAGCGCCCGATTTGGTCCCCCGCCCGCTTCGTTTCCTCCGCCGCACGCCTTCTCCGGTTGCCCCCACTACACCACCACCACCACCTCCCCTCCCGTCCGCGCGCCTTCCCGCCACCGCGACCCGCTACGCCACCCGCTGCGTCGCCGCAGCGCTGTAGCTGTCAAAGCGCGCCCGCCCCGAGGTGGCTGCCGTACTGCCAGCTCGCCGCGCGCGCGCGGGAGCTCCCGCTCGTTGCTGGGGTTTCTCGGAATTCGTGGTTTGCTGACTGACTGATGTGTTTGCGCGGAATGTGGTGGCTGCAGATCGGGGAGGGGTGCGGTGTCATCTCTCCTGAGCAAGCTGCGCGGCCATGGCCGGGGGCAGGCGCCCGAGGCGTCGCCCGGGCGGTACCAGCGCCGCCGCGACGAGATCGACGACGAGAACGACGACTGCGCCGACGTGCTCGGCATCGACGTGCGTGGTCCCGACGCTGACCCGTTCGACATCCCCGCCAAGCGCGCCCCCGTCGAGCGGCTCCGGCGCTGGAGGGTGAGTACCTGGGGAACCCCCATTCCCGGCCACAATTTGAATTCGCTGTGCTGTGCTCCGCTGCCTTCTGCTACGCTGACTTGACTGCATGCTTTGCTGTAGCCGCTTTCTGTAATTCTGGGTAATGTGGTTTAGTTTTGTCCGCATTACTAAATATAAGTGTTGGTATGATGCGGAATTTTGGCTATTATTAGAATTGTTAATGTATGTGTTGATGTCTGACTTAGCGAAACATATGTTGAGGTATTTAGTTTAGGACATTATTGTTAGTACTACTGAATGCTGTAAAGTTCAACTGCTCATTCCAATTCACTTCATCACCCAACCTAAATCTTAATTTGTGATTACCCAAAAGAAAAAAAAAATTAGTGAGATGAACTAGCACTGGCAAGTTTAATATTTGGCTTTCTTTGGTATTGCCAGATGCTACACTATTGCTTTTGTTTCCTGATGAGACACTTCAAATTAGCATCCCAACGCCTCCGTAGCCATTTGGTCCAAGAGCATGTGTTGTGAACTAATAGCAGGGACTATTAACTCAGAATTTGGTGACACCCTTTTTGTTTGTATATTGTAGTAGTCTATTGGGTGGACTTGATACCTGAAGTAAATACAGCATTGCTTTTTGTTAATGCTAAGATAAAGAGTAAAATGCACCGGGGTCCTTAACTTTTCCCAAATTCTCAACGAGGTCCATAGACTCTCAGGCTTTGGGTCCTTAATTTTTTTTAATTCATAATGAGTTTATGGACCTAAGTGGTAATCTAGAAAAAAAAAATTATGGACCCCAGTGCATTTCACTCAGATAAAAATTGAAGGTTTTAGAATGGATACAATCTGGCGGCACAGGAACCGTAGGAGATGACACAACAAAACCATCTCATATTGTTTGGATTGAATACAATAAGAAACTGTAGGAGTTCACAGTTTACACAGCAAAATCCACCTATGACCATTAACCATTTGTCCATTCACCATCTCTAATATGTCCTCCTTTGAAAGAATTTACCATACTAGTTTCTGAAACAAATGATTGAATTGCCTTCAAGAACTGAAACAAATCCAGGGTTAGCTATTTGATTTCATTTGTTAACATCTTTTATGCTTTGTGAGCTAGATAGAAGTCCACCTGTACACCAGGGCAGGGCTTGCCAAATTGACATTAGCATTCTTTCTGAAGAAATGGAGCTTTCTCTGTGGATGAATCATATGATATTTATGGTGTTCAACCAATGTGAACGTGGTATTGTGGCTAAGTAACAGTAAATCACTCTCCATTCCTTTTGTTTGATGTTAATGACCTTCATGCTATCCAAGAGTCCAGGATATGACATTGACAGCTACTGTGATGACTATGCTAGTGACAGTTGGTAAAATTATAATATTACAAAACTATGTTATAGCGATATCATTTGCTTTGGGCATATGGCTAGTTTAAATTAATTATGAAATTGCTGGACTGCTCAGATTCTAATAACAAACAACACATTGAAACACCCTTGTTATTAAGAGAAGAGGGTGTACCTATTTATTTTAAACAACAACTGAGGGAAATAAAATTCTTAACTAGTTCATGCATGGTTTCCTGTGCTTCAGACATGCTTGTTCTAAAATTTCCAATAATTACTTTAACTAGTGCTGCTGCACATGCAGTCATAACTGTTTTTATCTGTTCACTAATTTTTACATGTTCTTTTTTTGTGTGTGTGTGTGTGTGTGTGTGTGTGTGTGTGTGTGTGTGTTTTCCTTTGGCAGCAAGCTGCACTTGTCCTCAATGCTTCTCGACGATTCAGATACACGCTTGACCTAAAAAAGGAGGAGGAGAAGGAGCAAATAAGGAGGAAGATAAGGGCCCATGCCCAAGTCATACGGGTATCCATTCTATCTTATGTTCCTGGAATGCATTTTTATACAATGCTGCACCTTTTTTGTTTGATGGATTTGAGTTCGAATGCAATCAGGCCGCTTTACTCTTCAAAGAGGCTGGGGAAAAGCAGAATCATGACACAGAACTACCAGGTAACTGTTTGGGATAATAGATGCCTTTTAGTTTCAGGTTTCACGGAGAGTACAAGTGTCAATATCTTAGTTGTAATTATCAGTGACATTTGTCCCCATTATCAACATCTTTGTTAAGGATTGGTTGCTACTAAGTTGAGAACCTAACAGCATATTTATCTATAGTTGTGCAAAAATGCAATGTTACTTTTGTAATACTTCATTATTGTTTTCTTATGCAGAAATTCCCCCACGTGGGTTTGGAATTGGAGAGGAGCAGCTGACAGTGATGACTAGGGATCATAACTATTCTGCTCTGCAAGAATATGGAGGGGCATGTATCATTATCTTTGAAAGTAAATTTGAGTCCAATTTGTGGACATTCAATTAAGGCATGCCTGTCTTTTTTTCAAAATTAGGTCAAAGGGCTCGCACAATTATTGAAAACCAACCTAGAGAATGGAATTCATGGCGATGAGGCAGATTTGTCATGCAGGGCAAATGCTTTTGGGCCTAACAGATATCCTCGCAAGAAAGGAAGGAGCTTTTGGGCAAGCTTCCTTACTTGATTTAACTGTGATCACTCTGTTACAGCTATTGTTTTAACAGTTAACATTTCTTTTTCATTTGGTGGGGGTTCTGTTTCTACAGGTTTTTCTTTGGGAGGCCTGCCAGGACATGACGCTAGTTATCCTTATCATAGCTGCAGTAATTTCTCTAGTACTGGGCATTGCAACTGAGGTCAATTCCTTTAACCTATCCTATGCTTTTTTTTCCTGTTCTTTTTATGCTATCGTTTGTCGATCATTTGCTATTTATGCTTATCTGCTTATGAATTTGAAGTCTGTTATGTAAGCTTTCAGAAACAATTTTTAGTTGAGCATTTTACCTATACAGTTACATATGTTTTGTTTATTAGTTCTAACTCCAAGGGTTTCACCAGGGTAAAGAAGGCTGGTATGATGGCACTAGTATTGCATTTGCGGTCTTTCTTGTGATAGTCGTTACTGGTATGATGCTTGTTTCTGATGCTCTAATCACTGTATTCATTAATGCTCTAAGCAGCAGAATATAATAGGATGATGCAAATCATTGGTTCACTTATTCTTGAGCTTTCTGAGTAAATGCTATAATTTTGGGAGGGAGAATCCAGATTTGTTTTTATCCTTACTTTCAGTAATATGTTTGCAGTGTGCAGGATTCAATCCTACTAGTATGCTTCCAGGTTGCTGTATAGGAGTAGTTTTCAGTGCCTTTTTTCGCCTTTGCTTAATAATTTTCCATTGAGAATAGAAGTTCCACCCCTAACTATTTTCTTCTCCTATCGTGGTAGCTGTTAGTGACTACAAGCAGTCGCTGCAGTTCCAACACCTCAATGAGGAGAAGCAAAACATACAAGTGGAGGTTTGTGAAATGAAACTACCATACAAGTTTGGGTCAATAGATTGTAGCACTCTAATTTAGTTTCATCATGCTTTGTTGTTCAGGTTATTAGGGGTGGTAGAAGGATTCAAGTATCAATATTTGATATTGTAGTTGGTGATATTGTGGCTTTAAACATTGGTGATCAGGTAAGGAAGCAAATATATTTTGCTTTGATTTGTGGCTAATGTTTATGTTCCTGACATTATAATCGTATCGAAATGACATTTTTAGGTCCCAGCTGATGGTATTGTAATCAGAAGTCATTCTCTTGCCATTGATGAGTCCAGTATGACTGGGGAAAGCAAGATTGTGAGCCACATTTTACAGTCTACACTTACCTAGAATCATTTTCCCCATGGTTAGCAAACACACTAAACAATGCTTCTTCTTTTAGGTTACGAAGGATCAGAAGTCACCCTTTTTAATGGCTGGATGCAAGGTTGCTGATGGTTTTGGTACCATGTTGGTGAGTGGTTGTATGTTACCTCCTTACTCCTTGTTTATTTTTCTGTTTTGTTTTGAAAACTACATGTTCTTGAAGAAAAAGTGGTTAGGCTCAATTTGTACTGTTTAAGTGTGTTTACCCACTCCCGAGAAATGACGTGTTAAGGACTAACACTCTTGACTATTATACCTTAACAACTTGCAATTACAAAGGGGTATCCTATATCTGCAGTCACCAAGTTTCTAGGTCGATTGGGTTGAGGAACTCTTTTTTTTTTTTTTTTTTTTTTTTTCCTCGAACAACGTAGGAGAGCTGCGTGTCATTTCATTATGAAAGGATATCTTACAAATGTGAGGGCTAGAACAAACCTTCCTAACACACCCTACCTACACTAATCCAAACTAAAAACAAATTTGCGCCACTGCAAAACTAAAAGCCTGATCATGACCTAATTGCCATGCTAGTCCACTAAGGGCTTGTAGCAAGTGATGTCAGGATAAGCTCCTGAAGAGCAGAAGCATCAGCCAAACACCACAAATAGCATTCCTCTACCATTTGAAGAACCTGGACATTTGGACAAGTTCCTTTAAAAACAGCAGCTTTTGAGGAACATGGAACGCTATTAAAGAAAGGTTTTGCCAAGGCTGAGACGAAATTGTTCCCCTGTTCTGGCATCGTACCTGTACCACGTTCTTGGTGACACTGAGTATCCCATTTATTTAGTCTCCCCACCAACCCCCCCCCCCCCCCCCCCCCCCTCCTCCTCCTCCTCCTCCTCTCCCCCTTGACAGGCTGCCCACATTACTAGGTCAATGCTGTTGCCATTCATTTCCCTAAATCTAGCATGCCAATTCCTACCTGAACTTGAGCTACCGCTATATGGCTCAACAGCTCCCTTGCTGATTCATCACTTTAGCTCTGCTTCCCCTGCTTGGCCATCTGCATTTAGTCCTCCAGTATTTCTCCTAGTGCCGATGATTTGATGACCTACTTTTTGCTTGTTCATGCAGTCCAATTCTAATTGATTAGGTGTTTAAAACTGTTGTGCAGTGGATTTGGCCCAACTTGCTATAACCATGAGCCGACTCCCCTCCAGTCTTGGGCCCATCGGAGTCCACAACCAAACAAAGCCTAAGGTTTAACTCTGCCCAAAATTCTAGTCTTGATAGGTCAGCTTTGCCCCTTGAAAGTGTCGTCGATTGGGTATTATGCGTGGGGTAGATCTTATTGAGCCTTGGGCAGTATATATAAAGCACAGGGACTTCTGACTCGGGGAGCAAGTTGCCTCGCCTTATATGTTGTGATCCCCCACCATCAACTTTTGATGTGAAGCTAAACCTAGCAAAATACACCCATTCCATATCTGTTGTTCGTTTGTGCGTATATGGATTTTTAATTATTGCTATAGATTATACAGAGGATTACACTTTCAGATAGAGTAAGTGCAAGTTAGTTCATGACGACACCCTTAAGAAATGTCCTTATTGACAGGATTTGCAATGAGGCATGGATGTTTTGTGTATATGAACGTTTCCAGTTCTTTGCAGGTAACGGCAGTTGGCCTTAACACCGAATGGGGTTTATTAATGGCCAGCATTTCAGAAGACAACAATGAAGAAACTCCTCTGCAGGTTTCTCCCTTTTATCTTTCACTGATGATTTGGTCAGGAATTGTGCTTTGATACTCTGAAGCCCTACATTTTGTGGTGTACTTCATGGGTTTATCTTTTCTCTTTTAAGGTGCGGTTGAATGGAGTAGCAACATTCATTGGTATCGTAGGGCTTTCTGTTGCTGCTATGGTCCTCGTAGTCCTCTTTGCAAGGTAATAACAATATCTGGAAGTCTTGACGATTAAAATTCGAATAGCTCAGGTAATGACCCTATAGCTGAAGGGCAGACTGTCACGCTGATTCACAACACTATTTTTTGTCCTTTTTAGTTTTCTGGAACTGCTAAATCACTACAAAGCATATTGCAGACACCACTGACCATGTAATGTTCCTTATCTATTAAAAATGACCTATGACTCAATATGAACTGATCAGTGATCTGTATGTGAGAGCGAGACAAATAGCATCAGACTTATTATTTCCCTTTTCGTGTCCCCCCATAGTTTTATCCTGTAGAGCTCAAAATGATGACATACTGCTGATCTCCTTTTTTTTTTCTACTGTAAATCCACTGTATATATGTCAAATTAGACCTTTTTTTTTTTTGCTTCCAGATATTTTACAGGACATACTACAAATCCAGATGGCACTGTTCAGTTTGTTAAGAGGCACACGAATGTGAAATCTGCAATATTTGGTTCAATAAAGATACTAACTGTTGCGGTATGTGGTGGCTGTTTTTAGTACATTGTAGACTTATTTTTTTTTATTAAATCTTATACTGCTGAATCATCTAGGTAACTATTGTTGTTGTCGCTGTACCTGAGGGCTTACCGCTGGCTGTCACACTAACGTGAGCTGATATATTCTGGTGTTTTCTTTAATATTCCATTTTATTTTAATTTCTCAATGTTTTTTTCCCATTTCATCAGTCTGGCTTATTCCATGCAAAAATGATGGCCGACAAAGCACTGGTACATATTTCTCCAGATTAGTTTATGATGTATTCTTCCAGTTATCACATGTTGCTAAGCATGTCAATTTTAGGTGCGGAGGCTTTCTGCCTGTGAAACAATGGGTTCAGCTACAACTATCTGTAGTGACAAGACTGGTACATTAACATTGAACCAGGTTAGTTATTTTTTGTTTTGAAATGGGACTTGTACTTATTCTTTATTAGTTGGTACTATGCAGCAAATTGCTTCTGGTTTTGTGATTATTTGACTCTGGAAGTTTTTTGTTGTTCAAGATGACTGTTGTGCAATCGATTGTCGGTGAAGTAAAGCTGCAACCTCCTGCTTATGTTGATAAACTGTCACCTACTGTAGTCTCACTTCTACTTGAAGGAATTGCACAGAATACCTCAGGCAGTGTGTTTGAGGCACAGGTAATATTGTGTTCTCATCACACAATTACGTTTACTGTATTAGACTACAAAGATGAACTTAGATATTTCTTTATGAAATAATTTGGTAAGACAGTTGCAGCTACTTTGTAATCAGCTTTTAACTGGGGCTGTTGATTTTGTGGCGCTGTCACACAAACACTGCACAAACTTTTTTTTTTCAATGGCTGTGTATGGGTGTGTAGGGGGGACCAGGGGAGGCATTTTTTTGTCCTCATTTTGTTTTTCTCCTGCATGTTCGAGAAAAAAATCTAAATGAATAGTTCCTAGATCAATGGCGAGTTAATTGGGTTTTCTATCTGTTTATTCGGAAAAATTTTAATTTTACAGGTAAGCATGTAGTTTTTTCCTGCATGTTTGTGAAAAAAAAAATCTGTTTATTTGGGAAGCAAGAGATATGTAGCTTAGTAAAGTGGAGATAGGCTACATAGGATTTAGGAGTCGATTCATGTCCGTAAGAGAGATCATTGTATCAATTGTAAGGAAATGACTGGGGACATAGAAAAAGGCTTTGCCCACTAAATTGGTTTAATCAAAATCTCTAATCAACAAAGATGCCTGGCGACTTGAGGGGACCATCCTTGGTGGGTGGCCATCAAGCTTAAGTGTTTTGATTTTTCAGTTTGATTACTGTTGAAACTGTTGAATGGGATGTATTTTGTGATTTTGTCTTCTATATTTGGCATATTTAAATTCTTAGCGAGTTGTCTCTGTGTATATCAATTTTCTTTACTGCTTCTGTTATTATTGATGCTACTTAGAGTGGTCTATATCTTCTAAATATCATATTTGTATCCCTGTTGGATTATATGTGTATTGGGCCCATGAGGCCCATGTATGACTTGATATAGCTACCCTTTAGGGTTAGCCTAATAATCAATCACTCTTTCCAACATGGTATCCAGCTAGGTCTCTTCTCCCTCCCTCCCTCCTTCCCTCCAAATTGTCTTCCCTCTCCAAATACCAGCGCCACCGCCGTCGCCCCCATGGCTGGCGGACCCCTCCTCCTCCTCCTCCCACCTACTTCGCTACCCCCCCCCTCCCTCTTCTTCCTCGTGGGCGCAGGTTGGCCGAGAACGGCCGGACCGCGCAGCCTCGCTCCTCCGCCGGCGCGGGGCGCGGGTGGCAGTAGCCAGGCGCGCGGCGGCGCAGGCCGCAGCCAGCAGCTGAGGCTACCCAGCTGCAGCCGCCACCGCTGCGCGTCCAGACCTCGGCTTCCGCCTGGCGCGCGCGGCCCGGCCGGCGTGAGCAACCCCCCGGCGCCAAGACGGCAGCAGCCAGGCGTGGGTGCGGGTGGGCGCGCAGTTCCTGCGCGGGCGGCCCTCATAGCCGCGGCCATGGGCGGGCAGGGGTGCGGTGCGGGCGTGGGCGCGCAGGGCGCCTCGCTGCCGCAGCAAAGAGCCGCCGTTACCGCCGCAGCCGCTGTACAGCAGCCCGGCGCGGCGCCCCTTCCCAGCGCCACCTCCCCACCGCTTCTTCCCCAGCCCCACGCCGACTCCAACCTCGGCGCAGCCCCTCGTTGCTGCCCGGGCGCTGCCCCGGAAGGGGAGGCGTCGCAGCGCGGCTGCACTCGTCCGGGAGCGGGAGCGTGACGCGCCGATGCCCTGGCTCGTCGTATCGCCGAGGCGGAGCAGCTCCTCGTCGGTGTCACCTTCACGACGCCATTGCCACTTCCTCCGGCTTCCCGGCCCCCGCGGCGTCACATACCGCGGTCCTCTGGCATGATCCGGCCGATCCGCTCGTGGCGCAGCTCCACTACCAGGCTGGGGGGTGTCCAGAACATTCGGAACCTGGTCCCTGTCGTCCTCGAGCCGGAGTCGCCCTCCTACGCCCGCTGGCGGGACCTGGTCCTTCTCACCCTTCGACGCTACGCCCTCGACGACCACGTCCTTGCCGACGCCTCGGTTGCGGCTCAGACCCCAGCGTGGCTGCGCCTCGACAGTGTCGTCCTCTCCTGGATCTTCGGGACCATCTCCCTCGACCTCCACGACATCGTCCGCAACGCTCCTGACGCCCGCCGAGCCTGGCTGGCGCTCGAGGGCTAGTTCCTGGGCAATGCCGAAGCTCGGGCTCTGCGTCTCGATGCGAGCTTCCGTACCTTCATCCAGGGCGACCTCTCCGTCAGCGAGTACTGCCGCCAGGATGAAGGGCATGGCGGACTCCCTCGGGGACCTCGGCTGGCCCGTAGAGGACCGCATCTTGGTCCTCAACGTCCTTTGCGGGCTCCGCGACTGCTATGCTCACCTCCGGACCTGGATCACTCGGCAGTGGCCCTTCCCCGCCTTCCTGCAGGTCCGTGACGACCTTGTCATGGAGGAGCTCACTCAGGGCATACAGCCTGGGTCACTCTCTGCGCCGGGGTCTTCCTCTTCCTCGACTGCCCTTGCCGCCACTCCTCCGCCGCGTCCGTTCGCTCCGCCTACGTCGTCTCTCCTTGGTCCTCCTCCTCCCCGGCCGAGCGGGAGGGGGGGGGGGCATGGCGCCGCCGCGGGGGGGCGTGGGTCGGTCCCGGCCGTGGGAGCACACCGGCACCTCCACGGGGTGCACCATGGCCCTCTTTCCACAGCCCATGGCCGGGGCGCATCTCCATGTGGCCATTCCAGGCTGCCGGCGGAGACCCCCGCCCACCGGCGGCCATGCTCACTGGCGCCGTCCCAGCAGCTTCTCCGCTACCATCGCCGTGGACATCGCTGTGGATTTCACCTCCCGGCACCTCGGCCGGGCCTGTCGGTTGGGACTCGGCGGCCTTGGCCCGCTCCTTCGGCATCATGACCCTGACACCACCAGTCGGTCCCGACTGGATTGCTGACTTGGGTGCCACTTTCCACACCACTCCCGACCCTGGTATACTCTCGTCCGTTCACCCTCCTTTTTCCTCTCACCCCTCGTCGATCATGGTCACCAATGGTTCTTGTCTTCCCGTCACATCCGTGGGTGCCGCTGACACCCATGGCTCCTTTCGTCTTCCTGATGTCCTTGTTGCTCCCTCTATAGTTCACAACCTTCTTTCTATTCATCGTTTTATAGCTAACAATTCCTGTGCTGTTGAATTTGACTCTTCTGGTCTTACTGTGAAGGATTTGGCTTCCCGGCGTTTTCTTCTCCGATGTGACAGCACGGGGCCCCTTTACACCCTTCGGTTTCCGGCGTCTCCTTCATCTTCACCTTCCACTTTGTTAGCTGCTTTCGCCGCCATTACTTCCTCCACCACTTGGCACCGTCGCCTCGGACATCCTGACCATGATGCTCTGATGAAGCTTAGTCGTAGTTCCGACATCCATTGTACTCGGGCTCACGATGAGCACTTATGTCATGCGTACCAGCTGGGCCATCATGTTCGTCTTCCTTTTCATACTCCTTCTTCACATGCGACCCATATTTTTGATCTTGTACACTGTGATCTTGTGGTGGTTGATGATTTCTCCCATTATTGCTGGACTTTTCCTCTGCGTGCCAAGTCTGAGGCTTTCTCTGTTAAGATTAATCCTTGTGGTTAACCTTTTGTTTAGATGGTTCTACTAGGAGTAGTAAAAGCTTGTTTTGCAACTAGTAATGGTAGTCAATTTAGACTTCTCTTACAGCTGATGGCAGCTGTCTAGTAGTGTTCAAATCAGATTTGAATAGTAGCTGGGACAGCAGTAGTCCAGTAGGGTAAACCCCTCACATGTCTATAACTATGTATGTCTATATGCAATGAAATCAGTTCATTTGCCCCAAACATTCAAGGGTTTAGGTTTCAGCCACTGCTGAAACCGTGCAGCAGAGTGTGTTGTGTGCAGAGAGCTCAAGGCTCTCTTTCTACCTTGGTGCAGGGAAGAGGGAGAGGGAAGGTGAGCAGGTCCTGCTCACCTGGCTGCTGGATCAGCGGCCAACATTCTCCACCCTCCTTCACTTCTTTGCCTGGGTGTCCACTCAGTTCGGCCTCACCATCAAGGCCGCCCAGTGTGGCAATGGGTGTGAGTTTGACAACATCACCTGTCGTGCTTTCTTCCTCTCCCACGGTATGCAGTTACGCATGTCGTGCCCCTATACCTCCTCCCAGAATGGTAAGGCTGAGCGCATGATTCGCACCACAAATGACACCATGCGCACCCTTCTGTTCCAGGCTTCACTCCCTGCTCGCTTCTGGGCCGAGAGCCTTCACACCTTCACCTACCTCCTTAACCACCTACCTTCCGTTGCCTGCCCCGCTCCCACTCCACAACACGCTCTCTTCGGTACCCCTCCTCGTTACGACCACCTCCGTGTCTTCGGGTGTGCGTGTTACCCTAACACCACTGCCATAGCTCCTCACAAGTTGGCTCCCCGTTCGACTCAGTGTGTCTTCCTCGGGTACTCCCCGGATCACAAGGGGTACCGTTGCTTTGACCTCACCTCTCGCCGGGTCCTCATCTCTCGCCATGTGGTCTTTGATGAGTCCGTCTTCCCCTTTCTCCACCACCTTTCCACCCACTTCCTCCTCCGACCTTGACCTCCTATCCCTCATTCCCACTGACACGGCGGCCCAGCCACCTTTGCCATTGTGTCCCGCAGGTACTCCACCGTGCCCTTGGCGGGTCCGTGCACCGACTCACCGCCCTCCGGTGCTGCCCCTGGCCCTGCGCCCTGGGCAGGACCGGTGGCGCCGGCCTCCGGAGCTGCTCCTGACCCCACGCCATATGCGGTTCCGGAGACGTCGACCTCAGCACCTCCTGCACGTTTTGCCTAGCCGGTGCGTGTCTACTAGCGCCGTGAGCGGTCGGCTCCACTGCACCCGGAACCGGCCCTGCCACCGTCGTCGCCACCTCGGTCACCACCGGTGGCATCTTCTCCGCCATCCATGCCTACACAACCACCTCCGCCGCTCCCGGCTGCCCGTGACGAACCGCCGGTGTACCACCCGCCTCTTCTTCACCGACACCCGCATCATGTTCACCCTACGGTGACGCGGCATGCGACTGGTACCCTGCGGCTCCGGGCTCTCGCGGCGATGCCTGGCGAGTTGCAAGCCTCTCGGCATCTCCAGGCTCAAGGCTCTCTCCACATACCCTCTTCAAAGCCTCGCCGCCTCTTCCGTCGGACCCTCACCCTCCCCTCAGCGTCGCGATAGAAGAGGAGTACACAGGCGCTCCTCACGAATCAGACGTGGGATCTGGTGCCCTGTCCACCTGGCTCCAACGTCGTCACCGGCAAGTGGATCTGGACCCACAAGTGCCGGGCGGATGGCACCCTGGATCGGTACAAGGCTCGCTGGGTCCTCCGGGGTTTCACACAGTGTCCTGACATCGACTACGACGAGATGTTCAGTCCAGTGGTGAAGCCGGCTACCGTCCGCACGGTTCTGTCCCTGGCTCTCTCTTGCTCCTGGCCTGTACATCAGCTGGACGTCAAGAATGCCTTTCTCCACGGGACTCTCACTGAGACAGTCTACTGCAGCCAGCCTGCGGGCTTTGTTGACTCTTCTCGTCCTGATATGGTCTGCCGGCTCAACAAGTCCCTCTATGGCCTCAAGCAGGCCCCTCGAGCTTGGAACTCTCGGTTTTCTGCCTTCCTACTGACACTGGGCTTTGTGGAGGCAAAGTCAGATACTTCTCTTTTTATCTATCACCACGGCGTTGAGACTGACTATCTGCTGCTCTATGTTGATGATATTGTGCTCACCGCCTCCAGTCCGTCACTGCTAGGAGTTTGCTATGAAGGATCTTGGAGTGCTCCATCACTTTCTGGGGGTCACAGTTGAGCCTCGTCCCACTGGCGTCCTTCTTCACCAGCGTCAGTATACTCTTGATATCCTGGAGCGAGTTGGGATGACTGACTGCAAGCCATGCTCCACCCCAGTTGACACTCAGGCCAAGCTATCAGAGGCCGAGGGCACCCCAGTGACTGACCCTACTGCGTACAGGTGTCTTGCCGGGGCACTTCAGTACCTCACCTTCACCCAACCGGACATCACTTATGCCGTTCAGCAGATCTGTCTTCATATGCATGATCCGCGAGAGCCTCAAAACTCACGGCTCTCAAGTGCCTCCTCCGCTACCTCCGCGGCACTGTTGACTACGGCCTGCTCCTCCACCGGTCGCCCTCCACCGAGCTCGTCGTCTACACCAACGCCGATTGGGCCGGGTGTCCAGACACTCGCCGGTCCACCTCCGGCTACGCTGTCTTTCTGGGCGGCAACCTGGTGTCCTGGTCGTCCAAGCGCCAGCCGGTGGTCTCCCGCTCCAGTGTCGAGGCGGAGTACCGCGCTGTTGCTAACGGCGTGGCCGAGGCCTCCTGGCTCCGACAGCTCCTTGACGAGCTCCACAGCCCCCTTTCACGGAGTACGCTGGTCTACTGCAACAATGTCAGTGCGGTGTACCTCTCCACCAACCCGGTTCAGCACCAGCGGACCAAGCACGTGGAGATTGACTTACACTTCGTCCGCGATCGGGTCGTCATCGGCGATGTTCGGGTTCTACACGTCCCGACCACCTCTCAGTTTGCCGACATCTTCACCAAAGGCCTCCCATCCTCGACCTTCTCCGAGTTTCGCTCCAGCCTCAACATCACCAGTGGCTAGTTGCGTCTGTGGGGGGGGAGGGGCTCATGTGTGTGCTTCTTTTCGTGTTCGTGTCCAGTCCGGTAGTTCAGACTGCGGGAGGGTGTTGGAGTATATATGTATTGGGCCCATGAGGCCCATGTATGACTTGATATAGCTACCCTTTTAGGGTTAGCCCAATATTCAATCATTCTTTCCAACAATCCCAAATATCACATTTGTATCCCTTCTATAACATCCTAAATTGTGGCTTATCAGGATGGTAGCGTCGAGGTAACTGGTTCACCAACAGAAAAGGCTATCCTATCTTGGGGTCTTGATGTAAGTTTATTAGCTATTAAAAATTACTTTTATTTCTGTTACATTGTTAAAACTTAATTTCATTTCTGATAATTACATTTTTTTCCTTAACCTGCCGGTACCTCATAGCTTCGTATAAAATTTGCGGAGGAGAGATCACGATCTTCTATAATTCATGTCTCTCCCTTCAACTCCGTAAAAAAGCGTGCTGGGGTTGCAGTGAATGTGGTAATTCCATCTGCATTTACTTTTCCACTATGTATTTATTGTTTGTTTGAGCTCTGATTCACTATTAGATTATTCCTGCTTTCTGGTGTCCTATTTGTTGAAATGATTATGCCAGCTTTCTGTGTGGATGAAGTATTTTGAGAGACTTTACTAAATACAAGGCTACATAATACATATAACTTAAAATGATGACATATTCTGAAATTTACTCTCTTTCTCTAGCTCTGTTTCTGTATGTTGATTGAGTTCCAAATATTACTTTAGGATAAATTGTTGCATCTTGTATATTGAGATTGCTTGTCTCTTCTCAACCATCCTTTGTCATTTGTTTGAGACAAATGAACTCATCGTTTTCATATAGAAGATCTAGTGCCCAAATGCACTGTTGTCAAATTTGAAATCTGTTGACCCAAAGCATTCTGGAGGCACTTAATTTCAGTGAAAGGAGCAGTAATCTTGTTCATGTGCCATTTTCAGAGAGATTTGTATGTTCATGTACACTGGAAAGGAGCTGCTGAAATTGTTCTTGCCTTGTGCACAAGTTGGCTCGATGTGGATGGCTCAACACATGAAATGACACCTGATAAGGTAGAAACACTGGCCCCTTCAGGTTTACCCACTTGCTGCCTCCATTCCTAAATAGGATCCTGTGCAAGAACAACAACCAAGTCACCATATAAAAGACTATAGCCTCTCGCAGAGCCTTCATCAGGTTCATTATTGTTCTTGGGATAGTCCTTAAGCTATTCCATAGTGTTCCATCCAGTCATCAAAACATGTCGTTTGGGACAAAATTTTAGTCAATCTCCTGTCACAAAAACATGTAGTTTAGGACAATATTTAGTTAAACCTCAAAAAACTACAAGCATCAATAACTTAGAACTATTTAATTTGCAAACATGTGAGATGCAAATTATATTATGTGTAGAATTTTATTGAAAAATATTTGCAAAATCTTATAAATTTGAAGGATTTTAAGAATATATTCTAGTAGAAACTATTGGTCAAATATATGCGTCGAAGGCTGCAAACTCAACTGTGACAAGTATTTTTGTGGGATATTTAAGGGAAACATGGTGAAAAATCATCTTGGGAATGACCCTGGAAAGCTATAATTGTTTATTTGAGAATAGAAGATGTACTTTGATACTTCTCATTTCCACATCGATCTTCAGGCTAATCAACTCAAGAAACTTATAGAAGATATGGCTGAGCAAAGTCTTCGATGTATTGCTTTTGCTTATCGAAATCTTGATCTGAAGGATGTTCCAAGTGAGGAGCAAATAATCAACTGGCAATTGCCAGATAATGAATTGACTCTTATTGGAATCATAGGGATGAAGGTATATGCTCATGAAATTGCAAGTGTTGTATTATGTTGCTTGTTGCTCTTGTAGCCCTTGCTTGTTGCTGAGTTTCCCCTGTTTATTTGCAGGATCCTTGTCGCCCTGAAGTAAGAGAAGCTGTCGAACTGTGCAAAAAGGCTGGTGTTAAGGTGTGCAATTGTGTCGCGTTCATGCCTAAGCAAACGTTTGCGGATTGTTCAAAATAATACAGGCCATATCTGTTTAAGAAATAAGGGTGCTGCTGAGGTTTCTTGCATAATCTTTCATTATTAAATGTTATTCATCATATAATACCCATGTTAGAAAACCAGATTTCTTAAAGTTTTCTTGAATTTGTATTCTTTTACTGGTTAGCTCAGTATGATGTTTGATAATTTTATTTTTCTGTTTTGAGATGCAATTCAAAATGGTAAAGTGAATGAATCTCCTAACATGGGTACTTGGTAAAGTGGATCTCCTACCATGGATATTTTTCTATTATCTCTAGATACAAAAGCTGTTTATTTGTATTTAAGTGGTTGTGAAAGCACATGAATGTTGGCCATGTTAACTTTTCCTAAAATTTTGTCTGCATTACTTAAGTCATCAAGAATCTAGCCTGGCTTCTGTGGTTTCTAAATTCCTTCCAAATTAATAGGTACGAATGGTAACTGGAGATAATCTAAAGACAGCTAAAGCAATAGCACTTGAGTGTGGAATACTTGATAACTCAGAGGCATCTGCGCAAGCTATAATAGAGGGAAGAGTTTTCCGTGCTTACAATGATACTGAAAGGGATAATGTTGCCGAACAGATTTCTGTAAGTCTAACTCATTTGTGCTTGAAAAATATATATATGAACTAGGGCTGCATTCCTAGTTTATTAATGTAATGATTAATGCATGTTTTAGGGTATTTGGTCAATTAATCATCCTGAAAAATTGGGATGTTGTCTTAATGTTGTTTTGATCAAACAAGTGGGCATGGAACTTTATATTTGAATGTCTAACTCATTTGTGCTTATGAAAAATATATATATATGAACTAGGGCTGCATTCCTGGCGAGTTTATTAATGAGGTCACAAGGGACATAAAGGTGATAATGCATGTTTTTTGGGTATTTGGTCAATTAATCATCCTGAAAAATTGTGTGCATGTTGTCTTACCTTGCCTTTGCCTGTTTTGATCAAACAAAAAGGGCTATGGAACTATTGTTCATATATTTGATATCATGGTGCATAGTTTAATGGGGATCAGTTATCCTGTCATTCACAGTTATGTATATATTAATATTATGTATCTATACTCCCTCCATTCCAAATTATAGGTCGTTATGGCTTTTAGTTTTGGACTAGTAGACATCAACGTGCCTGAACCGTGACCTCTTTACGTGCCCTTTTGTGTCTTCCATATCTCTAGCCTACCCCAACTTGCTTGGGATAAAAGGCTTTGTTGTTGTTGTTGTTGTATCTATAATTCAAAAGGTTATGGCTTTTCTAGTAGACATAGCGTATATCTAGGTGCATAACAAAAGTTATGTACCTAGAAAAATCAAAACGACCTATAATTTGTGATGGAGCCACGGAGGTAGTACTGTGGTACATAATTTAGTTTGGGTTGACTGAGTCAAGGATATTTGAGTGTGGTGTGGTTCCTGTGGTTGCTACTGTTCCTCTTGTATGACTGCTGATGTCCCTATTTTTAACTTCTGATATAGTGATATCCTATGTTCTGTCATTCTGTTACAATATCTCATGCACTATTGTTAATGCTAGATAAAAATATGAAATTTTGAAACAACTGAAACAACAAAATGTTCACCTTTTTTGGTTTCCTCTAGCTTGCTAGCTGGTTTTGTCGAGGCAGTTTTTTGACACTTTCATCATGTAAATGGACATTTTTCGTGTTTGGTCCTTGGATTACACTTTTATATTGTTCATTATGTGCTCTTGCTGTTGACTGTTCTACTGGGACTAACGATCTATCAACCTTACATTGCAGGTGATGGCACGCTCTTCTCCTAATGACAAACTTCTCCTAGTAAAAGCTCTTAAGAAAAAGGGCCATGTTGTAGCCGTTACTGGTGATGGAACAAATGATGCTCCTGCATTGCATGAGGTACATTCATTTTGGAAGTTCATATTTTAAATGAATACAAGAATGTGCCGTGCATGCAATTATATGATGAACTATTTGGTAATAATACAGTACTACTAACATGTTGCAGTTTCTTTCTTCTCAATCTTATCATTACTCCCATTCATCAGGCAGATATTGGTCTTTCTATGGGCATCCAAGGAACAGAAGTAGCTAAAGAGAGCTCAGACATAATTATTCTGGATGACAATTTTTCTTCTGTTGTGAAGGTGTGGCATATTTTTAGAGTCTAACGATCTTGATAATGTGCACCTAATACAGCATTGTCTTATACGTTCTTCATTTTTTTATATACTAGGTGGTTCGCTGGGGTCGCTCTGTTTATGCAAATATCCAAAAGTTTATTCAGTTCCAGCTTACCGTAAATGTTGCAGCTCTTATCATTAATGTTGTTGCTGCTGTTTCCTCAGGAAATGTTCCTCTAAATGCTGTTCAGGTTTGTATAAACATCGGTAGTATGTTTTTTAAACAATTACTGCTATACTAAACAATATAGTTAGTGTGGTTATATTGATATTTTAAGTTTTTAACTGCTACCGATGTCTGAATACCAAGAGATAACTTACTCTTGCCACGCCCCGTTTTCCCAACTTGCAGTTTCCTGAATTATTATAAATGGTTGCAATGTTTCATGCTGCAATATGTGGTTGTTAGCATTATACACTTGGTCTTGTCTTGTTGCTCTTCATTTTGTGCTACTGACCTGAACCAAATCCTGCTATTATTTTATTATTCTTTTATTTACTAGGTGAATCAAGTGCTTCATGTGTAAACAGGAATTAGTTACAGACAAATGTAATCCAAAGCTAAACTATTAAAGATTAAAGATATATGCACAAATGTGATGTAATAACTATTAGGAATAACATCTTTTCTTTTTGAGTAATGCGTTTTTTTTTCCTCGAACACATAGTAGAGTTGTGTATATTTATATTATAGAGAAAAAAAAAAGGGATAGAAATCCCATACAAGGCAACATCTATGCTAGAGGAAACCGAGTTATTTGAGGAAAACACACACACGCACATAGATGTGTTTCCTCGAACACATCTATCCCATACAAGGCAACATCATTGACAGTAGAGTTGTCAATGATGTTGGTCCATGGCAACATCTATCCCGTACAAAAGAAAACTTGTCAGTAAGGCATTATAAAGCCCAAAATAAATGTCAATGATGAGTACTGTGAAAATAATATTGCAAACTTGCCATGGTCCAAACCACTGTCAATGATGTTGGTCCATGGCAACATCTATCCCATACAAAAGAAAACTCCTCAGTAAGGCATTATAAAGCCCAAAATAAATGTCAATGATGAGTACTGTGAAAATAATATTGCGAACTTGCCATGGACCAAACTGAGTTGTTAATGAACAAAGTGTAATTAAAGTATTAAGCTTTTATTTGAAAGTTGGACACCAACAAATATTAGCTTCCTTTTGTTTCTTATACAGCTTCTCTGGGTTAATCTCATCATGGACACACTTGGTGCTCTCGCTTTGGCTACTGAACCACCTACGGATCAACTTATGAGGCGGCCACCTGTTGGAAGGAGGTTAGAAGTCTTTTCCTTTTGAATCATTATGGGTGTGATTGGTTGCCTCCACTAGGCTTAGCCTGCATTAGGCCTTGTGCAGCATAACCCAACCCACTATGAATATATTCAATATGTTGGTGTTTGGTTGTCCTCTGTACATGCAAACATAAAGTAAGATTGCTTTCTGTTGGTTACATCATGTTGCATTGCATGTGGTCACCTCCATGTTCTAGTATAGGTGGGGGAGGTAAGAAAGTTCTATTTTTGTGGACCTCATCGACTTGTGCAAGCCGCATGCATTACCTAATATGATCAATTTTGGTGTACTAGCTATTGCAGCATTGGGCCTGTTATGAATACTATGCAAGCCTGCATAAGGGCCTCTGCAGTCAACCAAACATGGATAAGCTGCACTGCACAATCCTGGATGTAAACTAATGCAGGCAACCAAATAAACAGATCTAACACAAAATCTGCATCTGCACTTTATTCTTCTGCAAATATCGTTCTTTTATTCTGCTAGCAGTTAGTCGTTTATGTTTAAAAATTTTCAATAATCAACCTACAATAGCATGGTGACAATATTGCTGCACAAGCACTCTCCACAATCTGGTTTTCTAGCATACCACTCTTCAAACCCAGTTTGCTATTTATTTCCTCCATCTCAACAGTTATTCCCAGTTCCTTATCACCTCTCTCTGCCTTCAACCTCCCATCTACCTCCCCTCTGGTCACCGGTTCACCACACATATCACAGGCTCCTCCAAACTCATTGCCTTATCCTTCCAGATTTGCCAGCAAAGAGGGAGTGTGTGGCTTCAGACCAAGCTTATGCTGGCTACATGTGCTGAAAGAGACTGAGGCCCAGGTAGAATATCAGGGAGGGCATGTCCGTCGAGGTGCATCTTCATTCTTGGGGTCCCGTAGCGGTGAGCTCAATAGCTCATGCAAAGTAGTGTTGCTCTACCTGTCTACTGCTTGTTGCCATGGGGCAGCAATGCATCCTGTGGCTCCATGGTCTGTGTTAGACATGTGCTGCGTTCATGGACATGTTGCACCATGACCACATGCACCGGGAGTGTCCCACGTTGAGGCCCTACACCATGTACTCATCCACAAGAGAAGGCGAGGGAGGGAGGGCTCCGCCATGGCAAAACTTGGAAGTATGGAGTGCTAAAATAGCAACCTGGGTTTGTAGAGGTGGTATGCTAGTAGACATGTTCATGGATAGTCAAGTGTTATTGAGGCAATTTTGCCTAATATAATGGTTAGTTGCAAAGCTCTCTTCTCCTAATAATGGTTGATAAATACTCCTACTTCAATCAGTTTGTAAGGCGTCTGTGCATTGGTCCTACATCAGGTGAAGTTACCCAGAATGGTGCTGATTGATTCATAAGACAAAGAAAATCATTGACCTGTGAAAGTTTGTACCAAGCTGTAAAAATGATTAATAATCCATATTATTACAATTAATTAGTCCCTCTGTCAGAAACATAGACATCTTGGATAATATTCAGTCAATCTTGTGAAACTTCCATAACCTTATAATTATTAAAGTTTATACATATATATTTCAGTAGAAAGTAGCGTTCAAAGATGAAAACACCAAGTATTTTGAAGTTTTAACTTGAGGGAGTATTATATGTGAAAGAAGCTAGTTGCCGAAGTTCATTTCTGGAGGTCCTGCCAGCTGCATTATCAAATGCCTCCTTTTTTTTAATGAAGTAGAGTAGAATGTAGTGGCTATCTTATGTTTATTTATGTTAGTTGTGGATGTACACTATTGCCACCTAGTTTCTGTTACGAGTAAAGAGAGAGACAACTGGATGATAATATTGAGGCCCAATAGGGCTATATATAGAGTGCATCTGTACATGGGAGACACGAGAGGGACCCTAGACTAGAAGATTACACAAATACCCTTGACTATTATACTCTTTTTTCTTTTTTTTTTTTTTTTTTGGTTTTGCGAGGAGACATAGCTTAACACAAGTCATCTTTGGCTCACATTTGGGTGACTTTCTTCTTATTTACAATGCCGCACAGTTACTTTGAGTTTAGTTTTTTTAATGATGTGTTTATTGTTAGTACTTATTTGTGAAGGAAGCACCAAAGAAATAGCATATTTTTATATCATTTGCATTTCAGATTAATTTAAAACTAAAGGATCCATTGCATTTTTTAATAATTGTTTGTTGTATATGCTTGAATGGCTAACATTCTTGTGCATTTGATGCAGGGAACCTCTTGTGACTAATATCATGTGGAGAAACTTGTTTATTCAGGTATTGAGGCCCTGCCAGATGTTGCCTAACTTTATACTGTGACTGAACTACTTTTTGTTAAATATTGATGTTTATGTAACCACAGGCTGTCTTTCAAGTTGCTGTTCTTCTGACTCTCAACTTTAGGGGTCGGGATCTTTTGCATTTGACTCAAGACACACTAGCTCACTCCAGTAAAGTGAAAAATACACTTATATTCAACACATTTGTCTTGTGTCAGGTAACATGGACAACTGATTTCTCTTTTATTCTTAGATTTTTCTTCATTTGAAGCAAGGGATATAATATGTTAGTAACCACTAGCATATGTGTAAACCGTTCTGGGAATTGACAAACCTTGAATCCTTGACTTCACATTTCCCAATAGGTGTTTAATGAGGTCAATTCTCGTAAACCAGAAGAACTAAACATCTTTGCTGGAGTTTCAAGAAATCATCTTTTCTTGGCAGTAGTGAGCATAACTGTTGTGATGCAGGTATGAAGGGTTTCAGATAGTTTTTGCAATAAATTCAGGATTTTAAGGATATAACACTTGCTGGCATGCCTTTTTTTTATGTCAGGTGATAATTATTGAGTTCCTCGGGAAATTTACATCGACAGTGAGACTCAACTGGAAGCTTTGGCTTGTTTCTGTAGTTATTGCTTTTCTAAGGTAAGATACTTTTTCCACTTTAAGAACCGTAATTATTTTTTTATGGATAAGCTAGGCTAGAAATTTGATGGAGAGATCTAATAGCTGCCTGAACTTTTGGGCAACATCCATCCGACCAGGCAACCACCAGATATGAAAGATCAGACATCCTATTCCTGAACTTGTACCACCAGTTGTATCTTAATTTTGAACCCAGTGTTGCTGGTGGGTTTTGCTTATGTTGGCGTGTGATGTCCCTATCGTGTATTATTATGATGATGGGAAAAATTTGTAGCTATAACTTTGTGTCAGATTCATTTTATAAAGAAAAGTTTGTGTCAGGGAGGAGGATTGGGGCAAACCTCAGCACCGCGGTCTCCCCTTCCTCCTCTGGAGTCCACTTTCTCTTTCCTCTTTTCACACAACGGCATTGCTGTGTCCTGATCCGCAGCCGCAGCCCGCAGCCTCCGGTCATCTTACTTGGCAGTGGCAGCTTCTGGCATATGATTATTCGATTGCCTAATTATTTATCTGCTAGTAGTTTGAATTTAAAACAGATGAGATTTAATTTCTGATAGGTGCCCCAGAGGATTGACTGTAGCTTGCTTGTAATTAACTATTGCCTGGTCATGCAGTTGGCCCTTGGCTTTTGTTGGAAAATTCATTCCAGTTCCGAGGACTCAATTGAAGGATCTCATCGTAAGGTGTTGGCCTAAAAGTAAGGATCTCACCTACTGTTTTTTGTTAGATACTGGGACTGTAGTGCATCTGCATCAGCTGCAGTTTGCTTCATATGTTGCTTGTTTATTGGAAAGGCCACTGTTTTGTACCTAATAAATATGTAACCTTATTCGGCCCTCTTAATGTGCAGGTGGTGACCATGCAGGACAACAGGCTCAGGATGACATAATACAACAGGCTTAGGATGACAGAATAGCAGAATCGCAGGTGTGAAGCTGTTCTTGGGCAACTTTTCGAAATTATCAGATCAGATGCTGAAATATAGTGTTGGTGCATATAGATGGTGTTGGCTAATTTTGGGTGCTGATTTCTTCTAACCATCCTACCTTGTCCCCTGGCTATGAATTCTATGGCTGTAGTCAGCAGTTGGGGACTGGGGAGGTACGTCCTTGCCTGACTCGTGATCTAGAATTTGAAGTCACTGTAAACAAAATATGTTAGCCTAACGAATTTCAGGACCTCCGGTGGTTCCTTGCATAAGTTGTGCAGCCGGTCTTAGAACCCTTTGGGGAAGTCGCTATAAACAGTTTTTTCTTGTCGGCAGGAGTGGAGTGTAGCTCTTTTCCCCTAATATCATTTTCCTTTTAGATGCTATCTAGAACATTTTTGTCAAATACTCTAATTGGTTACTGCTGGGTGTAAAGTGCATCTGATTGCTACTGGGATGCAGTTGAAGGATTTGAATTTCGTAATATTTATTGGGCTGAGTTTGTTAGAGTTGTCTTGGTATGCCATATTTGTATTATATGTATCGCGATTGATATAAGCCATTATTTTTGGCGGTTTTGGATTAAAAAAGTACTTATGGTGCCCAGAGATCAACAAACTCTAGGTGGCCATCGTTCATGTAAGACATAGGTGTCAATTTTTTTTGCAAGATACTATGATTTGCAGTAAGCACAAGGTATGGCCATCCATATTCTAATGAGGCTATGTTGTGACTTTGGAACCGGAGTTAAACTGCAGTGGTAGTATGATCAGTTTTTTTTTTTTTTCCTGTGTATGTCTCTCTAGCTTAGCTCGAATCGCCCTTGAGTGTTCATTGATAGTCGTGGACAAGTCCTTTATTTTTGTATCCTCGGTATGCTGGAGGTTCTACTGTAAATTTTCACATGTTTCTTTCCGAATCAGCGGATTTATATATTTAAAAATTTCTAAAGAGTATTATCACTTAAAGGTGAAGGGATCAAAATATCAAATGCAACCTTTTGCAAAAGTAACAAGGCGAGGCATGCATTGCGTGCAAATTGCCTCTCGATTTGTTTAGGAGACGTGCCTAAGCATGTCGCGGAGCCAATAAGTAGGGCACATGGTGCCCATCTATGCTTCCCCCGAGGAAATCATGATGCTTGCTTTCCCTGGCCGAGATGCATGGCGGCCTTTCATTAGTGGAACTGTGGACGAGCTAATGGGAAAGCGGCGAGTGATCGGTTCATTAGGACACCCACTTAACAGAGGATCCTATTGCGTTGAAGTCTAACCTTGGTGAACTCACTGAAATGGAGTACAGGTAGTACTAATTAACAAGATCAATGGGGGCCTTGGATCCCGCAGCGCACCGGATGCTGTTGTGTCGCGTGTGCCCACCTCTGTACGGACATTCTCGCACCTGGCGAAAGAGCTCTCAACAATGCATGCTGCCACCATCATCATGATTCATGGAGAGCTAGCTGCCGCCTGCGGCCTGCATTGTAGGTGCAGCAACCAGAAGAGAACGAACCCGCATGCATGCACGCATCAGGCTGGTGAAGCAACTGACAGAGCCACAGAGGAATGGAGGCAGATCTTGTACAACGGCGCGGCTTCTGCAATAGCATAATATCACATTTAGTTTTGAACGTGAATGGAAAGTTGAGTTGCTAGATGGGTTGTCTTAGTCAAGTTGGCTCGGTGTTCACCGGAGTATGTTATAGTGTGCAGTTGTTGTCAAGTTGTATGGGATATAAGTAGCATACTCTCCTAGTTTTGTGGTTTTTTTTTACTCGATTTCCACTCAAAAAATTGGATCGACACTTGTTTTTTTCTGTCTAATATAAACAGTTATTGGCGCTCATATAGACACACGCCTGTTCACCCTGCTTGTTCACACAAATCTTAACCCCATGAACGGTCAAAAGAGGAGAAATAAGTCGTTGTTGATTAGTGCGTATACCATTATTATAAGGGTCTCATAGGGATGAATATAGGAACAAGAAAAACATATGAATAAGATAGGAACGCAGGTAGAAAACAAAGGATTACAAAATATAGTAATTTCGTAAGGACGGCTTTTTGGATGATCATAGAAAAAATATAAGAAATGACAATACTAGTAAATATGATCAGAGAAATAATATGATCTTATCCCTAGAGAAGGAGCACAGGTAGTAGAAAAGGAATGGATAAGCTAAAAAAATGTTAATAAAAATATAATGGTCGGAATGGTCGTACGTGTTTGGCACCACTGGCCCGCTACGTATGGTTAACTACGCATAATAAAGGAACATTGCTTGCTATTTGTTGCTCTGCTCGGTTCAGTGGATATTCATCTGGTCCCAAAAAATGATAAACGCTACTGTCGATCTGTACTGCACACGACAGTCGGACAAGGACAGAATTGATTATGGCGCTGTGGCCGCTCTAGTATTTTGTTCTCTAGTCGCCGCATCAAGGGTGCGCGGCTGCGCGCGACAGCCAAAATTTGGAAGAATCGAGCGTGAAAAATGCAACCAGCGCGCATGCATGACACACACATGCAGGAGCTACTATAAATGACGGTGCAGTGACCTGAGACACTGTGACAAACGAAGCAAAAGATGGATGGGTTCAGAGTTTTTTCTTCAGATAAATACGCAAGCACGCACGTACAGTACGTTCGTACGCGTCGCCCTGCATTATTCATCGGATTCTCCTGGCATGCATGCAGGCAGATGCCGACGACGCACGCTGCACGCACGCAGCTGCTGGTTAATCTGTAGGGAGAGAGAGTTGCGACGCGCGCGCACAAGCTAGTAGCGTGCCAACTGCCGGCAGGAATTAATTCAGGATCACCCCGTACCCGCAGTCCCGTACGGCCCCATGCTGCATCTGAGTGCATGCGTGCATGTGCATTAATTCAATCGCCTCGTCGTCGCGCGCTTCTGTCAGGAACAGTTGTGTCGTCGGCGCGCGCTGGCCGGTTGAATTTGAATGCATTGTCAGTACCTCGTGAGACAAATTAATTAAATATAATTAATCTATCATTAGTATATATTTACTATAGCACCATATTGTCAAATCATAGACTAATTAGGCTTAAAAATTTATCTCACAAACTATTTACAATATATATAATTAGTTATTTTTTAGACTATATTTAACACTTCACGTATGTGTTCAAATATTTAATGAGATAGGAACTAAATTTTAGAAGGAAGAACCAAACAGTTTTTTTTTTATGTCTCTCATCCGGTACAATTTGTAGTATCTGCTTACACACGCACGTCCACTCAACACACTCACACTACTCACACCACCCGTGTACAAACAAACCTACAACTACATTCAGATCCGAAACCGCGTACTTCTTGAGATCACCGGAATCCTCGACTCCGTAGGAGACGGACGCGTCGTCGCATTCCCCTTGTGGCTCCACGCGTGAAGGCATGCGCTTGGAAACTATCCAAGCGGAGATCAAGTTTTTATTTGGGGATAAACCCCTGAGAGAGACGGGGTTGCGAATCCCGGGATTCGAATCCAGCGCCGGCCGCACGCGCACACCGGCCATTTGCCACCCGAGCCACCGCTCGGTTCTCAAGAACCAAACTGTTGGCACAAAATCTGCACCTGCGCCAAGCACACAACAAGCCGAAAAGCGTGACTTCAATCGGACAGCCGCACGGTTTGGAGATCCGGGAAGCGTGCCAGTCAGTTTGACCTGAAAACTGACAAGGGACAAAGAAACCGTTAAATACAAAATCGGAACGTGTCGGATGAGACCAGACAGTTCCATATATACGGCCCCCGAAGCCACTTACGGCGACATACGCCTATAGAAGCTGTCTGCCAATCATGCATGCAATTCATTCGGCTAATATGAAGGTGAAACACGTAGTGTATTGATTACCGAACATACATGCGTAAGAAGACATGTTTGAACAAGTAAAAGTTAACTATGAGTTGAAGCATAACCAAGCTCGGCAATACAAATTCGACTCGGGTCCATGAAGAAGGAACATACAAATCATCACGACTAAACTAATCAAAGACCTCGCATTCGCCGCACGATACCCGATCCTATCGAGTCTAAGTGTTTCTAACATGCAAGAACCCGCAACATGTAACAATCTAGATTGATCTAATTCGGCTATGTAAGCACACGATCTATTTATCATGATAAGTAAAGAGCATTAAAGAGCAAATAGATCTATAAAATAAGAAGCCGAAACCGATCAAATCTAGATTGGGCAAAAGAGTGTTACAAATAAATAAAACATTAAAGTCATGCAACACGTGATAACTTAATGAATCTACAAGATCTTGCCAAATCTAATAGAGCCGATAACCAATCCTTGAACCAGATCCTAGCCTGCCGCACGACTCACGATCTAACCAAGAATCGATAACTATCTTGCCTCGCTAAGCTATCAAGCGGACGCCTGCCGCACGGCTATCTAGTCGAGATAGACAAAGCATAAGCAAAGACTTCTTGATCACCAAGTAGACGCCTGCCGCACGGCCATCCCATCGAGACGAACAAGACTACTTGCATCAAGATCTAAATCCACCGCATGATACTAGACATGATACAAGGTTGCCGGGACTTACGGAGGTCGACGGATCGATTAGCCCTCTCGCATGAACTCGACGACACGACTAAAGGACTCGAAAAGGTGGCACGGGGCGGTTGTATTGATTTGATTGTGAATCCGCTTTTACAATGGTCGAGGGTCTATATTTATACCCCGGACATAACATGAATCCTAAGAGATTACGACGCGTACACAATATGTTAAAGGTAACTCAAAAGTATGGCGAGACTCTTGCTATAATTCTCCTCGAGTCCTTGATCATCACACTTTTCTCCTTCTATTCGGCTTCTTGCTCGCCACCTTTTGCTTCCCGAATGGAGCCACTGTCTACAAAGATAGCCGACCGCACCAATGCTTGCCGAATCACCCAGAATCAATTGCACATACGCTTGCCGAATAGTTCAAAGTTAGCCGACCGCACGCTTATTTGCCGAACGCGTTGGATTTCTCGCTTTCTCATAGACTTTACCGAATCGCCCACTGCCATTGGCTTTTACCAAAATCCAGTGTTAACACATGCCCCCTCAATTTCGGGATAAAAGTAATTTTATTCCGAATTGAACACGACTCTTTTCTCATTTAGGTCAACACTGCTCAACTCCGTAGCCGCCACTCAAAATCTGACTCCTCTTCGTTCTAGATTCGATCCCACTTTTAATCCCCAATGGCGACCCTTGATGGAGTTCCAGAGGTATTTTTGATTCCTTTCATGTATTCGCAAATTTTTCTTTGATCTTTCATCTCTTCTCGATTCTCTTTCGGCCAGATTATCTTTTTGAAGGAGTACAAGGACGGATTTTTGATCCCTTATGCCCCCAATCCTGATTCGTACTTTTGGGTCCGATGGGAGATTCCAACCCAATCGAATTTGTGGAGAAAGAAACTTCGAGGATCCCCTTTAAATCTGAATTGCCCCTCCAAACAGATGGCCAAGCACTTTCAAAACCCGGCCCTTCCCTCCGATCTTTGGATGGCGGCAAAGGGTACCAAAGGATGCTGAATAAGAGTAGCAGTCACTTTGGGACTCCTGTGATATCCAAAGATCGCTTAGAGTTATCCCTTTCGGGAACACCTCGAATGATTCTTCTCTTCGATAGCAGCTTCCCACTTCTCGGTCCGATGCTACCAATGGCTTCATTTTTTGTCATGGCCCAATGTCTTTTACTTTGGTCGACATATTCATGATGACCGGCCTTAATGTGACAGAGCCAGTATACCCTTCCAAATATAAGCATAATAGCAAACTGTAAGGCGGTCAAATCTGAAGTGGATGGACCAAGTACATCAAAACGTATATGTCAACTGGTGCTGTGACTGACAAAGAATATAAGGCCTTTTTAAACATGTGGCTATGCAGATTCATCTTCTGTGGCAAATCCAATGAGCCAACTCTCAATCACATGGTAATGGCCGAGGAGCCGGGCCGCAGAAACTTTAATTCCTCCGGGCAAATATCTTCTAGGAGCTGTCTATCACATGATGCATCAGATCATTGTTCAGATGCGTCAACATGGGGAAATTCATTGTGTAAATGGTCCCTGGTGGTTTGTGCAGATGTGGCTACAATTGTACATGCACCAGATAGTCTCCGTGGACCTTAACACTTTGGGTTTTCCTTCTGTCAATGATGATGAGGATGGCCAAATGAAAGAGAAAGCCTGTCAAACTTATGGAGAAGCAGCAGCTGCCATCACCATTGATATAGATCTTGGCCATCTATTCAAGCTATTCTTTAAGGGCTTCAATCATGTGATATGGCTCCCTTTATAGAGAAAGTGACACTTTGACTCGCCTTGCAAATTTAGCTATGAGTCCGGCTGCTCGCATGGGGTTGCCACAAAGATCTTCAATTCTTTCATTAAGCCCCTGTGTCTTGCCAGCCAGAGTTTTCATCATGGGAGGTTGCTGAATCCTTCCTATGAATTTTACAATCCAAACATGTTTGCCAGTGCAATTGGGTGTGGGCAATCGCCCCAAGACTGTTTTTCTCAACCATCATAAGGCCCGTAGAGAAAATAGGAGATGAAATGGAGGCCAAAAGGGTTTTTGAGCTTGGATGGGATCTGCCAGAATTCATGCCCTTGCCTTTGGGATTAATAGAAGCTGCCCATCCTTTGTTTTCCTCTTGGTGGCAAGAATGGCGTGCTCATATTTTTAACATGCCAGTGCACCCTTTGTGTCAAGATTTGTATGCTCAATTCGATTCTGACAGTGAGGTACCTTTCTTCATACTCACAGTTACCTCTTTTTCTGATTTTGTTTTTAATTTCAGTATTGTACTGTCTTTCGCAGGATCCTGAGCCTACCCCTCCTTCACAAATAGTCCAATATTACCAAGCTGGACCCATCCCTGCCTTAGGTTTTAATGCTCCATCCCTGGCAATCCTCATGAAAACACCAGCAGCTCTGGGTACAGCTTCTTCAAAAGGAGAAGGCAAGAGGAAAGCTATTACTGGATCAAGCAGAGATATTAATGTGCCCAGAAGAACAAGATCCAAGAAAGCTAAGCTCTCTCCCAAGGTACACTCTCGGCCAGTTTTCGTTCTTGAACCATGACGAGGCTTATTTTACCTATTATATGCTTTCCTTCACCCACACAGTGTCGCCTTCTTCAAACTCAGCCAATGTGTTGAGAATTACCAAATATCTTCTCGTGCTCTCAAGATGTTGAAACTCAAGAGGAGGATGCAGAAATTCAAGAGTCCACTGGCCATACAGTAATTACCTTCTTAACTGATTGTTCCCCTTTTTTGCACCAAATGAACTGATTTTGCCACTTGATACTCAGAAGCAGATCATCCCCTGGATAAAATGGTAGAAGAATCTCATCCTCATGCTTCTATTGATAGTGCAGAAATTCACAAGGCTATTGGTCATATTGGTAATGTTTTCTATATATTTTCTCTTCTTCCCTCTGCCAAGGTTTATCTACTGCACTTTGCATCTCATTGCTTATTTTCGATGATATCTTGATGACATAGCGGAAGGATCTTCCCCTCATCAAAGCTTCAAGTTCACCTTCTCTCGGGCATTCAGCTAAGCCCTCAATCAAGCCAGACAGAATCAACCTGAAGAAGCTTCTGCACAAAAGGTAATACTTTATTTTATTGATCTCTCAAATAATCTTGATCAATCGGCTAATGGTTCTCCTTTTTAAAGGATGATGCTAAGCCGACTGTCAGCCTACTTTTTCACCATTGAAGAGTACATTAATGAGGGAGGTGAAGAAGCTACTTCTCGCCAGAGGTTATCATCGAGAGAACCAAGCTCGGCTAAAGGAGATATCCCTCTTACTGGCCAAAGATATAAATGCTCTTGTCCAAGATGCGCACTGTATAAGAGAACCGGTTGAGCTTATTGACCAAGACATCCCTCCAACTCTCAAGGTCTCTAGAATCTGCAACTCATCTTGATGATCACCTTGGCAAGGTCGAGAGCAAACAGAATATAGCTTCTAGAGCCGCTCCGCAAAATGATAATCTGACGAAAAAAGCATCAAGTTAAAGAATTGCACTCTCGATCCAGTCGCTAAGCGCCTTTTGGTAACTCGAACCTGAACTGGTAGCCATGGAGGAGGAAAAGGCCAGGTTGGAAGCTCAATTGGCTCAATTGAATGTGAGAATCCAATCTCACAAAGATAAAATTGCCACCTTGCCGAACTCCATAGATGCAGCCAAGACAAAGATATCATCCGTCATCAAGGAGCATCGCAGATCAAAACCAAAGCTTACCAGAATCCGTAGTTCTCAGGACGATGACAAGAAGGTGCTAGAAGAAGTCACCCGAATTAGGGATGATATCATAGATGCAATCAAACTGTTCCTAAATGAGTAAAACATTCGGCTTGTAACACACCGTGATTTTTAAACAATTGTATTCTTTTGTTGTGCTTTGGTCTTTTCCATTCTTGTTTGACTGATGACATAGCCGAATGTTCTTAAGCTTCCCGAATAGACATACGGCCATCATTCTCCGATTTCCCGATCGAGGATTAGCCGATTCTCCTTAACCGCCGCTTTCGATTTAGCCGAAGCTTGGCCCAGTCCGGTAACGGCCCAAAAAGAGAAGTAAACCCTACTTTGTCGTTTGGTATACTCCGAGTCGTGCGCCGCGAACTCTATTCGGCCTATAAATAAAGCCCTCTTCCGGCTTCCACCACCATCGCCGGTTAGCATTCATCATCATCTTCTCATTTTCTCGCCGAAATCCTCGGAAGAAAACCCCACCTCCAAACCACCAATGTCGAGCCCGGTGATCATGGAAAACGCCCCCCGCCGAGGGAGAGGCCGGAGGGAGCAGGCCGCGACGTCGGCAAACGCCATGGGTGAGATTAATCTGCCGCCTTTGCGTGTTCTTGCTCACTGCTCATCTCCCCTAACCTTGGTTTTCTTCATCCGCTTAGGGCGAGGGTCATCATCAACCAGCCTCACCTTCTTCCCCGATGGAGGTGACTCAACCGGCACCTCCACCAACCGGTGTCTGTCTCCGGCTCCTCGAGTTCGCCGAGCTCTTCCGAGTCCGACAACTCATACAACGCCAACCCTTGGGGTCCGGCGGAATCGAGGGCGAGGACCCTTTGTACAGTCATGAGGAGGCGCCCGGTTCCGCAAGGAAAGGGATGAAGCCCGACCGAGCCGGGCGACGTCTCCAAGCGCTTTGGCATCGCGCAAGCCGAATGGGAGGATCAGCGCAAAGCGCTTCTGCGATGCCATCACCGGTTCGGCATTCTCACATAGATTTCTTTTTTCTCAATCCTCTTCATTGTACTGATTATCTTTTCATCTTTCAGCGCTCTCTGCGGAGAACGATCGGTTGAAGGCAGCAGCGACCCGGGCGGCCGACAAGGTGAATGCCTGTGGAGAAACTCCCGAGGCACGCCTCGACGCCATGGATGGCCGTGTTGATCGTGCCATCATCCAAGGTGTCCACCTTGGCGTGTCCCTCGGCCCGGGCAAATGATGTCTTCTCGCACCAATGAGGACTATTCTGTCAGGCCGTTGGATTTGCGTAAGGTCATCCTCACGAGGTGGAGGACATCGAGGAGCAAATGGAGCTCTACGGGGGACCATGCTATCGCCCTTGCCGAATCCACCAATCCCCAATCTGTTCTTAATAAGTTGTTCCAGAGTAGTTTGTAACTAGGGATTGATCTCGTGAATAATGAAATCATCTTCTCGAGAATGTGTCTTGTTTATGATCTTGTGTTGATCGCCAAATGAATGCCTTCATGTTCTCTCGATTCGAAGCAGTTCTTGAGTGATTTTCCCGAATGCAAAGGACATCACTTTAGTCGATTAGATCTTAGTCTTACGCCACAAACGATTTGACGAGTCACCGAGCAAAGATCATTCAGATTTCATCTTTCTCTTTTCCGATAAACCAACCAAATCGAACGTTGAGGTCAACATAAGATCATTCGGTTATATTTTGAACTGAAGGCGACACCTAATCGTATCGGCTATTTACCAACTTCGCATTTTTTTTCACTAAAGGCGATGTTATCTCATCGGCTGCTTGATTCAAGTTCTCTTTACGAACCAACTTCGATATCGGGGTAATATTTTTTAAGATATCGTCCGTTGATAGCTCGTAAATTCTTCCCCAAACAAAGTCTTCAAAATATATGCATTGCCGGCACGCATCTTTCTACCCGAAAGGGCCCTTCCCAATTTGGAGACCACTTTCCGAATGCTCTGTCTTTCGATCCAATCGGCAGTATAGTTTTCCAAACCAGGTCACCTTCCAAGAATTGCTTTTCTCTAACTTTCTTGTTATAATATCGGGCAACACGTATTTTATTCTTCTCAATATTTTCTAATGCCTTGAGACGAATGAAATGTAAATCTTCCAATTCATCTATCATCAAATTTGTATAATCTTCTTTTTCCAAATCTTTTGCAACATAACTCTTCTTGAACCCGATTGCAATTCCCATGGTAAAACAAAGATGATGCCCGTAAACCAATTCATAAGGAGATGTTCGAGTTGACCCATGACAAGCCATCCGATAAGCCCACAATGCTTCATTGAGAACCAAATGCCATCTCTTCGGTTTCTCATCAATCTTCTTTTGAATGATCTTGATCATAATCTTATTGGATGCTTCGCTTGCCCATTGGCTTGTGCATAATAAGGAGAAGAATTATACAGCTTGATCCCCATGTCTTCGCAAAGTCGCAAAATTCAAGAAGTAAACCGGGTTCCTTGATCGGTTGTTATAGTTTGAGGGATTCCAAACCTATAAATTATATGCTCTTTAACAAAACTGATCATATTTTCTCGATGTAACTTTCTTCAAAGGAATGGCTTCGACCCATTTAGTAAAATAATCTGTGGCCGGAGCACAAACTTATGCCCTTTGCTCGAAGGAGGATGTATCTCGACCAATCAAATCTATGCCCCATCCTCTAAATGGCCAAGGCTTGATTATTGGGTTCATAACAGATGTTTTGGAGCCTTTTGAATATTGCCAAATTTTTGACAATCATAACATCCTTTATAATAGTCAAAGCAATCTTCCAAAGATAGTTGGCCAAAAATAACCAGCCTCCGATTATCCATTTCATCCGGTAAGCTGATTGATGTGCACCACATAATCCTTCATGCACTTCGTACATCATCTTTCTGGCCTCTTCTTGGCTTAGACACTTGAGCAATACTCCATCTATAGATTTGTAATACAAGTGATCATTGAGAAGAACGAACTTAAGGGCTTTGTACCTGAGTTTTTTCTGTAACTCTCTCGCGATGGATCCTTCAGATATTTGATGATTTCATGTCTCCAATCGCCAACCACCGATCAGGCGTCTGAATATTCTCTTCTATAGTGAAGACTTCTTGATTTTCACGATATCCGTAAGCGTTTGGGCCAACCTATTTGCTTCTTCATTATGCCCCCTAGGGATATGATGCAAAGTTGCTACCCGAAAAGCTTTTAAAAGTTCCCGACATTCCTCATAGTATTCTCTTAGCGCGTCATTCTTACACTCATATTGGCCAATTAACCGTTGATCACCAGCTCGAGTCTCCAAAGATTTCAACAACGACGGCTTTTATCTCTACAAGAAGCCGAAGCCCTCTAAGCAATGCTTCATACTCTGCTTGATTGTTAGTCACATGAAATTCAATGGGAATAGCATACTCAAAAGTTATTCCCCGTGGAGAAACTAATAGAATGCCAGCGCCCCCACCTTTGCTGCAGGATGAACCATCGAAAAATAGAGTCCAAGGTACAATGCCTACTATACTGTTGCTAAGGTCATGATGTTGCGTAATAAAATCAGCAATAATTTGACCCTTCACCGCTTTTTGCCGATTCGTATTTTAAATCAAATTCCGACAAAGCCAAAATCCATTTGCCAATTCTTCCATTTAAAATTGGCATTGACAACATATGCTTGATCACATCATGACTTGAAATAATCACGCATTCAGCTTTTAATAAATAATGCCGAAGCTTAGTACATGAGTAATACACACACAAACACAATTTTTCCATAGCCGAATATCTTGTCTCTGGGTCTAACAGCTTTCGGCTAAGATAAGCTATGACTCGCTCCTTCCCTTCATACTCTTGCATGAGGGCCGATCCTATCGTTAGGGTATCGGCCGCCACGCATAACTTGAAAGGCTTGTTAAGTTGTGGAGGTACCAAAACCGGTGGTGCCTTCATGTATTCTATAATTTCATCAAAAGCCTTTTGTTGCACGTCACCCCATACAAATTCTTGATTCTTCTTGAGCTTCAATAATGGAGAAAAGGGCAAG
Source organism: Chrysopogon serrulatus (assembly GCA_015844335.1). Lineage (NCBI taxonomy): Eukaryota > Viridiplantae > Streptophyta > Magnoliopsida > Poales > Poaceae > Chrysopogon > Chrysopogon serrulatus. Next base: position 22,521 of record JADLZL010005260.1, on the reverse strand, counting down.
ATCCTCTCTCGATAAATTGAAATGAACCTTCTTACGAAAATTGATCTTGCCAAGCAGGACTGTAATTCTCGTGAGATTAGTTGGGGGAACAACTTTATCTATTGCCTCCATGCTCTTCTTTCCAACTTCAATTCCTCCTTTATGAATAAGGAATCCCAAGAACTCACCAGCTGACACTCCGAAAGCACATTTGTTTGGATTCATCTTCAAACCATGTTTTCTAGTGCATTCCAAAGTTCTTCTTAGATCAGCTAAGTGTCTCTTATAGTCTTCAGATTTGACTACTACATCATCAATGTAGATCTCCACAATTTTGCCGATCAACTCATGAAATATGTAATTCATGGCTCTTTGATAAGTTGCACCGGCATTCTTCAATCCAAACGTCATTACAATCCATTCAAATAAACCAATGTGGCCAGGGCATCTAAAAGCCGTTTTTGAAATATCTTCTATTGCCATGAAGATCTGATTATAGCCAGCATTACCATCCATAAAACTAATGACTTCATACCCGGCTGCTGCGTCTACTAACAAATCGGCAATTGGCATCGGATACCCATCCATTGGAGTGGCCTTGTTAAGATCTCTCAAGTCTATACGACTCTCATCTTCCCATTCTTTTTGTAAACAGAACTATATTCGAAATCCAATCTGCGTACTGCACGGCCGAATGAAGTTTGCTTCCAATAGCCTTTCAATCTCCTTCTTCACATCGGCCAAGATTACCTCTTCTTTATAGATTTTCCTTGAGGTTGTTTATAGGGTCGATACCCCGACTTAATAGGTAATCGATGTTCAACAATAGAACGATCTAGTCCAGCATCTCTCAGATAATCCCAAGCAAAGCAATCTTTAAACTCCTTAAGAAGATTTACTATTTGTTCTCTATATTCTGATTCAAATTTGCACCGATGTACATCGGCCTTGATTTGGAATCATCACCAACATTTATCTCTTCTAGTTTGTCGGCCGACATAAAACCGTGTCCCAACTTTCCTTTGTTGCCATCGATTGGGTTACCCATTCAAAAATTGCTGTTCGAGCCGACTGCTTGGATCGGCTGTTGATCCTTGTTAAATACATTAACAGGACCTTCTTTCCATACTTTGCCGAGAAACAATCAACACCATCATATTCCCAAAGAAGTCGGCCCGGCAGCCACACTTACCGAATCATCAAGATGTATGATCTCCACGTCATCCCCTATCCATTGAATAAGGATTTGGTGCATGGTTGAAGGAATACAAAGAATTAGCATGAATCCAGCCTCTCCCAAGAAGCAAACCGTATGCCCCCTTGCCGTCAATGACAAAGAACGTAGTGATCGGGTTTTAGACCCAATCATCAACTCAACATGCACAGCTCCTCGAGTGTTAGAAGGATTGCCAAAGAAAGTCTCTAAGGATCATGTCGGTTTTAAGCAAATCTTCATCCGTCATCCCAAGCTTTCTAAACGTGGAATATGGCATTATATTGATAGCAGCTCCTCCATCAACAAACATCTTGGTCAGAGGCTTCCCATTGACGTATCCTTTTAAGTAAAGCGGTTTCAAATGACGATGTTTGGCCGGCTTGTCAAAAGTTGCTTGTCGTGTTAGTATAAGCCGAGCCATTAGATCCTCGAAACTCACTTTCATCAAAATCGAGTAAATCTCCTCTTGTACTTCTTGATTGTCGAGCTATGAATTCTCGATGGGAGGAAGAAAGCCATGCATGCATCACCCGAAGGACCCTTCTCATCGGATTTCTTCTTTGGGCGCCATTCCTTCTTTTCTTCTCAAGGCAGCTGTTCCAAATCTTTTTGTTTCTTAATCGCTGCACTCTCCTCTTCCTCGACTTTTCCTCAACCCCGTGTGGGCACCATTGCCCTTTTCTCGCCATCTATATCCATGAGTATTTCCTTCCTCATCATACTCTTCGATGAACCCAATGCTGATCCGCGAATCTCTTCCTCCGATGATCAAAGTCATTTAATTTTATACGCCGATCGTCCTCGTGAAATTGAATTCCAAGTCTTTCATGGACTGGTCGGCGGTTGACTCGAGATCGCCTGTAGCCATAATATCGATCACTGCATTCGGGCAATTGTTTCTATCGGCAGCTTCAAGCCTTCATTCCAACAATGCTTAAAGAATGAACAACCCCAATGAGACTGTTCTAGCTCCCTCATGTGTTCTTCTTGTTCTCGGTGATACATTTCTTCTTCATATCTCCACTGTTCTTCTAAGAACTTTCGTTCTTCATAATATTCTTGCTCTTGCCGCCTCGCCATTTATTCAAAAAGATTCGTGATGTCACCCTTGGTCCGGACGTTTCACCTTTCTCGGTTCGGCTATTTTTGAACCGAACTTTCTCTTTCAATTCTTCAGCCAGAATCTGCCGGTTGGGGTCTACAAAGCCTTTTTTTAGCTCTTTCTCGATGTCAACACTTTCATCTTTCCCTTGCTTTTATGGTCATCTGCAGAGACCATTCCGACAGAGAAAGAAATCATGTTCTCGAGGGAAAGGTTTGCCATCAATCTTCATCTTGCCATCAAATTTCGATGCCCCTCTTGAATTGCCTTCCGAATCCGAACTCGAACACTCGGTAATCATTGATGGAGTGAGAATTAGTGTTATGATAACCACAATATCTCTTGTCTTTCACCCCTTCGGGCGTAGCATGGGATGTCCCTCCGGTAGCTTGATGCGCCCTTCCCTCACCAACAGATCAAAAAGCTTATCCGATTTGGAGACATCAAAATCGTAAGTCCCCTTTTTTGTTGTTTCAGCCACCGCCGACTTACTTGGGTAGGCTCTTTGTCCCAAGTCAACTCGGCCGCAGCTATTTCATCCTCATCCTCGTACTCGCGCTTGCTTCTTCCAGAAACTTTGATACATCTCACTAGCAACATTACCCTTCCGATAGCGATTATCCCTTCTCAAACCCCGAGCCTGATTACTCATGACAGCTAATCTCCGAGCGAGTTGACCGAGATCATCAAATTCCATGCCGAACAGCTTTTTCCCGACATTCGGCAAAGATCCCTGCTATTGCTATCCCAGTGCAACCGATCGTCTCGTAAATTCAGCGAGAAGCAAAGACTCTTAGTTTCTCTCGAATCTGCGAAGATATTCTTGTGGTGTCTCATTAGCTTTACGCCTCAAACCGGTAAGGTCTACCAAATTCTTTTTTCAAGAGTTCCAAAGGAAGAAATAAGCATGAAACTTCGTTCAAGTTCTGCCTGTACCAATAGAATCACCGGGTAGAGAAGTAAACCAGTGAAAGTCGGGCCCTGTGAGAGACAATGGAAAATACCGAACCCTCCAAGCTTCATCCGTGGATGCCTCCCCAAGCCGTATCGGTATCGGCTAATATGCTCGTGGTACTTGTATCATCCCGACCAGAAAATTTGGTCAAGTCCGTTGGTGGCTTCACCCTTGCCGGTAGTGCAACCCCTCGTTATACCATTCTGGGTACGCAGACTTGTATGAATAGAACTCGATTCTTTGGCTTTAGGCCGAACTCGATGTTGCATCATATCAGCCATCCTTTGCATGATTATGTCAATGTCTGTCTTCGGAGTTCCACGTGCCTGTCCCTCCGGATGGCATTCCCGCTGCACTTCTATATCCCGGATTCGGTAGAGCATCTAGAGCAAAGATAGTCGGTGAACTCATGATACCCATCCCCATACATGTTCCTTTGTAACCCGTTTGATGCCGGAGATATCTTGTATGCAGATTGCGGTACTTTTTCAGTAGTGCCAAACGTCACTTGGCCATAAGTAGGAGGTGGTTGCTTTTCATGAGTCTCTACTTCATCTTTGTTAATCCCAGATGTTCCTGTATCTTCAGGTTGCTTCTCTTGATATTTTGGAATATTGAAAAGCACTGGTCCACGAATTGGTCCCACACCATCTTCAAAATACTTATCAGCCTGTTGGCCGAAAGTATTAGCCATGATTACTCGGAAAGTATTTAGAAAGGCCGTGTTGTGGTTCCCGATGGTATCTCGCCAAGGCTTTATGGACCAAATCTGATACCTTTTGAGCTTCTTCCTCTTCAGAGCAATCAGTTTGATGTGCAAGAAGAACCCTTGGCAATGACTGCTTCTGAAAAACCTTGTTGCTCTTGTTCTTGGAGAAGGACATTAAGCATTTATGCTTGTATTGCTCGCATGCTTGCTCCACTGTTGCTCTCAATTGGTCTGGCAATTCATCCAGCGTCACGTCCGTAACATGATTGTTATTGACATCCGACATCTTGAATCGAAACGGTCCCACCGGGCGTGCCAAAAAGTGTGTTGGCACAAAATCTGCACCCTGCGCCAAGCACACAAAGAAGTCGAAAAAAGCGTGACTTCAATCGGACAGCCGCACGGTTTGGAGATCCGGAGCGTGCCCGGTCGGTTTGACCTGAAAACCGACAAGGGACAAAGAAATCTGTTAAATACAAAATCGGAACGTGTCGGATGAGACCGCATAGTTCCATATATACGGCCCCGGTTACTTTTACGACGACATACGCCTTTAGAAGTCGTGCGCCAATCATGCATGCAATTCATTCGGCTAATATGAAGGTGAAACACGTAGTGTATTGATTACCGAACATACATGCGTAAGAAGACATGTTTGAACAAGTAAAAGTTAACTATGAGTTGAAGCATAACCAAGCTCGGCAATACAGCCGACTCGGGGTCCATGAAGAAGGAACATACAAATCATCACGACTAAACTAATCAAAGACCTGCATCTGCCGCACGATACCCGATCCTATCAGAGTCTAAGTGTTCCTAACATGCAAGAACCCGCAACATGTAACAATCTAGATTGATCTAATTCGGCTATGTAAGCACACGATCTATTTATCATGATAAGTAAAGAGCATTAAAGAGCAAATAGATCTATAAAATAAGAAGCCGAAACCGATCAAATCTAGATTGGGCAAAAGAGTGTTACAAATAAATAAAACATTAAAGTCATGCAACATGTGATAACTTAATGAATCTACAAGATCTTGCCAAATCTAATAGAGCCGATAACCAATCCTTGAACCAGATCCTAGCCTGCCGCACGACTCACGATCTAACCAAGAATCGATAACTATCTTGCCTCGCTAAGCTATCAAGCGGACGCCTGCCGCACGGCTATCTAGTCGAGATAGACAAAGCATAAGCAAAGACTTCTTGATCACCAAGTAGACGCCTGCCGCACGGCCATCCCATCGAGACGAACAAGACTACTTGCATCAAGATCTAAATCCACCGCATGATACTAGACATGATAGCAAGGTTGCCGGAACTTACGGAGGTCGACGGATCGATTAGCTCCTCTCGAAGAACTCGACGACACGACAGAAAGGACTCGAAACGTGGCACGGGGCCGGTTGTATTGATTTGATTGTGAATCCGCTTTACAATGGTCGAGGGTCTATATTTATACCCTGGACATAACATGAATCCTAAGAGATTACGACGTACACAATATGTTAAAGGTAACTCAAAAGTATGGCGAGACTCTTGCTATAATTCTCCTCGGAGTCCTTGATCATCACACTTTTCTCCTTCTATTCGGCTTCTTGCTCGCCACCTTTTGCTTCCCGAATGGAGCCACTGTCTACAAAGATAGCCGACCGCACCAATGCTTGCCGAATCACCCAGAATCAATTGCACATACGCTTGCCGAATAGTTCAAAGTTAGCCGACCGCACGCTTATTTGCCGAACGCGTTGGATTTCTGCTTTCTCATAGACTTTACCGAATCGGCCCACCTGTCATTGGCTTTTACCAAAATCCAAAGTTAACACAAAACAGTTTTGAACTTGTAAGCATGTCACATGAGTTTACGAATTTTAAAAATATATTTCTAAGTCTCTAAACTTATTAATAGGTGCAACGTAGGTCCAAGCTATCTATGTGAACAATTTTTATGATGTGGTGTGCTAGCATAGCATATAAACCTTTTCGCATTTATTTTTCTCATTAAAAGTAGACCCGTTCTTCTCATCTTCCATGTTGTTAGACAGCACGCCTAGTGCGTAGTATGCCGCTGTGCTATGGACATGAGAGAAGGAAGAGTCTATTTGTAATGAGAAAAATAAGGGATTAAATGAACAATTTATGCATGCCACATCATCAAAAGAATATCGACATGGATACCGTGGACCTATGGTGAGCCACCCGACAAATTTAGAGACCTAAAAATATATTTTCAAAGTTTATTGATCCATTTAATACATGTGTACAAGTTCTAGGACCACCGGTGCATTTAACTCTCTTTTTTTTCCAATCACGTTGGCCAAGGGTCCCACCAGCCAGCGAGTAGTTGCTGTTTCCTAGCGGTAGTAGTACGTAGTAGATGGTAGAGGCGGAACTTTTGCCATGTCCCATCGAATCTTGTTACACATATATAGAGTATTAAATGTAGTCTAAAAAAATAACTAATTACATAGATTACGATAACTTTATGAGACGAATCTCTTAAGCCTAATTAGTCCATAATTTAATAATGTGCTGCTATATTAAATATTTACTAATAATAGATTAATTATACTTAAAAAAATTTATCTCATAGTTTTCCGACAAGTTCTGTAATTTATTTTTTTATTAGTATTCAAAACCTCTTTCGATATCCCTCCGACATTCATTAGTGGTACGTACAAAAAACCTTTTCCACACTATTCAAACACCCAAAAGACACGTCACACGTGCTCGCCTGCACGTACTGTACGTACTATGCAGATGTGAATGTGTCGTCGACGGCCGGATGATGTGCATTCCATTGCATTGCAGCATATGGGTCACCGCCGAAAATTTGGCAGCTTGCATTGCAGCCAGATGCATGTCATTCAATGCAATGTGTCGGCCTGCGCTGGTCCATGATGACTGATGAGCTTTACAATTACAATAAAGAGGTGTTTGAATAAGACACGGGTTGGATTGCTTTGAAAATGCCCTATGTGGAAACAAATAAATACATACTCACGTTCCTTGTAAAATAAATATTATAGTCCCTCCATACTCATAAAACTTGTCATTTTAGATAAGAACATGATTTTTAAAACCTAACTTTATCTATTATTTTTTATTAAAATATATAAAAAAAACTAAAAATAAAATTACATTTATAAAAGTGGGTTTCAAGATAAATCTATATATATAAGTTTTATCTTTTTAAACTAAATATTTTAAAAGTTATGATAGTTTATGTTCATAATGTTTGACCTAAATTTTGTCCAAAAACGATAAGTTTTATAGGTACGGAGGAAGTACACATTTATTTGAGTGCTAATTTTAGTTTTATAGCTTTATGGAGTAAGATTTAAAAGAGATGCACAATAAGAAGTTATAATAAATCTCCACATATTTTAGGCCTATTTTCATAGACTTGATATAACGTAAAATTAGTCCATATTGTAGTTCAAAAAGTAGCCAGATACAACGGCCTCCGTGGTCTGTTTGTGGTTTCTTCTAGTTTGGCTATTTTCAGAGTCTCTTATATAAGATTACAAAAATGTTAAAAATATATCCAATGCAACATTAGTTAGCATGCTGGATTTAGAATTAGGCTACAGGTCAATGGGGTGTAGAAAAATAAAATATTCACACTTCACCCACTTTCCTAATCGAAAACACATGTAGTAATAAAATATAAGCATCCAAGTATAATTTTACCAAACATAGTTTATCTATACAAAGACAACCAAACATGAGAGCTCTAATAAAACATGAAGGTGACTCTGTAATATAAGCAACCAAACATAATTTTAGCAAATATATATAGTTTATCTATGCAAAGATAACCAAAACACCGAGACTATGATAAAAAGAAAACATCAATTAATGATACGGCCTGAATGATTTTGCCTAGTGGTTTTAGTTTTAGTTTCAGATTTTCTTTTTAGATAATGGAAAGAACATTTGGCTTTTTTTTTGTGTGTGGTGTGTCTCACGGCACTACAACTGGACTCAGAAACGAAGCTAGTATATTCTCCTCGCTAGAAATATAACCTGCACAAGAGTTTCAGTTTCAGTGTTTCAGATAGGCGATAGAACGGGCCACCGTGGAGCCACGCGCTACAGTAACTCTGCACGGGAAGCTTCCAGCGATCTCCCCTTCCGTCGCCGCCATGGCCGGACTGGAGCTCGCTCCGGTGAGCTAGCGTCGTGCTACTCCATTTCTCCAGCTCAACCACACACCCAGTGCCCCGTTTTTCTCCATCTCCACGACTCCGTCGCCACCGTCGCTGCATCTTTTCTCCTCCGCTGCATCTGCCTCGGATGTGGGCTATGGCTCAGCAGAGGGCAGGCTAGTTTGCTTTGTGCTTCCGCTGCTTCTTTTCTTGTCCCTCTGTTTTGACTCTCATGGTCGCCTCTGCTAGTGCATTGCATCTTCGCGCCCCCTGACAGGGCTTTCAATTATCCTTCAAAATCCACCTTGCTATTGTCTTTCTCAATCTTTCCACCTGGAGAGGGAATCTCTTCTTCTCTAGGGGCGGATTTGTTTTCCACCTGGAGAGGAAATCTCTTCTTCTCCAGGGGCGGATTTGTTTTGCGATTTGGTTTTTTCCAAATCGTAGTTTCTTTCCTACCTTTTCTGAGGGAGGATTTCATTTTCCTGATTGCTGTTTTTCCTTAAGAAATTGCACAACTCGGGGCGATTAAGGGGAACCCACTAGCGGATCTGCCCGCCCTTGGTTGTCTTTTCTTGGGAAGTACAGAATCAGGATTGGTGTTATCAGTGTTTCTCTAGTCTGTAGAGGATGGCTAGTAAGGGAAAATTGTTTTGGAAATCAGAGTCAGCAATGATTAGTCAACAGGTGCATGAGAAAGAGAAGGAGACTGAGGAAGAAGTATCCACAAAACTAAGAAAGTTGAATTTGGCTGCAGGTGAAGATGAAAAGTTACTCATGTCTGATGAGGAGGAGGACGAAGATGAACCAAAGATTTTTTCAGTGATTGGTAAGGTTCTGTCCCCAAGTGCCCTTCAGTTACAAACAATTATGGCAGCCATGAAACCTGCTTGGGGTAATCCTAGAGGTCTGAGAGCAAGAATGGTTGAAAATAATATTTTCATAGCTGATTTTATGTCGGAAGTGGATAAAGAAAGAGCTTTAGATGGAACTCCATGGCTGGTAAACCGACATGCAGTTCTTCTAAAAGATTTAGAGAAGCACCTTAGACCTTCAGATGTACGTTTTGAATCAATGCATATTTGGGTTAGAATTTTGGACATTCCTTTTAAGTGGATGAACAAGAAGAAAGGATGGAAAATAGCAGGCTTGGTAGGAAAGGTGAACAAATTGGATGTGGATGAATTTGGTAATGCTGCAGGAAAATATCTGAGGGCAAGGGTAGAAATTCCAATTGATAAACCGTTAAAGAGATATATCACTTTAGAGACTTCAAAGGGAGATGAGTTCTATGATCTGCAATATGAAAAGTTACCATATTTTTGCTTTGCATGTGGTATCATAGGACATTCAGAATTAGATTGTCCAAACCCTTCGGAAAGAGATGCTAATGGTAATTGGGGATATGACAACTCGATAAGGGCTCCAGAAGAAAAAAAGAAAAAGTTGCCGTCCTTTGCACTAGCAGCTGTAGCATCAGATTGGAGTGGGCCTTCGAGTCGTAGTGATCATCAGTTGAGCTCTAAAGAAAGATCATCAGAGGATTTAAATAGCCAGGATCTGGGGGAAGGAAAGAATACCTTGCAAGTTTTCTCAAATCCAATAAATTTGCAGGATCCTCACAGCTTGTATCAAGTTGACTCCTTGATTGACAGGAAACGGAAGCTATTAAAATCCAGTACATCGCACCAGCAGCAAACAGATGCTTTATCAGAGAGGTCTCATATGATGGAGGTGGAGAATACAGGAAGTTTGGCTTTAATTCCTGCTCAGGATTTTGTGAAATCATTAAGAGAGTCTGCTCCATCTGCCCTTGTGGTGTTTGGCCATATTAATTCAGAGGGTGCAAAGAAGCAAAAAATGGATACATCTTCCTCTTTTATGTTAACGGCGGAGGCTGCCTATGATGAGCAGCCCCGCCGGGAGCCATGAAGATCTTATGTTTGAACTGCCGGGGTTGTGGGCGGCCCGAGGCAGTTCAAGAGCTCCGCCAGTTGGTGGAGTGTCATCGCCCGGATATCGTCTTCTTGTCGGAGACGAAAATGTCTGCTGTGAAATCTGAGAATTTAAGATTTCGTCTTGGTTTTGAAAAAGCTAAAGGAGTAAGTTGTGAAGGGCTAAGTGGTGGGCTGGTTCTAATGTGGAGGAAGGGAACAATTGTGCATCTAAAATCTTTGAGCAAGATGCACATTGACACTTGGATATGCAGTGAGGATCTTGAAGAAAAAGTTTGGAGATTTACGGGATTTTATGGTGAACCAAATAGACAGCTAAGAAGAGGATCTTGGTACTTGTTGAATTTCTTGAGGAGCACTAGTAATCTACCCTGGTTGTGTGCAGGGGATTTCAACGAAGTTCTATCAGCAGATGAACATTTTGGTTCCAAGGATAGAGAGGAGTGGAGAATGGAAGGATTTAGAGAAGTAGTAGACCGTTGTGGATTTATTGATTTGGGTTTTAATGGACTCCCATACACTTGGGATAACAAGCAAGAAGGTCACAGGAATGTTAAAGTCAGATTAGACCGAGGGCTAGCTGATGAACAATTTCTGGATTGGTTCCCCTTTACTGAAGTTACACATATCCAGACGGTTCAATCTGATCATTGTGCTATTCTAATTGAGGTGGCTCGACATCAACCCATAAAGAAAGATAAGAATAAGAAAATTTTTAGATACGAGAATATGTGGTCAAGGGACCCTACTTATGAATCTCAGATCAAAGAAAATTGGAGTTGTAATTCTGGGAACTTAGCTGGTATTTATTCTTCTCTACAGAAGTTACAAGGTGCCCTTCATAAATGGAGTTATGAGGTTTTTGGTTCCGTTCGTGGTCAAATCAGAGATCTGAAGTCTCAACTGGAAGAAGTAAGAAGGAAAACATGGTTAGGAGGCATAACTACAGAGGAGAAAAGTTTATTGAAACGACTATCAGAATTGCTAGCTCGAGAAGAAATCATGATGAGACAACGTTCTCGCACTCAATGGCTTTCTGAGGGAGACAGGAACACTGCCTTCTTCCATGCCAGATGCAAAGAAAGGGCAAGGCAAAATAGGATTAATTTTCTAAAAAAGGAAGATGGCACGGTGTGCAGAAATCAAAAAGATATTGAGCAAGTGGCTATTGATTTCTACATAAAACTTTTTACTGCTCAAGAAGAAATAAATACTAACGAAGTAATTCAATATGTGCCATCTAAAGTAACTGATGAGATGAATCAGTTTTTGTGCAGGCCATATAGTCCAGAGGAGATTGAGGAAGCACTCTTCTTAATGAAACCAGATAAATCTCCTGGACCAGATGGTTTTACAGCTGGTTTTTTCCAAAAGCACTGGTCTTTTTTGAAAAATGATGTGTGCTCTTCTGTTTTGGATTTCTTAAATGGTGGAGATCTCCCTGCAGATATCAACAAAACAATTTTAGTTCTTATTCCAAAAGTAAAACATCCACAAACTATCTCTCACTTTAGACCGATTGCTCTTTGTAATGTGATTTACAAGCTCTGTTCGAAAGTTCTAGCAAATAGGCTAAGGTTGGTGCTGGATGATATAATATCAGAGGAGCAAAGTGCTTTTATTCCTGGCAGGCTTATTACTGACAATATTCTCACAGCCTATGAATGTATTCACTATTTAAAAAAGAAAAAAGGAAAAATAGGTGCATGTGCAATTAAATTGGACATGGCAAAGGCATATGATCGTGTAGAATGGTCATATTTGAGATGTATCATGAAGAAACTAGGTTTTGCGGATAAGTGGATTTCTTTGGTTATGAACTGTGTTGAATCAGTAAGCTTCTCAATTAAGGTAAATGGGATTCTTTCAGATTTTTTCTACCCATCACGAGGCATTAGACAGGGAGATCCTTTATCTCCTTATCTTTTTCTCTTATGTGCGGAAGGTCTTTCAAGTTTACTTAAATATTTTGGTCCTCATTATCTAGCTAAAGGAGTCCGAGTGGGAATTCACACCCCTTGGATTTCACATTTGTTGTTTGCTGATGACTGCCTAATTTTTACTCAGGCTTCAGGTAGGGGAGCTGAAAGGTTAAATACCATCCTTGAAGCCTATAACAAGGGATCAGGTCAGATGGTAAATCGAGATAAATCAGCTATATTTTTTAGCTCTAACTGCAAAGAGGAAGATAAGAAAGAAGTGGTTGAGTATTTGAAAATTTCAAAGGAAGCACTTGAAGAAAAATACCTTGGTCTACCTACAGCCCTGGGACGTTCAACAACAGAAGCATTTGAGAGTATTTGCTCCAAAATACGAAATCTGGTGAGTGGATGGTGTGAAAAGAAGTTAAGTGCTGCTGGTAGAGAAATTCTTATCAAGGCCATCGCACAATCAATACCTACTTATTCAATGAGTTGTTTTCAACTATCAAAGACTACATGCAAGAAAATTACTTCAGCTATTTCCCGTTTTTGGTGGGGTGGAGATGACGAAAAAAGGAGAATGCATTGGAGGAAATGGAATGACATTGCTTATTCTAAACAAGGAGGTGGAATGGGTTTCAAGGACCTTCATCTCTTCAATTTGGCTATGCTAGGTAAACAAGGCTGGAGATTGCTAACTAGACCTAATTCTCTCTGTGCAAGAATACTAAGTGGTAAATATTTTTATAATGGCTCTTTCATGACAGCAAGGAAGAAAAGAGGAAGTTCTCATACGTGGCAAGCAATTTTAAAAGGAAGGGAAGTTTTGAAAAAAGGCCTCATCAAAAGAGTTGGAGATGGAAATACAATCAATATATGGAATGATCAATGGATTCCTAGCAATCCAGATTTTAAGCCTATTTTTAGAAAGCCAGAAGCACAAGCTGAAAAGGTTTGTGAACTCTTATCTCCAGATGGAATGTCTTGGAACATACAAGCTCTTCGGGATAACTTTCTTTCTCATGATGAATATGCAGTAAGAAGAATTCCTCTAGGAAGACTGGAGAAAGATACATGGGCTTGGAGTGCAGAAAAGCACGGTATGTATACTGTAAGGTCAGCCTATCGATTATTGATGACTAGCTCTAAAATGGCTGACTTGTATAAAAATAACATTGCTTGTACTTCAGTAAGTGAAAACAATCCAATTTGGAAAAATCTATGGAAACTAAAAATTCCTCCAAAGGTTAAAGTTTTTTGGTGGCGTGTTATCAATAATTTTATCCCTGTCCATGCAAACCTGGCCAAAAGACATTTAGATGTTCAGAGCTCTTGTCCAGACTGTGCAGTTGAAGAGGATACAATTTACCATGCTTTAACTCAATGTACATTGGCCCGAGCTTTCTGGAAATCTTTTAAAAACATGTATGGTATTAAATTGCCCTTGTTGCATCCAGCTACATGGAGTCTGGACCTTCTTGATACTGATTTCTGTTCACAGGACAAATGTGGCTCTATCTTATGTGCTATGTGGGCAGTATGGTCAGCAAGAAATAGAAGAAATCATGGAGAAACTTCATTCTCTATTTATCAAGCATGTAGGTGGGCGTGGGAAATGGCAGCTGATCTTATCCATTCTAATCCATCACCATACACCTTGAAGTTGCAAGTAAAGAAAGTTCATTGGTGCCCTCCACCGATGGGGTAATAAAGGTTAATTTTGATGCAGCTTTTAAAGCCGAAGCTTATAAAAGTGCCTCAGGAGTGGTTTTACGTAATGCACAAGGTGGTTTCATAGCAGCTAAATGTAAACATTACGGGTTTGTACCTGATGCTCTTACTGCTGAAGCTTTTGCTTATCGTGATGCGGCGCTAATGATAAAGGATTTTGGATTGTCAAAGGTGATTGTTGAAACGGATTGCCAAGAATTAGTAGCACTTTGGAACTCTAGAGCTAGTAATAGATGTGCTATTATGCCAGTGCTAAATCATATAAAAGAACTTAGTCAACAGTGCTCACATTTTGTTTTGGCTCATGTAAGGAGGGAAGCAAACAAGGCTGCGCATTATACGGCCAAGTTTGCTTTATCTTCAAATTATGAATATTTGTGGATACATGATATCCCTAGCTTTTTATCTCAATGTATTCGGCAAGACTCTCATATTGAGATATGAAGTAATATGAAGTCTCTTTTTCTCAAAAAAAAAAAAAAAAAAAAAAAAAAGAACGGGCCACCGTGAGTGTGCACAACTGCTGCACCATGGTGGTGATTGGTGACTACTAGTTGACTGGCCTAGCTAGCTGGAGTAGCTAGGTCATGAGGTACCTACGACATGAATGTGTCAGCCCTTGTCATGCTCGCCCTTGTCATGCTCAGTCGTCTGACCAGCTGTGGAAGAAACTCGATCTATAGCTACTTGTACCGCGCGCGGACGCGCCAATAATTCAAGAGGCATATAGTAGCTGATTCTCTGAATCCGATCGCTCGCCTCGAAACGCTCAGATTTGAGCTTATTCGTTCTCCTTGAGGCTTGAGCTTATTCACCCCCAGCCGGCCGGCCCGCTTTGATGCACTCTATATTCCTTTCACAATCATTCATTCATTCGCATCGATCACAGATTCTCTCTCTCTCTCTCTCTCTCTCTCGACGCCTTTGGCATCACAGGGTGCAGGCTGCCTCCTCCCATATAATTCTGCTCCCTTTTCTCCTTTACTGCCTGCCGCTTCCTTCTCACTCCTCGATCGCCGCCATAATCACTGCCATCCCATCCCTCCTGCCCTCCACGCCTGCTCCCCCGCCCTTCTCCATCCTCTCTACTTAAGCGCCACTCGCGCAACCCTACCATGCTTCTTGCTTGCCTCGCTCGATCGGCCTCCTCCAAGCACCGCCATTGCCATCACTCGATCGTCAGTCAGTCACTGCTCCAGCTCCAGTTCCGATCCTTAGCTTTCCTCTCGGTTCATTAATTCACATATGGGCCTCGAGCTCGAGCCGCTGCCTAGCCACCACCACCAGCTACCGCCGATCCGGACGGCGGCCGCGCCGCCAACAACGCCGCCGAGGCCGGATGGCGATGGCGACGATAATGCCGCCGACCTCGACGGCGGCTGCGCGACGCCCAAGTCCGCGGTCAGTGTGCTCCGAGCGCCGTCGACCTGCCCGCCGGCGCCGAGGAAGCCGAGGCCGGCCAAGAGGAAGCAGCAGCAGCTGCCGACGATGCATCACCGAGCGTTCAGCTGCTCTACTACTGGCTCAGCAGCGACGCGCCCCGCGCCCGTGAGGTGGTTCATCGCCGTCCCGCAGGACGTCCTTGCTGCGGTGTTCGTCGCCCGGCCCGCCTCCACGACGTGCCCGACCCCGACGACGTCGCCGGCAAGCAAGAAGATCCGCGTGCACGTCGTGGGCTGAGACGGACGGTGCACACGCGCGTATATACGCTGCTTCCATTGGTCGTAGCTGATGAGGGCCATGAGGCCTCGTAGTAGTATCATGTGGATGCATGTATGCATTGCATGCAGATGGATGCATTGAGGTCGTCCATGGCGCCGGGCCTGGCTAGCTGTGTCCATGCAGTTCTTGGCTCGCCAGGAGAGCTGAAGCGATGACCATAGCATGTCGTCTAGGTTATGTTAGTTTATCATGCATGAATGCATGCAGCTAAAGTCCAGCTTAATTAGATTACTTCAGTTAATCAGTTTAGTTTAAGTTGGGGTTTCAGTGACCAAAATTGTATATGTATAATTGCTGAAGTGCTGATTGAACCCAACTCCAGACACCCTTTAGTAGTTCAGCAAAGTTCATGATATGAGATGAAAACAATGGAGTTAGTTAGAAATATATATATGTCTTGTTAATAATGTGTCACCTGTCGGAAAAAAATTCCATGCATACAGTATGCATTCATCACCTGTTAGAGTATATATATGGCTTATGCGACATGGTTCTTTTGAGCCTTAGTTAGCTTGTTGCAATTGCAAAGGCTAGGTAATTTCATTTTCTTGGTCAAAGGCAAGTGCATTTTGAGATCGACCGATTGAATTCTTTTATGTTCTGTGTTGTCAGATTAATTAGTCCATGTCAATGAGCATAATGGCTGGAGCAGTGGAGCCTGCCTGGAGAGGAAAGAAACCTGAGTGCCTAACAGAGCTTCCAAGGGGCGTCCTCTTGCGGTCCGTTTGCTACCTAAAAAGGGTTGCATGCTGCATGCATGAGAAGGGTGCAGGGGCAATTCACAGAGGGGTGGTGACAGGAGAATAGATCTGGAGAGAAAAGGTGGTGAATGCCACTCGCTCAGATCAATGCCGTCGGCCCACTGCTGCAGGGGATTCAATGATTCTGTCTCCACCCAACTGCTAGTGGTGTTGGTGCTGCAGTGCTGCTCTATTTTCCGGAAAAAAGCATCTGGCAGAAAGTGAAGCGTTGGTTGCTTGTGAAAGTCCACTATATGTACTCCAGTATATATAGATTCTGAACTTTTTTTAATGGTTATTTCTAGGTTCTTAAACTTGTTTCAATGTCTTAACACTAGTTAAATAGTCTCAACTCACTCCATAAACCAATGTGGCACGCTGACTGTTGACACTCTTTAACATCACTACGAAAATAGATATGAAACCTATCCTCAGCAACGGTGCCAGAAATGCTGATGAACATATCACAGCATCGCCACTAAAGCGCCGAGTTGTCATCCCCAGCTATGACATCAGGAGTGTGGTATTAAATCATACCACCATTTAGAATATATAAATAATATCCGCAAGCGCACAGATCAAATACCATTGTAGCATTTTACCCAGAGTATTACCAGGTTATCATTTATATTTTTCCCATGGGAAGGTCTACGGGATATACGTGTAGGATAGCTGAATAACCTATAGTGTAATGGATAGGCATAATCATGTTCTCGCTACTCAATGTAGGGGTAAGTCACAAGATAAATGATAAAGATAAGTATAAATCATCAGCGTAAACAGACAGAGACTCCTAGCTATATTATTAGGGTTACTAGTAGAACATCAAGAGATATTCCTAAGTTATTTCTAGCTACATGCCAATGCATACTATAGTTAGTGCAATTACACCTAGTAGTCATCGCTAAGGTTAGCATTATATCTATTCATAGTGGACATACTACGGAAGTTTGAGAACATAACACACCATTTCTTCGTATACAAATTCTATTGTGCCTATAAACGGAGGTTGGAATACATAGGATTCAATGGGGTCGTCACACCCACGATCTACCAAACCCAGCCTATAGGGTGCGTTCGCAGGTAACCAACACATAACCACCACGCTTACACAATGTTGACCACTCACCCAATGATCAATTAGATGAGTGCTATACGAAACTATGAATAAATATAATATCAATCTAGCTATACTAAGTATATAATCATAATAGACAAAGAACATAATAACTATGAATATAAGCAGATAAGTATTTATCAATATAATTGTAGCAATCATATTATCTATATAATGAAAGAGAACAAAGGTGAGAGGAGGTAAGAACTATACCAAATCCAAGCTCTTGATGGCTCTGGAATCCAAGCCTTCGCTTGCCTCCCTCTAATTCTAACTAGATATCTAGGCCCAAGCTAAGGAGCTCTGATTAAGGTTTTTAGCTGATGATCAGACTTCGAATGAGGGATGAATAAATGTGCCTTCCTCCAGGGGGGTCCTGCCCTTCTTTTATAGCCCTAGGCGATAATCGTGAGCCATCGGATCAAACCGACTTTAACATGCGGCTGAGATCAATCCTCAAAGGCGGTGGAGCAACCTGGGCGAAGTGGGCCACCATTGGGCCTTGGCCCAGACCAGCTGGTCCAGGGTCCCACCTGGTGGCCACCGGGCCTCCCCTTCGGCGCGGTGTCATCTGGTCTCTTCTAGAACCTTCCTGCATTGTCGTGGCGCCCAATTTCCCGTTCTATGTTCCGATAAACTCCTGGGATTGCGTCTTTTCCAGTTTACACCTGTAGAAACAGTGAAACACCAAAACTCGTGAAATTCTGTCAGTGCAAACCCTATATCTATTTTGGTGATCGTGATTGCATCCTTTTCCATGGCTAGTTGACAGTTAAATTCATACATTAACGACCGTCAACACTGACTCAAAACCAATGTGGATCTGACTTATTTGACAACCTGAACTTGCATGACGGTGCCATCTAGGTCACCATTGTCCAGAATTAATTACCAAATCTCTAACTTACTAATCAGGCCACATAAGATCTAAATTATTGTTGTTTGCAATAAACCTCCTGCATAATTGTGCATGTAGCATGTTGGGGCCAATATGTCGTCCCTCTCTCTCTCGTCCCTCATTCACTCCTATCCCGCCGCCACCACTCTCTCTTGCTCGATGGTGCTCTAGCTGTTATTGGTGTCGACGCCCTAGCTATGACGACAGAAAGAGTGAGCGGCAAAGGGCAAAGACACAAGAGGATAATGAAGTAGATGAGAGAAGGGCTAACCATGGCAGGTGCATGTAAGAACCTATATATGGTTTTAACACAAGATCATTAGTTCATAATCAGAACATCTAAAATGGATTAATGTTCATATATTATCTTGGCCGTGAATTAAGGTAACCATTGAGTCTAGGGCAAAGACTTGTGCCTGCTTAGAGCAGGTGTTGATGCATAGGATTAGTGTAGTGGGCCTCGTAGACATGCGATCATCCTTGCATCCTCCTAGTGGCGATGTCAAAGACGAAGAGGAGAACGTTGGTGCGTAATCAAAGCCGGTGTGGCCTTTGCATTACTCTAGAACTAGAACGACCAATCTCTTAGATTTGTGGCAACATGGCTAATAGTGTACAGTCAACAACCACACATATACAATTATTGTAAACAATAATGGTTTGGATCTCATGTGACCTGATTATCAAATTTGAGGGCCTGGATTTGCAGCATTGGAAGGTAGGGACATATATGGCACCACCGTGTAGTTTTAGGATCCTTGCTGGCCACATTAGCAATTTTGAGGACCTTGATATGTA
Organism: Chrysopogon serrulatus; assembly: GCA_015844335.1. Taxonomy (NCBI): domain Eukaryota; kingdom Viridiplantae; phylum Streptophyta; class Magnoliopsida; order Poales; family Poaceae; genus Chrysopogon; species Chrysopogon serrulatus. The sequence continues at coordinate 3,523 of JADLZL010005260.1, read as the reverse complement.
ATTTTAGAATTTAAGAATCCAGATGGCACTATCATGTAAGTTTAGGTATTTGGCCAAATATGTCAGATCCATGTTAACATTGAGTCAACATGCCTCACTAAATGGGTTGTTACATGTTTGAACTTGTGCTTAGACCTAGAACAAGTATGAGGATCTAGAAATATAAAATTAGAAGTACAGGACCTGAATGACATGTCTTCCAAATTTTGAGATTGTCGATGTATTTTACTCTCTTTTTAATGTAATAAAGTTTGAAGTTAAGATTTTTGCCCTATTTGCTTAGCTTATCGATTGGCTTATCAGCTTTCGAACTTATAAAATCAGCTAGTTTGAGCTTATCAGTCGGCTTATATATAATGTTGTTTCATAGCTCGGCTATTTGGAGGCTACATGGGTATATGATTATTTCATACATACATACAATAGGGTAGTAAAAAAGTAAGATATATGGTTTGTCTTCTAGAAAGTCCATTTTACGGACAAATATCAACGTTCTGTATACCGGCAAAAATAGGAATTTGGGATGCATACGTTTTGGGCTACTCAATTCAGTTTTCCTGTCGATGGCACTCTGACAGAGAGTGACAGTGCATATGGCTCCCCTGCAGGTGAAAGTGACTGTCCGTGGGCCATGGCCATGAATGGGAGTGACATCCATGCATGGATCGACAAGCATCATGGCCGTGCAGCAACGTGATAAAGGATGTTCCTTCCTTCTTCGCCTCGAGCTTCATCTCGAGGTTTTGTACCGTACCTCCGGCGTGCAAATTGACGAGTGGGACTGGCCACATGTATCTGTAATACTCTCTTTGGTCTAAAAAAAAAAATACAGCTATGAGATTTATGCCATTTGGACTAGATTAAATTTGATCAAGTTATAGTAAATAGTATTAATATTTATATCTCAGTTAGATTTATTGTGAAAATATATTTCATATTCAATTTACTGGTACTTATTTTGTATCATAATTAATATTAGTATTTTCTAGAACTTTAGTCAAATTTTAAAGCATTTAACTTCTCAAAAAGTGATAACTGTTTTTTTGGATGGATATATAGAGTTCCTGGAGATGCATACATATATGTATATACTTATACAGAGTATATTAATTTATTTCTATAGGACCAACGTCAAGGTGGACAGAAACTTGTGTATGCATGCACGTATGTCCCCCACCGCCATTGCATGCCAATATACTGCTACTAGTATTGCGAAACATTTACGCCTTGCCGCCTTGGGTAATAATAAATAAGTAAAAGGCATTTCCCTTTTGGTCCGGCCGGGGCCCTTTTTCATGCCCTTTTTTTTTTACCGGTTCTTTTCTTCACCTCTTTTTTTTCTTGCCCACGAAATTAATTGCTCACTTTTAATTATGCTCTTCCCCACTTCATAGCACCAATAATGACATGATGCCGCCTTTTTACCTCTTTACCGAAAAGAGGTGTCAGTTACTACTGTATGCAGCTGAATTTTGCCCCCAAAGCTCATGCATGAGGCATGGACGATGCAAAGTGTGAGTTCTTTAGAAGTTCCTACAACTCTATATGGCAGTGTTAGGACATGTAGAATGCACTTGAGCAGTTTGAGCTGATTAGTGTGTAGTGGGAGTCAACAATGGCTGCCCATCATGGCAAACCAAACGAAGGGCCTAACCGCCTAACTGAAGGCGCTTTTCTTGCATGCAGCATGCCTGTCTTTTTTTCTTCCTCCTTTGAACCAACATTGCGTGCACATCTTTGTGATTTGAGTGCACAGCATGCGAAACATTAGTCTAAAATTATTATGTAGTCTAACTGATAACACACTGAGTTTGACATTATAATCAGTATGAAAAAATAAACGATCACTCATGCATGGGAGGTGAAAACTCCAACAACCTATAGTGTTTGGTAGATAGGACAACCAGGTGGGTTGGGTCGATCTCATTTTGGTACTATTTCGTTTAGGGGACTTCGGATGAGAACGTTTGTGAAGAGAATATTCCCCTCGAACATAGGACGCCCTCGTCCTTATAAATCGAGCGGATGGATGCATCATCTTTGGAAGGTGTCCCCGTTTGTCTCTTGTCTATCGCCGACCAGGATGAGATTGAACAGGGTGTGACGTTCAATGGCGAGGTTCCGGTGGGCGAGGTCCCCGAAGGGTGGCTAAATTGCTTGGGCGATGAGGCCTCTGGCAGCTACACTCCTCCACATGATAGGCGGTAGAGCGTCATGGCAGCTCATGTAGGGGACCCGCAGCGCATGGGGAAGGGTCAAGGGCAGTGTGAGATGGGCGACGGAGGAGGCAGCTGGCTCTGTTAGGGAGAAAGTGTTTTTGATATGTATATAAAGAAGAGAGAATGTTATGTTGACATGTATGAGTTCCAGAGATGATAGGTGTGATTGGCATTTAACGTATTCTAATGGTGTCAAAACATTATTCGTCCCTTCAACCAAACAAAAAACTAAAATAAACAATTCCTCCCAAAGAACATGAGACAAGACCAAATAGGGATGAAATCACCCATTGTATGTCGTCTCCAAACCAAAATCATGGTGATAGTCAAGAAACACAGTAGTAGATCATTCTTGAGTCCTCACTACATTGTAATGGAGCCCATAACTAGAGTCAATGTGTTTCGTGAATAGTATTTTCAAAAATATTTCAGGTTGGCAATTACTAAACACAAAGTCATTTCTTATGATCCAAATAGCTCACCAGGCAGCCATAGCCCTTACCAATAATAGAATATTTCATTTTCATCTTCCTAAATTTAATCAAGTATCAAATAACTGTTCAATTTTGGTCGGTAGGGACCCTAGAACTACATGGATTGCATGCCATAGAAATTTAGCATAACGATAGTAAAAATAAAAAGGGACGTTTTATAGTTATCTGTTTGCTATAAAAGTAAAAAAAAGTTATTATGGTTCTAAATCCTCTTTACTAAGTTATCCTTAGTTAGAATGACATAGTTTTTGAGATACGACAACAAAATCTTAATTGATACCATAACAAATGTGTGTTAGTATGTATCTCCGACAAACCTTTTCAGAGTGTTGTCTCTTCCAAAAAACATAGGTTAATTAGATGGTTATTAGAGTAGCATTTAAGTAAATTGTACTCACCATACAACAACTATCCAAGTGGGAGCATGTGAAAGGTCCTAAATGGCTAGAGGGGGGGTGAATAGCCAATAAAAATTTCTACAACAACACTAAGCCAAAAGGTTAGTAACAAATAAGGCGATAAAGCTTTTTGCGCTAGCCTACTCAAAATGCAAGCCACCTACCCAACAATTTTAGTTAGCTATGATCTCTATGTCACACATAAGACTAAGTTGCTACTTCTATTACTAGTGAGCTAATTTACAAGCTAATTAACCAAGGTACACTAGCTACCTCTACACAAATAACTAAGAATATAAATACAAGAGAGGTAGAGTGGTATACCGAGCCGGGCAAGCGATCAATCACAATATGATAGCTATGATAATCCGAGACAAATCAATCACAATGAATACCAATGTTGACACAATGA